>VZTU01022359.1:154522-385473 GCA_013400835.1 Zapornia atra | reverse complement strand
AGACAATGACCATTACTTTTTGTTTTCTTCTTCAACAGCACTCAGAAGGAGTGAATGAGATGAACTGTTTGGGTTATAGTATCTGAAAGGCTAAATTATTCTCTTGGAGAGACGTTCTAAATGAGCCTGACCGAGATCCTGGATCTGTGTGAAGAGGACTAAGGATATAGGATGTCAACTGAGACAGAACTTCAAGTGGCTGTTAAAACCAGCACAAAGAAAGACTCCAAAAAGAAAGGTAATGACTCATTTATCTTTATTCATGTGTATTATGTACTTTAATCAGCTCCTACATCAGCCACCTTTTATGCATCTGTGATTCTTCTGTTATCTGTGCACTCAGTGAAAGTAACATTTCTTAAGCCTTGTGGAGCTTTGATATGGGAACATGGGGTTTGATTCTCTGACATTACATTCTAAATATATTTCAATAAAATATGTTTTAAGAAAATTACTTAGGTATCACTAATTTCTACTCTGGATGCATATTACAATTGTTTCACAAATGGAAATACAAGTTTAAATATCACTCTTAGCAAAATATAACTTTTTTATCTGTTGACAGATAATTTTTCTTCTAAAGGATTTGTTTCTGCTTTGTTTTGAACTAATCAGAGCTTAAATACACTTTCTGTTACTGGAGGTTGAATCTTAACGACACTGTGAAGTTACAGAGGATGCAGGATAGGGATTAAGTGTAATCTGGTAAAGGAAATATAAACAAGGAGAAAACCTCAAAATTAAGGAGATGCTATGAATAAATGCACGGTTGGATGAGTTTCCATTTGTATTTACAATTTTGCATCAGACTGTAGGGAAGTTCTTTGGACTGATAAGCATGAGAAATGGGATGGTATGTATTTGGTGCTTATGAATGGGGGTACTGAAAGATTTTTAGTAGGGATTTTTATTAGCATTTTACTGCTTACAGTTTTAAGTACTGATGAATTTTGAGACCAAGACCTTGAATTCTAGTAGCAGTTCATGTTGTTCTGTGTAGCTGTTTGATTTGAAAAAAACCAAACACAACCCAAACCTATACAGATAATGAAAGTGATATTGAAAGCAGAATAAATATGAATTGCTCAAATAAAATAAATGAAAAAAAAACCCCCCATACTTAATAGTTTTAATACTTGAGGCAGCAAGATTTGAACTTTTGTGTGAGTTTACAGCTTATTATATTGTTTCCTTTTCTGGGTGTATAATTTAACCATTTATTTCTGAGGATTTTTAACTTTAAAACAAAAAAAGTTGTCATCTTTGCTCACATATGTGTGTTGCAAATTCTACTCAGATATCTGATAAATAACTTGTTCAATTTCTGCATATCTGTGCTTTCTGTTGCAGCCATTCTACCAAATTGGTAATTAAGGTCCTGTATTTGCCTTTGTATCAGGATCTATATATAGCACTTTCAAAAAGAGACACAGTGCCTCAAAATTGCAAGCACTGGTTTGGGAGGGTGGTTTAGAATCCTTATGACTACTCACCAGGAAAAAATTACTCATTTAAGATAAAAAAGCTGTAGTTTAGAAAGGTAAAAACAGAGGAACTTTGATGTAAATGAGAATGAGAGAGAGATTCAAGTAAAGAAAGTGAATTTGATTTGGTTGTGTTAGCATTTGGTATTTTGGGGCAGGCAGAAAATTAAAAAAGGTCTGTTCTTTGCAAAGGATGACACCTTTTTGATGTATGTCTCCTATGTTATTTCCTCTGCTAGCCAGTGAAACTTTTGCAAATGGCAAACAACTGGTTTAGGAACCAGATGTTTATGTTAATAAAATACTCAGCATCTAAAAACATTTTCATAAACCATAGCAACTGAATGCTTCTCTGCAAGTAATCTGATTGTATACCCTAAATGGAAAAAACCATACAAAATATGTAGTGGTGCATTGATGAGAGCTCCCTGCAGCATGGGCAAGTGTCTGAGGAACTGGAAGGAACAGTATACAGCAGTAACACATCTCCAGAATTAACCTTGTTTGGTCCTGTATGTGCAAGTCTGAGTGCATCAGATCCCATCCACCCATCCCAAGGCCTCACAGGGTTCAGTGAATGCTTTGTGTAGACAAGATGTACAATTCAGACCGTGTTTGCCATTCAGATCCCACGTAATAGAAGTCAAGAGAAACTTGGTGTGCTCATTTATTTGTCAGTGAGTTGTATGTATTTGCATATATTTCAACAAATTGGCCCTCCCTCCCCTGTATAATGGGGTTCCTGGACAGGTGAAAACAGGGGAGAGAGCCAATGGGATCTTGGGGTGCATCAAGAGGAGTATGGCCAGCGGGTTGAAGGAGGTGATCCTCCCCCTCTACTCTGCCCTGGTCAGGCCCCACCTGGAGTGTTGCGTCCAGTTCTGGTCTCCCTGGTATAAAAAAGACAGGGATCTCCTGGAGAGAGTCCAGAGGAGGGCTACAAAGATGATTAAGGGCCTGGAGCATCTCCCCTGTGAGGAAAGGCTGAGTGAGCTGGGACTGTTCGGTCTAGAGAAAAAAAGACTAAGGGGGGACCTTATTAATGTTTATAAATATCTTAAGTATGGGATGCAGGGGGAAATGGGCAGCCCCTTTTCAGTGGTCTGTGGAGACAGGACAAGGGGCAATGGCTGCAAAATGGAGCACAGGAAGTTCTGCACCAACATGGGGAAGAACTTTTCCCCAGTGAGGGTGAGGGAGCCCTGGGACAGGCTGCTCAGGGGGATGTGGAGTCTCCATCTCTGGAGCCATTCAAGACCTGTCTGGACGCCTCTCTGTGCAGTATGTGCTGGGGAGCTGCTTTGGCAGGGGGGTTGGACCCGATGATCTCTCGAGGTCCCTTCCAACCCCTGTGATTCTATGAGTCTGTGATTCTCCAAGTTCATTAACTGCGAGCGGTGACAGGTAGCAAGTGCTAACATGAAGTTTCTAATGTTACTGATCAATGAGTGTGATTGATTATGTAGTGGAACTTATTCCCAGTCTTTGGAAGGACTGTATCACCATTCAGGTGACTGAAAGGAGATAAGGATTAGTGTGGAGCTAGAGTGTGGGACACAGTTCTTTCCTATCTCAGCATAAGTCTGTGTAGTGTCAGATAAATCTGTAAATCTCTCTATATCTGTATGAAGATACCGTAAGGAAGTGTTTTGTGTCTGAAGTGTTGAAATAATACAAAGCTTAATTCCTAGGATTTGTAAGCTTTATGAGTATAAAACATGATAGAATGCACGATAAACGTATTCTGCTGCTCTTACTGAAGTAGAATGGCCCAAAAGAAAACAATGGTTATTCAGATGCTGGTTACTCAGTGATGTGACTCACACACTTGTGCTATACCACCTATTATGAGTTAAAGGCACTGTAACTTCATTAGTTAAACTGGTTAATAACCGGGACAGGTTAGAGGAAAGGACCATGAGTCTCATGAAAGTCAATGAGTGCAAATGCAAAGTGGGATGGACTGACTCCCTGCTGCAGGGTAGGATGTGTGTTTGAAGTTCTTCTGTGGTTATTTATAACTGCTTTTAGACTCTATTGCATAGATTACTGATTTTTTTTTGTTGACAGGGAATAGTTTGATTTGTGCTGCAGATGAGGGAGATGGCATGAACACTCCTGTGAAGTCACGGATTTCAACAAATATTTCATTTATGCGTTGGGAATACTTCTGTCTTTTTGTAGTCAGATGCAAAGCAATTAATATACAAGGGATTATTTAAAACACTTCTCATTAGACATAGCATTTTCACAGCCATAAGCTTTCTAGTCATAGTCAACTCTCTGCATTGTCATCAGAGCTGGGTTTGTAAGACAGTATTCTGTTTGAAACACTGAAGGATTATTACTATGGTTAGGACAAGAACTTACATACAAAATCCTCTCAGAACCTGCTATTTAAGTAGAATCGCAGCTGTGAAAGTCTAATGTGCAGTAAGTAAGTTCAATATTAGCATGATAATATCAAGTTGTAATTTTTTGGTGTTAACATTATCGCCCTGGATAATCTTAAAATCAGACTATTAAAAGCTAAGGAGTGGTTTTTTTCCTTTTATTCAGTCAATAGTGATCTGATGGATCCAGAATTCAGTGGGCTCTCTCAGTGCTACCTGGTCATGCTCCCAGCATAGGGTGGGAGCTTTGACCTGAAGGCACAGGTATGAAAGCAGAGGTGAGCAAAGCACCTCCCTTCCTCTCCACGCCGTCGCTTTTTGCTCCATGTGCTGTGATGGTTCAGAGATTCACAGGATGGGTGCTTACCAACTGAGGCCCCGTGTTTCACCCTGACCTCCACTGCCCAGCTTTCTACATTTCACTCCATCTTACGAGCTCACAGCACACTTGGTGCTACTAGAAGAGATTCTGTTTCTGCCATCCCTTGCCTCCAGCCCTAATCTCCATGCCACTCTTGGCTGATACCTACTAGTAACTGTGCTGTTATTTTCATATCATTCTCTAGAAGGACATTGTGCAAAATCCTCAGGAGATTTAGAAAGCTCTGTGCTACAACTTTTTTGGTGGGTTTTTTGGTTTGGGTTTTTTTTTCCTTTTTGTGAGTTTGCCAAAAATCATGTGTTCTTTAAGAAGCATTTAGAGACTTAATGAATCAAATAATGCTCTTAAAGGCTGATTTTATTTCATTTGTTTGTGCCATCTGGTTCATTGAAAGGTGAATGGACATTACGCGTTTGTACCATGAAGGATAGGAAATTAGAATTTTTATGAGCCCAAGTTGTTAGAAACATAAGCCATGTTTGTCTTGTAGTACATGGGGGAAAAGCCATTTATAAGTGCATATGGGTTATTGAATCAAATTGAAAACATTCACTTGAACCTATTGGAACTAAAATTGATTTAGAAACCTCTTTTGGGGGGGCAAATATGTTGCATCTAAGTTGAATCCACACTGATGACTGCCTTGGAAAATCTCTTCTTGCAAAAATAACTTAAACAGGAAAACTAAAATGAGAGGTCAGTAATGAAATGAGCCAGGCTACCAAATTTGAATACAGAGCTGTATTTGCTTGAGGGGAGGCCAGGAGACTTTTCTAGGGATTTGGTTTCTTCCTCTTGCACTTAAATTCTGGAATTATTCTGTTTGAAGCTTAGGATTTTTTGCAAAATCATGTCTTACTATAATATCCCCTATAGTAAGACTTTTGAGTCAATTTTCAAAATGACAGTGACTTCTAAAAATGGAAACAAGATACAAAGAACAGTTCAGGCATGTTGACAATCAGCGTATAACAATCTTTGATGCTAAGGGTCCCCAGGGGTGAAATTCCCTTGTTTAATAGGTTTCCACTGCAACACGTGGTATCTGCAAACAGATTTTGCAGTAGGCAGGCTGCTAAGCTGGGGATTGCCACTACTAGCCAGTAGGAACCTGAAATTTAGAGGGGGTGTGATGTGCTGGGTCCCTACCAGAGCCAGGTGCCTTCTCCCAGCCTGAGTTTGGGCATTTTGTTTTGACTGAATGAATACACAAGCTCTGAAGCTGTGCTTGAGGAGGGAAAGCGAGAGCAGAGCCCGCTCAGGAGGCTGGTTAATGCCAGGTAAGGAATTACCGTGCTCGCACCAGCAGAGCAGAGGGTGGTGCCTGGAAGTGCTTTCTTGCTGGTAGAAGATCTGAGTTTGATCCTCTGGGGATCAGGACAGCAAAAAGCTTAAGCGTCCCATTTGAACTGTCTGACTACTAATTAAAAGGAGTGCAGTGGCTCCAGGACCATTCATGTGTGTCAGAACAGGCCTCTGGCAGAGTCACATCTATTTCCTGGGTCTTTTAAACTCTAATGAGAGAGTGGAGTCTGTCTAACTATCTAAAGGAAAACCTTTGCATCCCCAGAAGCAAAATTCTAGTCGTACTAAGATCAAACAGGAGGCACCTAGTTAGCTTAAAAGCCTTTTGGGGATAAGCAGCCTTTAAACAAGGTTATGTTTTGTCATTTTCAGTGTTCATCATAGGTGTCTAATGCTACCCGAGCCCTGTTTTGGATTTCTTAGACCTCATTTGAATCTAATCTTCAGACCAATCATTGCTACTTTTGACAATGGGAGGCACAGAAACCTTGTTGCAGATTTTATAGGTTCATTTTCAGATTGGAACTGCAGTTTAAATTAATAAGTGAACAATAATGGTTGATTTTTCTAATCGTGATTGTTGGCTTTTTTTGAAGTCTTCATTATTTATCTTTCTTTTTTTGCCATTACAACTAGCAACAGTTTAAAGCATCAACAGTGTAATGAGGCGTTTCAAGTTGTCAGATAGGTATAGGTTCACTTATTTTTCTGATCCCCTAGCTAAGATTCATGGAATCCAGCAAAATTCAAATTTGATCGAAAGCCTAATGAAAGAGGGGCACAGTCAGGAGCTTATTTCATCGACGGGGAGTGGATTTGCTTTGTTTCCTTGCAGTAGTTATGAGTTTTTCAATAATTTATAGATCAAGTAACAGCAACATTAATTGATACACTAATTGAGTCCACATGCCTGCCTTTAACAAATCTCTTTTGTGAAGTGGTTACTGACAATATTAATTGCACATCTTTTGAGTCTTGATATAAGTTATGAATCCATTCTCAAGTTGAAAGAGGGTGGGAAAATCATTAATTTTGACATTGTGTAGCTATAATTAACAGGAGTTATCCAATAACCTATCATAAATTAGAGAGCTCATGAATTCTATTTTAAATATCACGTTCAACCAAAAGGGGTCCATGATTGTGTTAATTGAAGCATTCTTCAGGGGTGATGGATGTTGTCTCTGTTGTCTTTCATTGTGATTAAAATGTTTACTGTTGTCTTTAATTGAGAGACTGGTCTGACTAAGTGAAGTTTGGAGCTCTGTTCCTTTGCTGCTCCTTGGTAGAGGAATCAATAACCTCTTGAGTGTTAAGAATAACATTTCCTGAGAGCTTCTGTTATCATTTCTCAATGTTTTAACAGTCGTCAAAGCATTTCAGTTGAAACTAGTAATTAGGAGCTTAATGCAATGCGTGTTACAGGGAGGATTTGACTCAGAGCAGTCATTAAATAGAGATGGGTGTTCCTGTGCTCCAAGCCTGGCTGTACCTGAGGAAATCTGTTGGTTGCTGGCAGTGAGGATCACCTACGCATCCAGCTCATTCTGTGCTGTACGTTTTCTGGCTTCATCTACTTACACTGTTAAACTACATCTGCTGAAAAATGTAGGAAATGAGGGGCTGAGGCTGGTAAGGAGGTAGAGCTTGCAAACAGGCAAACAAAGAAAAATTTAGAGAAGCCTTTGGTCTGCTTGCAGTCATTGAAAAGATTCCCAGTGAAGTTTCTATTAGGACTTTTTTTCTTCAACGATTTTTTTTTTTAGAGGGTTCAGGGAAGAAAATTCTGTCACAGGATGAATGTTAACTGGGCAGAAGTGACTTAATTCATCCAGTTTCGGAGCTAAAATGCCTCTAGAGGTTTGGATTGGTGGAAGTTTCCTAATATGGCTCATACAGAAATACTCTACAGGGACAAGCGTGTTGATGGTGATGATGTTTTTCTATCATTGTTCATCCAGAGACATTTGCTTGCATAAGAACTATTAATGGCTGATGTCTCTCTCAGCATGTCACGTTACATGCATTTCAACATTTCTACTCCTCTGAAGTGTTTTGCCTTTTCCATTGACGTTACATGAAATTCTGCAAGTAATAATACAATACCTCAAAGTGTTGCTCACTGTAAAGTACAGGTAAGGGGTATCAGATGTATTGGTAAATGCTCCCATTTTGCTGAAGGGAAATCAGAGACAAGTAAATCTGGAAAATGAGCTCGATGCCAGCAATCTTGGAAGCATTTAACTGCTCACCAATATGCCCTGTAATAAACAGGTAACACTTAGGATTAATGTTATTGCAGTGTATACTTTTTCATGTTACCAGGGAAAATTCCTCAAACTTTCATATAGCCTTATATAATTTATGGGAAGTAATGAGCTTTCATGACCTGTATACTTATGGGGGAAATGTAAATTGATTTCAAGACAGTTAGATCTTTTCAACAAAAGCCAGGGCTGATCTCTCAATCACTTTCCTAAGATTACACCACAAATCAGGGCAGAGCTTGATGTGTAATCTGGGGGTCTTGTTTCTTATTTTGTGCTCTAACCAGTTGCTTGATCTCTCAGTAATGATATCGCAGTAATTCCATTAGCCAAGTGAAGAAAAAAATGTGGAGCAACCTACAGGTTATGGGAAATATGCAGGTTTTGGTTTGTGTATTTAAGCAGAAGTGTTTGGCTAAGTAATTTAGTAAATTAGTCACAAAAACTTTAGTTGAAAGATAACCATGTCTTTAATCTTTAATGTCATAGACTTTTTGAACGCTGATCACTTACTGTTCAAAAAAAATGCCCAAAAAATTGGTAGCCTTTTCAAATGTATTCATTTGATGATACAAAGCTGGGAGGAGTGGCTGACATGCAGGACACTGCGCTGCCATCCGGCAAGACCTGGACAGGCTGGAGAGCTGGGCAGGGAGAAACCTAATGAAATTCAACAGGAGCAAGTGTAGAGTCTTGCACCTGGGGAGGAATAACCATCTGTATCAGATGGCCTGCTGGAGAGGAGCCCTGTGGAGAAGGACCTGGGGGTCCTGCTGGATGACAGGTTGGCTATGAGCCAGCAGTGTGCCCTGATGGCTAAGAGAATCAATGGGATCCTGGGGTGCATCAGGAGGAGTGTGTCCAGCAGGTCGAAGGAGGTGACCCTCCCCCTCTACTCTGCCCTGGTCAGGCCCCACTTGGAGTATTGTGTCCAGTTCTAGGCTCCCTGGTGTAAAAAAGACAGGGACCTCCTGGAGAGAGTCCAGAGGAGGCTACAAAGATGATTAAGGGCCTGGAGCATCTCCCCTATGAGGAAAGGCTGGGTGAGCTGGGACTGTTCAGCCTAGAGAGAAGAAGACTAAGGGGGGACCATATTAATGTTTATAAATATCTTAAGCATGGGATGCAGGGGGAATTGGCCAGCCCCTTTCCAGTGGTCTGTGGAGACAGGACAAGGGGCAATGGCTGCAAGTTAGAGTACAGGGAGTTCCACACCAACATGTGAAAGAACTTTTCCCCAGTGAGGGTGAGGGAGCCCTGGGACAGGCTGCCCAGGGGGGTGTGGAGTCTCCATCTCTGGAGATATTTAAGACCCATCTGGACGCCTCTCTGTGCAGTATGAGCTGGGGAGCTGCTTTGGCAGGGGGTTGGACCCGATGATCTCTTGAGGTCCTTTCCAACCCCTATGATTCTATGTTTCTATGATTCAATTTGTAAGCCTTTCGTTATGGTATATTCCTCTTTAAGAGCTCAAAGAAACATATAGTAAATTTGGCTGATTAATAGGCTCAGACTCCCTGTGACGAATATGCCAGGGCCAGACATTCACTGAGCTCCTCAGAAGTAAAGAAAAGATGTGGCTGTGATCCTCATGGATGATGTGCTTTAGCTATAGAACCAGGATTGACATTATCTGCCATCCAGAGTAAAGGTAATATAGTATGTAATGAATTTGGGTTGTCTAATGGCACAGCGGGTAAATTTGTTTAATGTTCCTCTTGAAAATTAATTCCTCCTAGAGATAAATGTTTCCTTGGAAATAATTACCTATTTTTTGTCTTATTTTTAACTAAACATTGTTATCTGTATAGCTAGCATTAGTGTAAAGACAGGAAAAAAATGTATCTCTACTTTTCCAGTTGGTTGGTTTTGCGGATGAGATAACAATCTGTTTAGTTTGTTTAACTAAACATGTTTGTATGGGGCTTTTTTATGAAAACAAAGAGCAAAAATAAAAAGCAAGCTATTTCTTTCAGTTTTTTAAACGAGGCCAATTCTTAGTGAAATCAGGGGTATATTTTGGTAGGTTAGTTCTCCCAGGAATGTCTGCTAACAGATGTGTGTAAAATCCTCGAGTCCTGCATGAAATAGGTTTTGGATATAGAGGAAGATGTGTCTCTCTGGAGGGTGGTGACATTGGAAGAAGCCCCGACAGAGCCAGGTAGTGAATATGGAGACATTGCCAAGGGTCAGACTGGCTTCTGTCAGTAGGTTCTGAGCCCTGTGAAGTTGTGGGAAACCTGCATCCTGAGGGCAGAGTAGTGGTGTACAATAGCCGCACCAAAGCCGCCAGCAGACCTCATGCCATGTGTTTCGAGCATTTTCCTTCTCCTGTTCACCTGCTGTAGTGGTTTCTATTGCTAGTTTCCTGATGCCTACAGTAGAGAATCATGAAGAAATGGATGGTAGACTGATAAACCTATCATCCTGTTAAGTCACTTTAAAAAAGTGACAAAAATATTCTCTTCTGATAATATTGAGAAATCTTGCTGCTATGACAAAGGGTCCTTTGTGAAGTTCAGAAAGATTGTAAATTCAATGCATAAAGTTACTGGTGTTCATTAGCTGTTTAGTGAAGACCTCCATCATTAGGGACTACCTTTTGAAACATTTTTTCATCTTGAATAACTTCTCATTGTGCATTCAGATGTCATTCCCATGGGAACTGCTTTGCATCCTGAGCTGAGGCTGCAGAGGCCAGTAGCTGCATGGACACATTAATGGCTCATCACGAGTAGGAGCGGCACCAGATATCACACTTAGTAATCGGTACTGAGGCATTTTCCAAAGCTGATCCTTTTTTCTGAACTGTGATAGAAGGCAAGTCTTCTCTCCTTGGATCTGTGTAGCCTCTGTGAATAGAAACCATACATTAATCCAAGCCGTAAGGAGCAAATACTTCAATGCTCATCAACGTCTTTCCTTGTACTAGTAACAAGAGTGAGGCCAGAGCTAATATCCCAGCATTGAGCTAACCTGAGATGTGGAGAAGGACAGCTTTCTGTCTGTCTTTTCCTGTCTGTACAACCACCTGTGGAGGTACTCTTAACATCTTACACACCCCAGGTTTCTACTTTGACTCTCTCTGAACAGCTGGTACCTGTTCCCTACAACCTAACTCAATACTTGAGGATCAGTGGAGCTGACTCACTTCTAGTTTAGACACAGTGTTTATCCTGTTCTTCAGGCTGAAACACCAGACAATAGAGGTTATCACTTATTTGGAAGCAGGTGAGTTTACACACTATTTACTACCATACTGTTGGCATTTCCTTATTCCTTTTATTTATGCTGTTGTGCAGCACAGGAGGGCAGTTGCCAACGCAATATCCATTATTATTCTGACAAGAACAGAGTAGCTTTCACTTTCATTTCTTGGAGACAGCATTATTCGTCACTGCAAAACACCAGTAATAGGAGAAGAAAGGGAAATTCTCATTTGGTTGCTGGGTTGTGAAAATACCCTTTCTTGCTCCACATAGATCAAGTTTGAAGTAGAGGTGTGAATAGTGTGTGGTCTCTCTGGGCTTTGTGTCTGCTTTGTGATGCTTCCATTAGGAGGGGAAACAAGCTGTTGGTCTATTGACAGGGAAGTCAGTATGTGTTGAAGCAATGATCTTAACGTGATTGTGTTTCCAGAATCATCTGTTAGATATAAGACAATCTGGTGGGCTACAGAGCCTGAGGGGTTTCATCCTTTCCCAGACTCATGTAAAGCTGCTGTAGTTTGGCATGTCCAGATTCCGGCTGCAGTGAGACTGAGCACGCAGTCCTGACAGGCATCTTACACACACAAATGTACATGTGCACTATAAAGAGCCATCAGTAGCATCCCACAGAGCAGAGCTTTTACCAGCACCCATGCAGAGACAGCACCTATATACACATGAACAATACAAATGGCTCAGTCCTGT
Organism: Zapornia atra; assembly: GCA_013400835.1. NCBI lineage: Eukaryota > Metazoa > Chordata > Aves > Gruiformes > Rallidae > Zapornia > Zapornia atra. The sequence goes on along the minus strand of VZTU01022359.1, from coordinate 373,728 downwards.
CCCTCCCGTCTGCTGATCAGGTATAAGGTTTGCTAGTGGGGACACACACCCCCTCTCCCTCTCTCTGGTTTTCTCCACAGGCGATGTTAGACATACAGTTTGTTCTGTAGTTGTCCCTCCTGACATCATTCTCCTCCAGGTTTTGGCACCTGAACCGATGGGCCCCTGAGGATTTCAGCTTCTTACTTTGGTGGCTGGTGCTCAGACCTCTTACCTACTTGTCAGCCAGCCTGACCTGAAGTACAGCAGTGCTCCTTTGCAGGCTCAGAATGAAGGGTACGCCTATGGTGAAGTCCTCACCCAGGAATAGAGTGAGCTCCAGGGTAATGAGACTTTAAGTCATCAGTGTGCTCTGGGGCTGGAGGTCAGCTTTTTGGGAGGCTGCTGTGTAGCACAGACAAGCCTCTCCTCTTCCCTGATTTTCCCTGGCTGTGAAGGAGTTGATTTCTTGTGAAGGATTCCTTGGCCAGCATCGGGTCCTCTTCCCTTTTCTTCAGATGCAGCTAGGGATGGTGGGAGATCCTTCTGGCAGTGGTTTCAGTGGTGGCAGGGTGTCGTGCTCTGGACAAGGCTGCACAGCTCTCCAAAGGCAAAGAAAGCTCTGGCATCGACTCCACAAATACCATCTTCACAGCAGTCTGTTCCACAGATGACGGGAGGAGTGGCTTTCTCTGGAGTCAACTTGCTTTTAATATCTACCCCATTTCAACGCTTACCAAGTGGTGAACAGCTAATCTGCGATCTATAATTACACCTCTGATTCTTGGAGTCTAGTTAGAGGAGAGCTTGTGTAGTGAAAGGGATGATTCAGGGAGTGAAATGAAATTAAGCATAATAAGTCTTTTGAGGTTAGCTATTAGTTTCATTTTTACATATAAAATTGCTATTGAAGTATTAAGCGTGTAATATTTGCACATCACAATAATGTGGACTAGCATGCTGATAACTAGGTGGAAGGTGAAAACATCAGTAGTAATTGACTGAATTAATCTTTTCTTTTTTTTTTTCCTCTCTTTTTTTATACCTTGTGTTGCCTGTACGAGTTACACATTGAACTGGAATGCACAATGTCATCTGAAGTGAATTAAATGCAGCAGGGAAATGGGGTGTACTCTGTACTTGGGCACGGCTCGAGCTTAATATTGATATGGCTACCTATGTGTGTTTTACATTTGCTGTATTTACTACTGTAGGAATGTTTATGGATTGCAGGGTTTCTTTTTTTTAATAATGCACAGGCTCTTTAAATATAATGTGGTATCAGCCCTTCTGAGTAAAGCTCGATGTGGAAGAACACAGCCTCTACTGTTGCAAGCATGTCAAAGAGATGGCAATGCTAGAGAGAAACTGGAGATCAAACTGAAAGCTACCTACAGAGTTCTTTATCTGTCTCACTTATTTTCTTTCTCTTTGCCAGACTCTAACTAAAGCGATACGTTATATCTATACCTCTATATTTAATTGCATTAAAGAAATGCAGGGGCTGTAAGGTTAAGCACTAAAATTCTAAGGAAGCGCAGACTGAAAGTTGCCTGTGTAAGCCTAATTTAACATCCCTTCAGGATATACATTTTCATAGAGTTTTTAATGAGCTGAGCTCATATTGCTATTTCCTGGACACCTTTGCCCTGTTCAGTGAATGGAAGGACAGCGGCCAGGGAATGTGCTGCTTTCGATGCTTGACAGTCGAGATGAAGCTCCCGGCTTTGTTTGCACAATGCTCCGACCCAAAAGTGAATAGCAACATTCTTTTCATATATACTGCTATTAAAAAATAATTATAATTAAATCTAGCAACAGGTAGTTGTGGGTTTAGGTTTGGGTTTGGTGGTGGTGTGTTTTTTAGAAAGGATTTGAATGATTTGTAGAGAGCAGTCTGATAAATAGCCTTTGCAAAAAGTCACATTGCAGGGATGTGAAAGGAACAGGGAAATATTTCTGGAAGAAGAAAATAGTCACAGTATCCAAGTTGACGGTGGTGCTGTGTCCTCCATTTCTTTCCTGTGCTCTAAGTACATGGGCCAGATGTGTCCATATAAGAGACCCAGTGGGTTAGGAACAGTGTAGTTATGGGTACTCCTCCTCCTTTTGCATTCATCATGTGGCACTGCCAGGTAGTAGTATAGGTTGAATAGGTCTATCAGCAGTTTGTAATTATAAAGCAGGAAGCCTTCAATGGCTAATACATGAATATCTTTGGAGCTAGGCATAACATTCACCCCGTGGGAATGGTCAAACTTCACTGGTTCTTGGTCTTCCTGTGAAGGAAGACAGACTGGTGCAGGTGAGAATTAAATACGGGCATAGAAGCTGTAGGTGTTCAGGAATTTCTCTTGGATATTTTTTCAACAAAATAACAGAGGAACTTTCTGTAGAGAAGTACTGTCTTCTACTAAGGCTTCATTAAAGAAACTCCCTCGTATGTAAGGTAACGTTTCAGAAAGAGAAGCTCTGTGTCAGAGGATTTGGGGAATCCTCCCATTCACAGAGACTGGAGAAGAGCTTGACCCTTGGGCTGATTGTGGGGCATGATTTTGGGAAGAAGTCCAATAGCTCTGATCATAACCCTGGGCCACTTTGGCACATGTATGTGTCTTAACCCGTTTCTTCATCCTTTCTTCCTTCTTTGCTTTTGCAGCTCCCTCTTCGTTTTTAGAGAATATCAAAACAGGAAAAATCAGAATATTTTGAACATGGATCTGTTTTTTTAAACAGTCTTAGCTGGAGGAAGGGAACAATAAGTTTAAAATGGGTAGTCTGAATGACTGGAAATCAGTGCAGGGCTTCAGAGGGGTGCAGTCAGAGCAGTATTCAGGAGAGATTATTTTGGCAGTATTTTCAGAAGAAATAAGGGGTGACCTGGAACAAGTGGTAAAAAGAGACTGAGATCACAGCAGCTGTGAAGAAGTTGGTCAAAATACATAGTAAAGAACATGGCCACAGGGTTAGAATAGAGAAGGATGAGCAGTCTTTAATGACATTAAGAAGAGGTTTATTAGTGGTCATCTAATTCTACTTAAAATGATAGAAAGACCCATACTCTGCAGCTCATCTCTGTATGCGTAAGTTAATGAGGTCCAGGATAATGCAGGTTTATCTTCTTGCTCTTTAGGCCAAGTCCTTCCCTATCACACAATGTAGGTAGTCCCGTTTTCTGCTAGACTGCTTAATTCAATGAAACAAAACACAACCTGGGTGTTCAAAAATAGCTTGAAAGGAGTTCTGGCAAACTGAAAGCCTGATTTAATGCTAATTTGTATGTTCATGGGTGTTTGGTTTTTTTAGATGATGGGTTTTTTTTAAGAGATGTTTAGTAGAACCTTTGTTGTGTTTAAAAACATTCAGGGTTTATACTAATGTAATTCTTCATTAATTTTAAATTATCTCATAACCATTTTCCAGGATGTGGTCATTTCAGCAAATAAAGGTAAAGTAAATATATATCTCATATATTTGAAAACCTAGTAAACTCTCTGCAGTAATACCTGAATTGAGTAATTCCTCAATTCAGTAATTCCTCATACTGTATTCATTGCATAAACTGCCAATATACTGAAAAGATTATGAAGATCATGGGGGGGGGGGGTTGTTTGATTTTGGGTTTTTTTAATCTTGTGGTGGAACCAATTACTTGGGGCTGAATGTTCATGGAGCAGTTGGATGCTGGATTTTTAGTAAGTGAAATTATTGTGTGTTTGTATGATCGACTTCATGTATTTGTATTAAATTCCTTGGTTCCAGAAACAAAGGGTAATTTAAAAAAAAAAAAAGGGAGATTTTTTCATAATGAAGCAATCAATGCAAATTTAAAGATACAATAAGCACTTTTATAAACATACTATGAAAATGTATTCCCTGTTGCCTGATGATCATCTGTTAAGATAGACAAATATGACGATGTCACTGTTAACAAGTAACCTGACTCGATGACTCTTTGTTACTGGAATCCAATTTTACACTAATACTCACACAACAGAGGGAACTTGAAGCCTTGCAATTCTGAAAAGCAAGTGTTTGAGCTATATTTTTCCCCTTTTACTCAAAGTTTAGCTCTCAGGAAAGCCATATCAACGTTTAATCTATTTCTCAATATTTCTTAGTGAGAGAGCTCATTTCTGTAATAACAAACTCAGCTCCGTAGTGTAGTGAACTGTCAGGCTCCTGGCAGCCCTTCTGTGTTAGCTTGAAGTCGAGAGAGGCAGCCTTTCTTTTCTTCTGTAGTAGCACCCACGGGCACTCTCAGATCGTGGGGTCTCAGACCACAGGGCCTGGTGGTAACACAAGGTACGATGCAGCATTTGATCTCCAGCAGTTTCGTTTAAGGTCTAACGAAGCATGGTATAAACTAGTTGAATGACTTGGTGTGTGGCCAGAGCGGGAAACAGAACACCTGGGATAGTGGCAGGGCAGCTGCTTTGTCCTGAGAAACTCATTTAGAGCTCTTGGCAAACTTAGGACTGTCAGAGCCACACCTTTGTGTGGAGTTATCTAAGAGGACTTCTATGTTTTATTTAAAAATATTACATTTGTATGCCACGGTAGACATTGTTTTCCACTGCTGAACTGCAGGGTAATGCAATAGACAGAGGGGGGGGCAAGATACCATAGGTGCATCTCTTAGAGCGTGAAGATGCCTTGAGGAATGTAACTAGTGTGAATTTACTGACCATCTGATGAGTTCAGGTCAGTATTACATACTCTCTCTTCTTGCTCCCTTCCACACAGTGTATCTCCAGCAGATGTGTCTAAAGCATGACAGCATCACCTTTTGCTAATGCCCTGTAACCTCCACAGGCCAGGTTTTGTCAGTGCTGTTACCACACTAATTATATCCAAACACAAGTCAAATTATTTTTTTTTTTCCCAAAGCAGATGATGTTTGGAGGAGACTGAATTCTCTAAGGTTAGTAATGAAATTTCCATTTGAAGTAACTTAGTTCAAAGGGAAAAAATTTCCCCTTTAGGTTTAGACCAAAGGTTCTAAAAGCCTGAGATGTGAAAATAAAGAGGCACTAGCTATAAATACCTTTCAAATTATGTCTCTTTAGACTTGCTGAAATGTGTGGTTAAGCTTCTTTCTTGCTGCTTTAAAATATTCAAGGTTATTGGCCTGCATTAAACTCAAAACCCTTTAAGTAACATTTTTTAAAACAGGTTATGCAGAACTGACAAGCTGAAGGATTTTCAAGTGGTGGTCTGCAAGGGGAAAAAATAGATTTGTAAAATGCAGCTGGGTATTTTCTCCTAAAAGCTAATAAAGTTTAATATTTTCACACACAGAAATGAATGATTTTATTTGCCAGTAGTAGGTGTGTAACTCCCCCAATTCCCTGTTACAGGTACTGCTTAGGTAAGCGAAGCCTCCCTGGAACATGGGTATTTAGTCAGCCAGACTTTCAGGTCTGGAAAAGATGAATACATTTATGCTGGTATGGCCAAGGCAAAATAGTCAGAGTACATTACTTTTCAAAGTTCCTTTCACCAGCATTTAGAGTAGGATTTTTGGTTGTTCTCTGTGGTAGGCTTCAAGGTCTTGAGATTTCATAGTCGGTACGTTCCTATTAATCAGAGTTTCATTTGCTTAAGAGATGTTAACCTCCTAGCTTACTCACCTCAAGCCTAACAGTAGTGTTATTTCTTAGTCACAGTTGTTGGGGGAAGCACTTTTCTGAAGAAAATTTCAACTTTGACTCTGGAATTCAGCCAGTGGATGAGAGAGCTTGGAGTCCAGCTAGAACAGCCAAGTCCCAGTGTATGCCCAGCTGGGTCAGCTCGTGCCAATGGTGGGTGCTGTATTCCTTCAAACAATGTTGGCTCAAGTACCTATTTAGAAAGGGAACCAGATCACAGCCCCATGCAAAGGCTGCCAGTGAATCCCAACAGTCGTTACATGAAGCTGAAGCACTAATTTGTTGTGTGATCAGAGGTAGCTCCTTACACTCCCTTTGTTATGTACCTTCTAAGACGTGAGCAATATTAAAGATGGCACGATCGTGTCAAAAGCATTGAATAACCCTGAATATATCAAGCCATTGTATCCTGCAGATTTTTATTTTGTATATAAGATAGAGGTGTGGCTAAAGCTTCATATGACTCTTCTTTAATGTACTTAACCTTTGTACCCAAAGCATTTTTATTCATGTAGTTGGTAAGTATGAAAGGAGATTGGAGCAGCATGCCACTGCAAAACTCTGCAAATGCTGTAATCACGGTATTAACCTACTTCAAAGCCTTAGGAGCATGCTCACTTTGTGAGGGTAGTAAGAATGTTTTCATCACTCCTCGTTCACTGACAGATTTGGAAACCAAATCATGTTCCTTTTATTTGTGTCTTGAAGTAGAAGGCTGCAGTGGAAATCATCGTTCCGTCTTTGGTTCCACTTAGAAGAATAAGAATTTCTTACATATTTTCTATGCCTGCATAAGAAGGTTTGTATTTGTTCTGCCATGCACAGATATAGAGATTTTCCCAGCACCTGCAATGTTGTTTTAGGAAAAGGTATTAACTACTTGCTAGATCTCCAAATCATTTGCCAGCCAGCTTTGGATTCCAGCTTACAACAGCTTATAGTCATTACAAGCAGAGCCCTTGGAGCTCTTCAGGCACAAAAGTGAGTCTAAAAGGCAATGCTTGTGTGCACCATGTGCAGCTTCCATTCTTACACTACCAAAAGATTCCACATGGCTAAAACTGACCTGGTTCTTTAGTTAGAGACCCAATATAGAAATTTAAGCATGGTCAGGTTTATAGCCAGCTATACGTGACCGGGTGCCTGTTTCCAGTTCCTACCACCTGCAACTGAAATCAGCTTCCCAGGTTGGTTACCATGATTTTGGGAGTACTGCTGTATGTGAGCAGCCCTGGTACCACAAGAGAATGGTCAGAGGAAGTCATGTTCAGCAACTCATTCAGTAAAATCTGAGTTGACCCCAAAACAGAGTCTGCAAAGAGGTGGGATTAAAAAGAGGGAAGGAATAAAGGAACAGGATGGCTCTAAATACTAGAAATTATTTGGAAATGCGGCTTTTTCGGAATATATTGAACAAATGGTTACCTTTAGGAAAGGTTTCACATCTTACCATTTGAGGAGCAACTTCTCTGTTCTCTTTACTCTTTGTTTTCCATATTAGCAAAGCTGTTAGTGCAGATTTATATGAAGATTATGGAACTTAAAGGAATCAGGATGTGGCTGGTAAAGGATCTGCAGTACAAGGGTATAGGGCATCACCAGTGGGAGCACAGGGAACTTCTTTGTTGTAGTTCCAACTAGCCACCAATGAGCCACCACCAGGAAGAGTAGACAACCAGGAATGCCTGGGAGCTGAAGACATGCAGACATTAAATATCATTACTAAGGACCGACCAAAACCTGTGATTAAGACATCTCCTGATACTAATCCAGTCACAGCTTAATGAAGGCACCTAATACTACTTCTGTATTCCTGCTGTCCTGTGAGTTTTTTCCTGTATTACTACTCAAAATTGTCAAGGATAAAATGCCTGTGGCAAGTGCCCATCTCATACTGCCTCTTGGACCCGTGCAAGCCCACAGCTGCTTTCCTGTTTACAGGCTCCACATGGCACATGCTACTAGTTAGGCTGATCTGTTACCCATACACCAGCTGCTTGCAGGAGGACTTAAGCCTCAGAGTGGGACACAGACCAAGCAGTTGCCTCCCCCAGGGAAGCTCTTGCCTGAAAGCAGCCCTCCTAGAAGGCATGGCCCACTTGCAGCCCAACTACAGGGCTCAGGAATTGACACAGGAAAAGCATGTGGGTTGCACTGTCCTTGGCTATTGCCAGTGTTCTGTTTTCCTTTCATTACCTGACAGTTTTCTAGTTTTAACCTCCCTCAAAATAATAGCAGTTTGGCAGCAACAGTGAAGAGGGGAAAGTTCACCCCTTTACAGCTAAACATTTTTTTTTCTGAACTGTATTTTAATTACAAAAAGTCACTTCCTGATAAATGAAATTTTCTGCTACTGGCTGGTTTCACTTAGGCTTTGTTTTAAAAAGGAAGAAGAGGTTTGATAAGGCTCAAAATGCACAGAAATATTTCATTTTGACTTCAGTAGAACAAAGATGATTTTAATGTTGAGTCAGTATTGAATAACTTGAAGTTATCTCAGCTGTGTGCCTTGGTTTCTCACTGCCCAGGTCGTTCCTGTTACTGGCAAGGGTCACTGGTGGGTGTTATCCACTCCAGTGGGTGTTACCTTTCCAGACACTGAAGTGCTGCATCCCAGATGCTTGCAGAAAAGAGTCACATCAGCTTTGTGCTTATGGTTTTCCCTATGCTTAGAGATTTTATGGGACTGTGTGCACCAACATGGACTCACTTTACGGTTAAGGATTTTGCTGTAAAGGAAGAAGCTGTTTCCAGGATCAGGATCAGCCAAAGGATTGCTATTTTGCCTTAAAAATGAGGGTGAGCCTTTATATCCTCTAATCCATGCAGGTCTCTTCAGCACGACTGCGTTCCAGAGTGCCTGGTCCTGGCTCAATAATTAGACTGGAGATATTGCATGACCTCAGGGATTCATCTGGAGCCAAGAAAGTTAATGAAAGCCGTGTAGGTGATGACTTCAGTTGCGTAGGAAAATGAAGTATTCAGACCTTTCTTACTTAGCGCTTTCAGTGAAGAGCAGCACCCAGTTTGAATCAGCAAGAGGTGACTGTGGCAGCACTGTCAGAAGAGCGGCTTGAGCTCATGCAGCGAAAAACAATTGCGGCTTCCTCAGGGAATGGGAGCAACATACAGCCATAGCAGCATAGGTCAGCTGGGGCAGGGATATGCTGACGTATTGTTCAGGCAGTTTTCTTGACAGCTTCCATTTGTTTTTCCAGTTAAGTGGAAAATCTAACCCGCAAATTGGAAACATTTACCGAGATAGTGAAATAGATGTGTTTTAAATAAGTAAAAACCTGCCTGAAAAGAGCAGGAGTCTTTACTCTTTACCTCTCAGATAAGTTTGGGCTTGAAAGATAAAGGTCCCCGCTGACAGTTAGGTCTTATTGTGGTGAATGAACATGATGCTGTAAAATCACAGCTTTAAATTGACTTTTCAGGTAGTGGATTCATCAGAAGTCAGTTTACTAAACATATTCTGCCTAGATCCTATGTGAAGTGCTGTATCGTTCATTAAGCCCCAGGCTGAAGTATCTTTGGTAAGATTTCATGTATGCAAGAAACCTACAACAAACTGCTTGCACTCTTCTGGGAAGCTAACAAGGGGGAATTAATTTTTTAGTTTGCTAGGGCTATCCCACTTAAGACAAATTTGCTGTGGACTCTGGTTTGGAACTAATGCAAAAGTTTTGCACATTTAATGCAGTGAGCTGAGCTCTCACTTGTTCCAATGTACATCTGCTGAAATCAGTGCAGAAAATTTTCCCAGAAGTTACCAAACCAAGACAGTATTTTAAATTGTATCTCCTGTTAGCTGTAACCAGACTTGGTCAGTATGGAAATGCGTTTGAAATTGACTGTTGTGTTTGTGTATTATTTTTTTTTAAGACTGCAAGATAAAATGGTGTTTGTTTTTTTCAAGATTGACCATGCCATCCTAATGAGGACTAGCTGGAAGATGTAAGGATTGTTAATGTCATGGAAAAACAGAAGTTGAACCATTTCACATTAGTGCTGATACGCCTGGCTTGTTTATTTTGGGGGGTTTATCTATTACAGTTTTCTTTCCAAATATAACTAGGTGCAACATTGAGATTCGTAAGGTTTTGCAAGAGTAGAAAAGTGGATAATTACTAAAAATAAACAATAATGGTTGTTTTTTAGATGTTTTATTGAAAGATAAACATCAGAGGTAATTAAGGTGGTGCAGCAAGAAATAGAGAGATCCTCACAGGTTTATTAGTTTCCTTGTGAAACTTTATTTTTGTGTTTGGGGAAGTAAAATACAGGGGGGTTTTGAAACCATTGTGTATCCATTGTTGTTCTCTTCATTCTGTGGACAACTTCTTTAATGTCCTGTGTTCATTTTGGAAAGTTTCTGTGAAAAAGGAAAAAATCTATGGTGATATCAGTGCTGACACAAGGCAGGAGTTTTCCTGGTGATGTTCTTTTAATTCAAGTTACACGCACTCGCATGGAAGATTTTGGAGGTGGTTGGTTCTTGTGCAAGCATTGGCTGAGAGGGTGGCAGTAGCCTTAGGCAAGGTGATAAGATGTGCTTGTTGATGCTGCTGCCTATGAAGCTATTTATAGATTTACAGGTCAAAATGGGCATTTAAACACTACTAGGAAATTCAGAGGCCACCTGCTTTGATGACCATCAGGAACAAAATAGCATTAAAATAGGGATAAGCAGCTTCTGTTCATTATTGGTGAGTGGTCTTGCAGAGTTACTGAGGGCTGGGGATATGGCAGTGATTTGAGAGAGCCAACAGCCCCAGTGTCTGGCCATGGCTCCATGTTTTGGTAAAGGAAAATTTGGAAAAAAATAGCACTGTCTTCAAGATGAAGGCTTTTTTTTTTCTTCTTCTTCTTTGCTCAGCCAGACAACCCCCTCAAAAAAAGGGTTTCTGTGTAGGCAAAGCCTCAGATTAGTTAAAATTCCTAAATTCTGCTTATTGTTGTCTGCTGGGCAGAGCATCATCCACGTCCAGGCTCATAATGGAGTGCTCTGTTAAAGGACTGTGAGTTTTCTCTCCAAGATACCTGAAATAAAGCTAGTTCTCCAGGAAGAAGAGACATTTTAAATATCTTGTCATTGTAAAGGGATTTTGGTCCCCAGCTGTAAGAATAAACGTATGTGGCTTTAGGTTTGCTGCTTGCAGAATAGTGCAAATATACTTTGAAGGAAATAAATATCAGTAATTTTTCTAGTTACCCTTTAAATGGGAAGAAATATGCTTTTCAATGTAAGATCTGCCTAGTTTTCATAATGGTCAACATAATATGGGTGCTATATATTGCAATTTAACGCTGTGAGAAATCCTCTCACCATAAGAGAGATGCAGCAGACCCCGTGGCAGGGCATGCTGGAAGACAAGTAGGTAGGTATTTAACATCCAGTAGCTGGTAAGCACGCAGGCACTTTATTTTCTTTGTTAATGAAGAAGGCAAAGAGGCTCTGGGGTGCAAGGAAATTGAAATTTCTTTAAAGTTTTCAGAGAAAAAGACTGAAATCACTACAGAGGAGAACAGGAAAGCCGCTTCAGAAATCAAACCGCTATTAGATTAGGTGCTCTGTAAATACTGGTCGCTCTGCATTGGCTGAGTTCATCCCTGTATAACATGACCATGTTCACTAAAATAAATCTATATTTCTCTTTTTTTAGGCTCATTTCCCCTCCGTCTTGATCTCATGTAATGATATACAACTTACTGTAAACGTGTAAAAGGCTCTAAATGTTTTCATCTCCCACAGGTAAATTATGCAGTGCGACATAATTAAAATACAAAAATATTCACCATGTTTCTTAACCATTTTCCCCATCATTTGGCAGCAGGTTGTCAGGACATTCCTAATGAATCCGGTCTGTGGTGTGGGAACGCAAACTGATCTCTTGCCTGTTTCCCTTTATGAGTTAACAAAGAGAGAAAAGTAGGAAAATTGTGTCAATGGCACCAGAGAAAATGACAGGCACCTTCAGGGACAGGTGTTGCGTCTGCACAGCTCTGAAGGTGTCAGTGTGCCTTAAAACACACTTTGGACTCTGCTTGTGGGAAATTGCAAGTTCTGCCCGAGGCAGATAAAAAGAAAATTTGGTTTTGAACAAGTTTTGTAAAAATAACTGGCGGAAAATCCTTTTTTCTTCCTTTCCAAAGGCACTGAAATCACTTCTGCCTTGTTTTCTGAGGTTTCTTTTTTATTTTCCTTCTGCTTTTATTCAGCTGCGTGGCAGATTTAGGCTATATCATGCTCGAGTTTTAAGGAACTTCTTGACAGTTTCATATTTATGACTTGTCTTCCCTTGAGGAAACCTGTCATGCTGAATTGAAATTAGACATACTAGCTGGGCTGTAATTTCAGGTATTTCCTTAAACTATTTCCAAGTATCATTGGAGCACATCAGGCACTTTTAGTGGTGTGTTTTTCTTGAACAGAGTGATCGCTTTGAAAACACCTGCTTAAATTTGATTGTCACCTTATACTTACATCCCCTGAATGCCAAGATACCACTGTAGTCCAGATACATCTGAATGGGCTTATTTTTCTTACCCTTGTGGGAGGTGTAATCGCAGTGAGGGCTGCAGAGATGTGCTCCTGCTTCTAAGATGTGCTACAGCTGGCTGAGGTAAAGGAGCTGGAGGCTGCACCGGTAGAAATATGCTCTGCCCCCTTGCTACACTGCCTTAAAGCTGGGCTGGTTGGCAACCTTCTCTTTTTCAGGTTTTTTGTTTATAATTTGGTTGGTTATAGACAGGAGTTTGTGTTTGCAAAATTAATGTGCTTTATCTATATACTTATATTAATATATTAAGTTATATATATTTATGTATATATGTAAGCTAATGAGGCTAGTTATATATTTATTCTTGATGGAATGAGAAGGCTGCTGAAGAGGAATAGCCATACAAGCTTTTAACATTTCTCAAGACAACGACTTTGCATCATTGGTGCTTGTTAGTTGGGGCAGCATCTTTATTAGAAGTTCACAGTGTAAGTAAATACATCTTCACCTCCCCATCGCAACTGGCAAGGCAGAGGTGACTTGGGGAGCATGGGAACTGCAGTATTTGCAGATACACAGGCAGAAGATTTCTCTAGCTCAGCTGTTAGACTTTATGGGCTTACCTTCATAATTAATTAACCCAAACTCTAAATGAAAAACTGTTGAATTTGTGGGTTTTTTTTCTGAGGTGGCCTGAAATACGGTATTTCAGGTAAATTGTCTTTCGGTGTCTTACCAATTTAATTTGTTTCACTTAATTACTGCTCTTTGGCATCATTACAGTGTTGTTGCTATTTCTGTCTAAATAGAATGTTTCTGCAGTGCTTTTTCAGAGCTTGCAGGTAAAGAGCAGTATTGTTGTTGATGAAAAAAGAAAGTGCAGCTGGTGTCATCTACCTAGGCTTTTGCAAAGGATTTGACACTAACACACATTACATCCTTGTATCTAAATTGGAGAGACGTGGTTTTGACAGGTCGACCACTTGGTGGGTAAGGGATTGGCTGGATGGTCACACTCAAATTGTTGCAACCAGTGGTTAAATTTTTGGACCTCATATTTCTGGGGTTTTCTCATTAAAACTGATTTACAACAGTGTCCTCGGAGGTGTTGCAAACAAGGTTTGTTTCTCTTAACTGCATCCTGGAGACCTTCTCCAAGCCTGGCTTGCCCTCAATCTCTTCCATTACTACTTCTCTTATTATAGCCATATATCCCAACTCTGTGAGCTTCTCACAGCCCTACTCATGCTTAAATCCTGGCTAACGAAAGTCTGAGATTTGCTTGAAAAAACTTACGCTATGCCTATTCTTCCATGCAGGTTTCCTGAATTTACCAGTGATTTAAGCATCCTTTTGCTACAGAGGAACTGAAAATAACCTGATAAAAAGATCCTGAACATAATTTCTCATTATTGCAAATACTTATTGGGCATGGCTCTACAACAGCCATCATTTATAAGAACTTTATACAGTTTTCCCTTACTGCTGTACATTGGGAAACCAAAGGAAGGTTTGGAGTCTTATGACAAGGCTGTACTTTGTCAGTTGTTAGGTATGTGTGTAGTTTCCAAGTTCTAATGCATCCACAGTGTGGTGTGTGGGCTCAGTGTGGAAGGAGAACTAGTAACTGACAAGGTCTGATTAGGATTGGGGACTACATGTGTTAAGTGACTCCAAGGCTGGATTACATACGCCATCACATGTGTGGACACTGAATGAGAAAACTGCTTTTCTTGCCTCTCTTGGCAGTTAGAGAAATAAATACAGACCTGTGAGATCATAGTTGCAGAAAAATGATGATGTGGAACAAATGGTAAATATGTCAGTTGCAGGTGATGGTGTGTATGGAGATTTGCCCTTGCTGGTTTTAATGAGTTCAGAGGAGTTGACTTGAGATGTTCGTGGTTTTCCATTCAGTGTGGGTAACATGGTGTGTACAGGATTGTTTTCTGGTTTAGTTCTCACTCTTACAGTAAATTATGATACAGTGGAGAACATTGGCGTGTGGGGCACCAAAAAGGCACAGCTTTACAGAAAGCTCTAATCTGAGCAAGGATCTTAAGGAAGCTTCACCCTAACCTTTAATGTACAAGGAAGATAATGTAGTGGCTGGGTAAACCAGAACACAGGAGGGATGGACATTCAGCTGCTACTGTGAAAAACACCACACTGTGATAATGTGTTGGAAAGCCAAGAACATTCCAGGTGATGGGTAATAAACTGTTCTTCAACAGCTTTCCATCCGTACATGCTTTGCATGCAGGATATAGGCAGGTAGTTTTCTATTAATTTATTTTACTGAAAAATTAAAATACTGGGCTTTTTCTTCCTGGTCTGTAGAATGGAAAGGACAGGTGAGCAGGCTGCTAAATGGTGAGTCTAACCTGACACAATTAAGAAGTATTTTTGAGAAGCCACTTCAGAAGAAGCCAGTAATGCTAATGTACACTTCAAACTTTCCATTGCTGGGGATATTTATGGCACAGAATCATAGAATAGTAGAATCACTTGGGTTGGAAGAGACCCTTTAGATCATCGAGCCATGTTTGAATGCAAAAGTTAGTCAAGATGCTGTACACATGTATAAGTTGTCTATGGAGTTGGAGGTTATCATGGTTTTGCCCCTGCTCTTATCCTAACTCCCAAACATGGCATTCCATCTGCTACTAGAAAAGAAATTAACTCTATCCTAGCTGAAACCAGGACAGAGGCCTTGTCTTTTTTTTATCCTACATCTCAAAGTGATGTACAAGCTTTAAGACAAGGTTCACAATACTGCCTGGAAATCACAGGTGTGCTCTGCCTATTGAGAACAGGGCTGTTAAAACTTCTATTTTTTGAGCTACTTGTTAAAAATTAAAATGAACCTGTGTGCATCAGTGATGGGCAACGAGCACAAAAATAATAAAGCAATCAGCCACCACGGAAACGCTGCCACCTCTCAAGAAATGACAGCAATTTACCATATGCTGCGGTGATACAGTGCCATTCCTCATTTTAATATTTGATTTCAAGGAGTCATGTTTCTGATATTTATGACAGATGTAAATCTTAGAAATCCAGAGATGTAAAATTATGGACTTGGTGCACAGAGTTTGGCTTTTGTGCCTCTTTGTTACTAAATAACATCAGAGTTAAAGGAAGGAAAGATTCCTCTGCCTGTCTGAACATCGTTAGGTGGTTTCTCAGATGATGTGTTACCAAGTTGTGTGGTTTATCCTATATAGCATTGATTTTACAAAAAAACCCGCTGGCTTTATGTATGAAATGATACCAACAAAAATACCTGCTTGTAAAGCATATTATCCTCTGTGGAGGCATCACTCTCAGTTTTTTGGGTGCAGTCCAGGACAAGAGAAGTTGTATCTGTTTCTATGGAAGGACTCACCACCAATGGCTCTGAATGAAATGAAGTTTTAATTTCCAGCCTCCAAAGTCAGTTAAAAGCTGAATTTTTACCTCACTGTCACTCAGCTTCACTTCAGTGAAAAATTCAGAGTGGGATAGAAGCCCCTTAGGTGACAGCTTCAGCATGATGCTGCGCTCCAAGCAGTGTCCTGTCAGGTTCTGTGATTGAACAGGCACAAGAGCAAAATGCATCAGGCTGTCGAGCTCCACATTCCATTAGGACTTCTTCTTTATCAACACTGCATTGGAGTGTTAGTTGTAATTGATATAATTGCATTGCAAAATGATTTTTAGGTGAGCCATCAGACAGTACTGATGGAAATGCTCAGCCTAGGGAGGCAGCATGCAAAGTTGGGAATGCTTTGCTTGGGGCTGAAATGCCTTGTAGCTGAATAAAAAAGACAAACATCTGCTTCTCAAAAATGATATTAAACACTTCAAAATTAAGTAAGATCTGCCCTTTCATTTCCTGGGGGGTGTTCACCTGGATTTCTCTGTTCCTGTGTTGGTAAGAGCTAAATGCTGAATCTCTATTTTCAAATTAATTCTCCGTGCCATGTTTCACCTTGTCTGTTGTTTTGGGTATCAGGTTTTGGGTTTGTTTTTTTTTTAAACAAAGAATGGGCTTTTCTGCAGCAAGTGAGCAATTTGTATTGTAGATTAGACATAAAAACCTTTCAACTGGGCCGAGCTGGTTGCTGCTGAAAATCCAAGTGCAGGAATGGATTAGGATCAAAGCTGTGTAAAGTTGGCCGTCAGCTACACTCAGACTTCTGACGGGGGATGTAAATTATACTCCGCTGCGACTCTCTTAGTTAGTTGATCTATGGAGTGAAATTGAACCTGACTACCCAGGCTGCTGTTCATCTTTCTTCTTGATTGAGAAAAAGGTGCTAGTGGCACCAAACAGCAAGTACCAGTGTAGAGGGAAAAGGCTCAAGCTGGGGAAGATTGGAGATAACTGCTGACAGACTTTGGGAGGGGGGGAGCTATGGAAGCACCAGCTCTCACCTCTGCTGCTTTGCAAAGGGGGTGGTGGAAGTTCAAAAAAAGAATAAGAAGGAAAATAATAGAGTAGCAAATAAAATAAAAATACATTTGGTTAGAAAACAAACAAAAAAAACCCCAAACAATGAAACAAAAGCAAACCCAAAGCTGAGTTTTGTGACTGCAATTAAGAAATATAAATATGTATGTGAAGTTCTTGGAAAAGAAAGTGAGTGTGAAGGCATTACTGAATATTGTTTATAACTTGAATTCAGCTTTCCATTTATTTTCCAGGGCTTTTGTTTACGTGCATGTTGTGAGATTGAGGATGTGGCACTGTAGAGGGTTTTTACATTTTGCTTTTGCTTTCCAGTGTGCTGCAGAAATTTTCCCCAAGACATTTGTTCCCAAAGCAGATCTTGAAAGATCAGTTGGTTGGTTGTCTGTTGTCCAGGTTGTGAACTGGCCAGGACTGGCAGTGAAATGGGATATCTGTAATTCTATGCCAGCTGAATCTTACTTTCTCTTCCATGGATTATTTAACATTTAATGGTGAGATTGAACTAGTGTTGCAGCTTTTCTCTCCGTGGAAACCTCTGGGTGAATCTTTCCCCTCTTTCTGGTCTCTGATCTTCATAGAACCTATGGGAACTTGGCATCTCTCATATTCTGCTGAATTTGGTTGCAATTAGTAGTTTGAATAATTTTAACAAGTGAGATGAAAGTTTGGGTTTCATCTCTTTAGGATCAAGCTTACAAAACATAAGTATGGCAAAGAGATGACTAAGAAAAAAAAAAACCAACAGTAAAATGATCTGCCTTGTAAACTGCCAACTTAATAGAGGAAATATGATATTGATGGTGCTCGGTGATGAACAGCCTCAGCCATATATTTCTCCTCCACAGGAACATAATGAAGGTCTTAGGTTAGAAGACAAACCACAATGACATTACTTAAAGGTACTCTAGGGAACTTTACTATACACAGGGCAAAAGATATAACTATATATTTACTTTTACATATATATATTTACACTTGAGTCAGCATTATGCCTGGGAAAATCACGATGACTAATTGCTATTAAGAAAATAAAGTGAAAAATGCTGTACTACTTTTGGCTTAGCTGAATCCTATAACCCAATGAGATAATACTCAGCTTGGATATGTTTTTCACTTAAAAGAATGGCAGCAAACTGATGCCAAGGAATAGAAAAAAATATCTCTAGAATTGATGACTCCAAAGAACAGTTGCAGGAGAAAGGCTGAAGATGAAAGCTGTAAACTTTTTGACTCGAGTCATGGACAGTATTAAGTTTGCAGTCTTCAAATAATGACATTTTGGCATAATAGATGAGAATTCCTGGCAGCTGGGGGTGGTGAGTAATTACAAATGCTTCCATTTATGCTTTAAATACATCAGTTTAAAAAAAACCCACCCTAAACGATAGCAGAAAATAAATTTGATATAATTTTATAGAGTTATGGGGCTTGAAAGTCCTTGAGAAATCACAGAGGTAAGATCTGGATCATGCCAGACAGATGTTTGTCCTCTTATAAGTGTGTTAATGAAGAAGCATATTATCGATAGGAAGCTGTTCCTGTGGCCCAAGTGCAGGACAGAAAGTTTTCCTTAATCTCTGCCTTGTAAAGTTATCTGATTCCATCCTATCTTTTCCCTCCGTACAGAGAAAAATGAATTGCCTGCCCTTAGTGCTGACAGTATCATAGTATGTCTGGAGAGTGGAATAAATAAAAGGAAAACTAATTGCAAAAGTGCTATAATGGAGTTAGGCTACAGGGGAACAGAGTCAAAAAGATGTCAGACAGGGAAAGACAGGAGAGAAGTTGGATAAAGTTAGAGTGCTTAGTGCAGAGAGTTGGCAAAGATAAATCAACTGCCTCCCGCTAATAGATCAAATGAAGTAAAACCTGAGGAGCAGTAAGTTTAAGTTTAAAAAAATGAAATAGAAATATATATATATGCCTGATGAAACTCAGCCCTGAAATATACGAGTACTGAAAATTTTCCTTTTTAAATAATGGGCATTTCTTCTGGGATAGGCTGGGGTATTTTAAAAAATAAATCAGGGAACAAAACCTTCTCTTGTCACATCCAGAGACTTTCCGATAATGGATTTTGCAAATGTATTGACTTGAACTGAGAGACAAAAGACTTGTGTGTTAGCCAGCGAGGCACAGTCAGAGATAGGGCAGCTGTAAATGTTTACCCACTGTGCCTCATTTAAATGTTAAATATTACTCTCAGAATCAGTAGGCATGTGGGAAAAGGTCACCTCTGCCGTTTCACACTGTTGGTGGGCTGACTGCAAGAACAGGGATGAGGATAAAAGTTCATGATGAGAAGCAAAAATCTGTGCTTCAGCAGGATCCTTTGGCCATGGGCGAGAAGCTTGGTCTGCAGCACTGGCAGGATGGTCCTTGTCCAGCCCTCCAATCTTAGAATCATAGAATGGCATGGGTTGGAAGGGACCCCAAGGATCACAGACTTCCAACCTCCCTGCCACAGGCAGGGCCACCAACCTCCAGGCATGATCTACGCAAGGTTGCCCAGGGCCCCATCCAACCTGGCCTTGAACATCTCCAGGGACAGGGCATCTACCCCCTCTCTGGGCAGCCTGTTGAGCACCTCACCACTGTCTCTGTAAAGAACTTCCCCTTTGGGCCTCTGTACAAGGAGAGGAGATGACTGGAGGCAGCGCAGGGTGCGTGTATGTTTTACCAAGAGCTACTTCCACGTTGCAAGTTGTACTAAACCAGAAGGTGCCTTTACCTGGATGGGAGCTCCTGCAGTTGTTACAGTCCTTAGACTTCCATCTAGTTGAAAAAAAAAAAAATAGAGCAGCACACTTCAGCTCTTCCCCACCTTGAAGCAAACACGTGTGACTTCTTTGAAATGTCTCATTACCGTTCTCTTCTGCGCCGCCGTCATTTTCATTAGCCAGCATTGTCGGTGTGAAGCTCTCAAATGCCGCGCTCTGATTTCGGCACACCGAGCTGCTGCTGACTTTGCATGTAATGACAGGAGGCTGCGGGAGAGCATGGAAGGGAGCCTTGGGAATCGGGGAGAGGGGGGGGTCTGACTCTGACACCAGAGGCATGTTAGGACTTTCAGTGGTTATCCCTGTCATTCAATAGCTCTGCACGGAATCAGTATTAATAAGCTGGACTGAAAATCCTATTTGTCAACAGAGATGTGCCAAACAGGTAATCTAGCATGTTTGAGTGCCTGCTGTTGTACGCAGGAGTTCCTCGTGCGCTTGTGTGGCTGCTGGACAAGTATATGCTTTAGGCTGCACAAGACAGCATTTGAATCGCATTTCCTGTGTGATTTAGTCTGGGGGATCCTCCTCTGGTGGGGGTGTTGGACTAGATGATCTTCTGAGGTCCCCTCCAACTCCTAACGTTCTGCGATTCTGTGAATGTAAGAAATAGTAATGTTCAGTGGTCCATTTTGAGCGTGTTCTCCAGTTTTCCCGTATTATTCAAAAGATGAGCTTGTAGAGAATGATGATGACACACTTGGCCTTGCTGTGAACAGGTACCCTCCTATAAGTGGGTGCTGTTTCTACTGCTCTTTTAAGCCTGAGGAAATTCAAGAGGACAGCCCTTACACAAGCAGTATTAAAGTCGGCTTTATTCTTCTACTGTGGAGGTGCATTTGCCCAATGTTTGTAATTTTAATTATAGATAAGGTTGGGAAAAGATTATGTAAAAGGGTTAGGCTGTGGATTCAGGTAAAAGAGCTTAATTCTTGCAAGCTATTTTAGCAAAAGCCCAAACTGAGTAATTCTCCTGTGACAGATCAGCCTGGAGAAATTGCTGCCGCCGTGGTATTTCATAGAGTCATAGAATATGTAAGGTTGGAAGGGACCTTTAGAGGACATCTAGTCCAACCCCCCTGCAGTGAGCCGGGACATCTTCAGTAGATAGGTTGCTCAGAGCCCCATCAAGCCTGACTGTGAATATCTCCAGGGATGGGGCCTCCACTATGTCTCTGGGCAACCTGTTCCAGTGATGTACCACTCTTGTATTTCTCTGGCCATAATTAGAAAAAATTAGGCTAACGTGGACTGAGCAAGAACACCAGACATGGGGCTGCATTTTGGGCTGGGTAAGCTTGAGACCTCTGTGAGCTTGAAAAGCGTAGCTTTAGTGAGTGACACTTGGCTGTAGGGAGACATCAGGATCTACAGCTCTTTCTAAATGAAGCTTACTTGTCTTCCTACATCAGGGACTTGAACATCTCTGTATCCCAGGAGCATTGGATGGGGAAGATCCTTGAGTCCAGCCCTGCATAGTCACAGATAATTACACCAAGCAGACATAGGTGTTTATTGTAGTCTGCCGCTTCATTTTGCAGTTGCCAGTTACCATCTGCGTATGGTAGACCAGGCTTTGAGCACCCACTGTGGCTGAATATCAGGCAGATGACTTCCCAGCTGCAATGTAGCTGCTGGGTTGTTTTTCTTCAGCTTCTTTCTTCAGTCTCCTAATCACTACTGCAGGTCATTACAGCAGATGCTCTTCTACTCAAGCCTATGGCCAATTTCTCAGATTTCAATCACCTTACCTTAGCACTGGGTACATGTTAGTTCCCTGCAAATGTTTCCTTTTTTATCTGAAGAAAATGAGAGCCGACCTGATGAAGTTACACAGAGCTCTTGGTACCGCATGTGTCCAACTTCAGTGGAAGGTGAGGGAATTGGCCCACGGAAAGTGAACAACCTAAAAGATCTATTTTGCTTCCAAGCCTCCCCCTAATTTAGATGCTAGCTGAGGAAAAAGAAGGCTGTCTATGAATAAATATTCTCTTTCCAATGGATGTTTCTTCCTGGAACAGGCTGACAGGAGATAGCAGGAGATATACAGATTGAGGAAGAAACATATCACTCCAAGGACCCTGGTCTGATTGTCTTTTAAATGAGCAAATCATAGATGACTCTTTTTAGGGGGTTATTATTAGGGTTTTTTCATTAGATAACAAAATTTGGGGGGTTCTGGATTGATTTGATAGGGCACATCTTCAGTGGTCCAATCTCGAAGTCCCCATTTGGAAGGCTGACGTGAAATACTCCTTTCTGAGATGGCAGAGAAGCCATTCGCATCTGCAATAGTTTGACTTCGTGGTGGAAAGCAGGTACCTTTTGGGTTGTTGTGGCTGAGAAGGTGCCTAGTTCTTCAGAGTGGCAACCTGGAGAGTCGCAAGCCGCTGCGGCAGCAGCAAATCCTGCACTAATGCGCACTGCAGCCAGGTCTCTCCTCCTTCCCTGCCCCGAAGGCAGGACACGCTGTGCAGGGAAAGCTGCTGGCAGATAGGCAACAGGGGAGGCAATTTGGAGAAGGCTTAAATTAAACTCAATCAGGCACAGCAGCCCTGAGCTGAAGGGCCACATTCTAAGCTCAGATATTCTGTCTATAGGGTTTGCGGAAACAACATTGGCATCAAAAATGGGAGCAGAAAGCCTTCTTTCTATCCTTCCAGTGTTTAATTTGTGACAGTCTTTTCCCCTCTCTTTTTAAATATAGCTGCTGTTTTGTTGGGGTTTTTTTCTCTTTGAAGAATTTTTCACTGAATTTAAAATCTCAAGACCTAAACCATGTGTAGACATAATTATGGTCTCTTCATATTTACTTAATCTTACTACTTGTTATCCATACAGTATTACCAATGACAGGTTTTCCTGTGCAGGATTGTAAGGAAGGGGAAAAAAGGGATGAATGTTGTGAATAGAATAACATATTTCAATAAAAGTAGGCAGGTGCTGTGTTTAATATGTTAACCCCCTGTTATATGGATTTATTTTAGAGTCCTTCTGTCTTGAGATGGTAAAAGACTGGCGGGGAATTAAGGAGACCAAAGAAAGTCCCTTGGCATTTGTATGTGCTGAAGTAATGGGCAGGCAATCTTGCTTTACACAACGCTGTCTTCCTGTGCAGAACAATTAGTGTTAATATGGTAATGATAATTGTTTCTGTAAATTATTCTTAATTAACTATTTATGTAATAAGACACTTAAGGATCCGTATTTAACAATTTTGATGGTTTTTCCCTCTGCTAATTGCTTTCTCCATGGATTTCTTTCCTGGGCTAGCGACTGTCTTCTGTTTGGCATTAACGGTGTGACATCCAGACTTAAAATTTGGTGTAGATGATCCTTAATTAACAAAAATGGGTGCATAAATGATCTAGTAACAGGTGGGGTTCCTCCCTTCAGCTATGCAGTAATTGCTGGTTGCTGGTTTTCCAGTGGTATAATTGAGCTCCAATACAGATCCCAGCTTGTGGGGCCGCCAATCCTGCCCAGTATTGTCACCCCGCAGTTTTCAGCAGGTGATGATATGCCCCTCTGCCTTTCAGATGTTAAACTTTATTCCATGCCAGATGTGGAAGTGCCTCTTTGGGAGGCTTCTGTATCCAACTGGCACCGCTGTGTCAGAAGTAGCAAGTGATAAAAGCGTTTAAAACAGAAAGCTTCTGGGCAGTCGGTTTACTCTGGTGTTCCTAAGCAGGGAAGGGGAGTAACAACTGTCTGATCTGCCTCATTTGGTGTTGGTTTAATATATTTTGAAGGGGGATTGAAACAAGGTGAGGGAGAAGGAGCCTGCCTGTGTCATGTGCTCTTTAATTAGCTCCCGTTGTTCTGGTTTGGACTTTTTTTCATCTTGAAAATGTCGCCTGCTGCCCTGCTTTCTCCTCTTTTTTTTTTTTACTTGCATATGTGTGAAGGATATACCAATATTTTATGTATGTAATTGGCCTAGGTTTCAGTATACTGCCTAATATAAAGTGCAGATTCTCCTTTTTACTGTGGTTTATGTTTATTGCGCTCACTGCATTGTTTTATGTGCACAGTGTGCTTATTGAACGTGTGGTGTAGTCAGAGAGATGTTATATTCCATTCTCAGCATCATTAGTGCTGTTTTCCTCACCAATTTTCATCAAGCTATAGTTTAATTTAATTCACTTCGTTATTTTGCAAAGCCATTTGTATCTGTTGGATTTCCCTTCTGTTCCTTTTAAAACCACCAATGTCTCAAAACAGCAAGAACCTTGGTATTTTTAGCTTTGATTTTCTTTTTTTCTTTTTGACATGTTCTGAGCATTCTAGGATTTCTGTAATACAGCCAATCAGTTAAAGCCAAATACTGATAGCTTTACAAGTTAATTAGCACCTCGGTTCATCAGCAGTCACACTCAAATTAATACCGGAGTAAGCATATCAGAATCTCATCTTCCATTTGCATTTAGCGAAGGTGATTTTTGCAATATGTTAATTTGTATTGTCTGCAGAGTGGGTTTAATTTTCAGTGCTCCTATTTTTCTGACCTATTTAAACTTAGGATCTAAAAGTCTTACAGGAATTGGCTTGTTTCAGCTTGCATATAGAATATGGAAAATTCAGTCAATTGCTAGGATTTATTCTGGTTAAGCACCACTGACTAACATATTTCTCTACTTGTTCCTGTGGAAGGTAGGTAGTTCTTGGACTATTTTGGTTTCTTTTTAAGAATACACAGCTTGGGGCTCTTGGTGTAAACAAAAGTAACTACATGGCTGAAGTAGGAAAAATAACTTGAGCCCAATCAAGCCTTAATTGTCTGAATTAGTAAGACCTACAATAATTAAGATACTTTGCGGAAGTAATAAGCTATTCATAGTCCATCCATTGCATCCTTAGATTTTTCGCTCAGTAGGCTTTTCTTTCAAAGACTGAAAGAAATGGTGGAAAGAAATATTTACACTGCTGGTGAGCTCTGGTATATATGAGAACAAATAATTGGAATTTCAGAGTCTCGATATTTCGGGAAGAGTACAGATAATTACTATTTATTGTTGTCCCCTCAGCTGCAGCATATAAAAAAAAGTAGCTAATAGAAATTACTCTTCCTTTAGGGATGATTGCTGAGGGAACACTTCACCAAGAGAGGTCTGTGCTGCTGCAGAAGACTGTCCAAACACCCTCAGTGAGCAGGAAGAGAGCAGCTCAGTGGTGCTCCTTCCTCTGCAAGCTCAGAGAAGGACAGTCCTTTGAGTCTAATTTTACCCCACTGCAGTGATTCTTAAGGCTGAATGCGACGGAAATGCATCCATACTGCTCTGTTAGCTAAATATCCCTAATCTTAAGCAAGCAGCTGTTTTCAATGTTGATAGATGGATTTGGAGTTTATCAAATTTGGAGGGTTTTTGGAGGTTGTAGAGAGGTGGGCAATAGTCTCGTCAGATGATTCAAGAAGGGGAAATGGCCTCAAGCTGCACCAGGGAGGTTCAGATTAGATGTTAGGAAAAAATTCTTCGCTGAAAGAGTTCTCAGGGCCTGGAAAAGGCTGTCCAGGGAGGGGGTTGAGTCACCTTCCCTGGATGTGTTTAAAAGATGGGTAGATGAGGTATTTAGAGATATGGTTTAGTAGAGGACAGGAACAGTTGGACTCGATCTCAAAGGTCTTTTCCAACCTTGTGATTCTGTAAATGCAGAAATCAGAACCACATTTCTCAAGAACATGTCTGTGTTTTGGTTTTTAGGAGTAGTTTTCAGGGGTGTTAGCATATACACTGTGCCATCACACCTTCCTTTGGTTTTCTTGGGGTAGACCAGCAGAGGCAGCCCGAGTTGAGCCTCTTTACTGTAAGCATGCTAGCTAGGATAGATTGGCTTCCTGCTGGGATACTGACTTCTATCAGAATGTGTTGGACAGGGTACAAGTAAATGTTTCTTTCTTTTAATCAAGGTTGATTACATTACAATCAGAAAGATGCCCCTGCTCCTTTAGGCACATCAGAACCTTGTTATCATCTCAAATTCACCCAGCCTTCCAAGAGAGGGTTTTATTAGCTCTTCCTAATCCCCAAATAATTACTCTAGGCAAAGAGTATTTGTAGAGAACATCTTGTCTAAGGAAAAGGGATTCACAAAAATCACAGGCCCTAATAAATTCTCTGGTGCCCTATGACACACAGTTCCCTGGTTGTCCTTGGTCTTAAATCCCAACTGGGTTATGGTGCTAAACAGCTGCTGGGGGAATGGTACCCCTTGTTGACAGTGATGCCTCCTCCTTGGTGTGATGGGATCAAAATTGTATTCTCAGTACCTTAGCCTCATGTTTGAAAAAGAGCAAGAACTTTTTGAACAGACTGGTAAAAGGAAAAAGAGACTTCTCATACGAGTTTACATTTGTCCTTAAGCAAACTGCGAAGCATGGTTGTATAGCCCCCAGAAGTCATTTGGTGACCTGTATCTAACAAGAGGTGTGTTTCTCATATTGTGGACTCAGGGACCGAATGCAAATTTAAATCCCATGATCCTTCCTCTCTTCACCCTGTTGATGGAGTCCAGACTACACCAGCTCCCATGGGCAGAGCCGCGTTGCTCAGGCTGAGGTTCAGAAGAGCCCGTAGACAGGTCTCAGGTACCTGGTGCCAGGCTGTGTGGCCACATTTGTCTCTAATTAAGACAAGAGACCTAAATCCTTCTGGGATTTACATCCTTTCTTTGGACACAGAGCAAGGGTTCCTCCTTTCTTTCACTGTCACCACAGGAAAAGGGGGATGATTTTGATGATTGTGCTGCTGCCCTTTTATAAAATAGCTTTGTGATTACAGGGGTAGGAGGTAAGAAACCCAGCAGGATCATTCATTCTTTACAGTTTCCACTTTTTCCCACTTTTTTCATTACACCTACCTCTAAAAATCATTCCTAGTTTCTGCACATACTGTATTTCCAAAATCAGCATTTTTTCCTGGGGAGTTTATAGCAGTAACAGTGGAAGAAAAAAACCCCAAAAACCTTACCCAAAACAAACTCGGACTGTTTCATACATTTTCAAGTCATTTATTTACTTGCTAGTACAATGCTCACTAACATGTAGACTATCAGCTCACACCTATTCCTGTTTTAAGGGAAAATGCCTTTACTACTGCAAATAGAGAAATTAATCATAACTGCCTTGTTCTACAAAACACACTCCCAGGGAAGGTCTAAGTTGGGTTTTTTTTTCCCCTCAAATAAAGAAACTTAAATTACTTAAGGGACTACTTAGCTTCCACTGGTGCAATTAGATTAATGTAGGAGGAATTTTGATTTATTTCCAGAGATGAGTATATGTTTCTAGGTCAGTAACTCTAGTCAGAACAAAAGATCTTAAGGTTTTACTAAATAAGTATAACGTTAGGTGTGCTACTCTCCACTGGATTTCAGTCTTCATCTAGTTCTTGGGTTTTTTTCCCCTGTTCTTGAGAAGTGGCACGAATCGAAAGGTGTTGAAGTTCAGAAGTAATAAATTAATTGGGAAAGAGGAGAAGTGGTAATAAAATGGTGATCTTCATTTGCATTGCCACAGGATTGATGTCAATCACCCTGAACCGGTAACGAAAGCCAGGAAGGGGGCAGAGAGAGGGGCAAGGATATGTGCTAGCTGTAAAATGCTCTTCCCTGGCAGTAGAAATGAAAGTGAATAGTGAGGCATTAAAAAGTGTGATGATATGGAATAACTGAGCAATAAAAAAACATAATTCAAAGCTGATAACTTAAAACGATGCACATGGAGGGGAAAAACAGTAACAAATGTATATGTACAGTGGTAGGCTCTCATGTCTCAATTGCCACTTTGCAAAGACATCTGAAAGTTTGGTTCTACAAAACCAAGTGAGCAGAAGCTGCACAGGGCGAGTGAGAGGTGACGGGAGCTGGGCTCAGAGGGAGAGAAGGAAACTGTTCCTCAAACACAGCATTGCTAAGCTGTGGGCCCCCTTGCAGCAGTATGCTATGGGCAGTAGGGTCATGTTGGATGCTTAAAGTTCAAAAAAGTAATTGGGCAAGGTCGGTGAATTAAAAAATATATCAGAGACCAATGAGCTGCAAAGTTGTCCCTTCTGCACAGGGTACTTAGGAGGGTGTTTTAGGGTGATACTGCTGTCTGCTTTTCCATCCCACCAAACAGAAAGAGCCTGTTCAACACAGGATACTGCTTGCCTCAGCATCCACCTCCAGTCAGTGGATCTCCAGAGGGTGATTTATATTTTGGCTGGTATTTAAGTCTTGGGTGCCATGGTATGAAGGTTGTGCTTGAGATAATGCCATCTAGGATGGGGAGTCCTTAAGTGAAGGGTGACTATTGATAGAGTGGTGTGAAAGGTTTTCTTGGAGAAATAATTTACATCGCTAGAAAGGTGGATTTTCTGAA
Source organism: Zapornia atra (assembly GCA_013400835.1). Taxonomy (NCBI): domain Eukaryota; kingdom Metazoa; phylum Chordata; class Aves; order Gruiformes; family Rallidae; genus Zapornia; species Zapornia atra. The sequence continues at coordinate 345,997 of VZTU01022359.1, read as the reverse complement.
GCTAGACCTTGCTGCTGGAGAGACCATGGCTCCTGTTCTATGAATCAAAACCCGTTTTCTCAATTTCATAGACCCACAGAATGGCTTGGGTGGCAAGGGACCTTAAAGATTATCCAGTTCCATCCCCCTGCCATGGGCAGGGACACCCAGGTTACCCAAAGCCCCATCCAACCTGGCCTTGAATTGGCCCCTTATTTGCAACCTGGGAAATATTTCATAAAGGATGGAAATTTTATCAGCTAAAATATAATTAAATGTAATGTATCTGTTGACAAACTTCATAATAGAATATTGAAACCAAACCTTTAGAGAAACAAAAAATCAAAGAATTAGTTGAGCCTGTCTTTGAATATTCCGGATGCCATGTGAGACTGTAAATTAACTGATGTTACTTGTGGAAAAATATCCGTTGGCAAGCTGTTTAATGTCAATAATTTTGAGGAAGTTATGTGTATCTATGCTAGTTTAAAAATTAGATGTTCAGTATGATCAACTTCCCTCTTGATAGCTAAGCTACCCAGGGGAATTTATGGTAAGTGTTGGCTCAAAAACCAAGCTCATCCCTTAAAACAGCCCTGACCCTTTGGCCTCCCCTGAGAACCTTTTGCTCAGTCCTTGAACATCAAACTGGAACCCAGCCTGTCCTGTGGTCCATCTTCTGGTGTCTGCTGACGTTTACAACCACTTTTGAGTGCAGTTGTGAAGATTTGTGGCTGAGCTTGTTACCCAACAGTATCTGAATATACAGTGTTATAATTAAGTTATTCTGTATAAGCCATGTACTATAGTTTACATGTATGCAGTTGTTGGAAAGCAAAATAATCCTCCACAGTGAAACTGAGTATGTTCTGAGGAGTATTCTCTGTCGGCATCTCAGGAGCAGGATGCTCTTCTCTCATGTTTCATCTTCTTGGGGGTGCTTATAAGGTGATATGTTATCTATCCCCAACCTGTTTCTATCCCCATGGCCAAAAACACCTATGTGACTGTAGTCTGAATACTAATCCTGAAATATAGTTCAGGCTCTTTTTGTATTCATGATAGATTTTAGGAACCACTTTTGTTGCTGGTGATGTCAGCAGAATCTCTCTATTGAATTATGGATTAGGCATTTAATCAAGGCCTGTGCATTATTACACAAGGCACTTCTTTTAGTTTTCTCCTGAAAATGAAATTTAAAAAAGAAAAAAAAAATTGTAACGGAATTGAGGGAACACCTGAGAAATAAAACTGAGTTGTGCATCTTGCACCTCACTCTAACAGCATGCAAATCTGAAACACGAGGAGTAGATCTGGCAGGCTTCTCTACTGGAAGCCAAAGAGATTTTTTTTTTTTACATCTCTAAGAAAGGAATACAAATTTTGAATCACTTCCACTGACTCTGATGTGCTTTTTTTATATATATAATTTTTTTTTTCTGCAGATGTTTGTTTTAAAACATCTGTTTGTCCTGGTTTCTTTTCTCAGCATCTTGAATCATAGTTGAGATACGGCTGCAGGACCAGCTCAGGACCACCAGAGACGCTGGCTTAGCAATTACTTCTGTTTTTATTCCAAATTCTGTTGTTGTCCAGCTGTCTTTTAAAACCATTTCTGTGAGTTGCTAGGATACATTTCTAAAAGCAGAAACTGTTTACACAGCCTCAATATGAAAAAAATCTTTGTATTTCATTTATTTCTTGCCAAGGCTCCGTTACAAGGCGCTGCTGAAGTTTACCAAGCTCTCAAAATTGTCGTACAATCCTGTTTCTTTGTTTGTTATAATCAGAGATACACATAGTTGATTAAATGAATCTTGTTTTGTCTGCTATTATTAACTCCTTTGCTGAGCTTTCCAGTGGCACGATTCAGATGGATGCTTAGTCAGCTCCATCCTGACCAAGGCCAGTCCTGCAACTGCTGCTGGATTTGGTGGCTCTACCCAAAGTTGAGCTGAAACGTCTCCCTTTTATACCTGCACCCACGCATCAGCACTCTGCTCTACAAATGCCTAATGCTTGAGATGGTGAGAAGTTGCAATCGCATCCTTTGAAATAAAGTCAAACCCACCCATTTTCTTAGAGAAAGTATCAAAGTTTTAGGTTAAACGTCTTGAAATTTGTGTGAGGGAGGGATGGGTTAAAGAGGCACCGCAGAGCTGCCCAAAGGCAGTGTCAGCATTTGTAGAATGAGTTCTGCATAACTTTTAATTTGCTACTTGCCAAAATATCATCCCAAGGATCAAGTCTTCTGCTGTAACGTGCCTCATCTTACACTGCATTTTTCATTTCTAAAATAAGAGCTTTTCTATAACAGTGGTCATGAAATTATAAAATCTATACAGCAAAAATATCGTTTCCTCCTCTGAATTTATATTTTGATCTGCTGCTTTGTGCTCACTGCTGATGTTTTTTTAAATTCTAGGTTTTATGTTGCGGGGTATCACGTAGGAGGGTGGCTGAAGAAGGAATTGTCATTTAAATCTTCAAAGAATTTTTCTTAAAATGGTAGTTCAGCCTTGTTAGCTACTGTTGTGATTCTTACAAACCAGCCCAAAAGGCAGTTAAATAACTGCTATGGACGTAATCAACAATCAGCTTATGTTGAATGCCTGCAGACTCCAGCAGAAAGGTCTAGGGGAAAACTATTACAGATGAAACAAAAGATAGCATTTAAATCCTAGCATAAGAAGCAGCCAGACAAAGGCAGCGCTGATCGTAGTTTGATTACCCAAGTAGAAGAACATTTAGAAAATTAATATTAGGACATTAGTAATTGAAAGTGTTTAAAATTGTTAATGGCCTCCTTTTCTTTTCTTTGATTGAAAAGGTTGTGGACAGAACATAACTGTGTGCATACGTGGTACCTCGGGCAAGTAGGGGAATAATGGCAGTGAGGTGCTCAGGTCTTTGTCCAGCTCCTGCCGGTGTGAGGACTGAATTCTCAGTGAAGTGCACAGCTTCTTAAAGGTGTGGCCACAAACTTGTGTTTGTATTTAAAAGCTTATAAAAGTAGCAGCATGGTTGAAACTTAAGTTTCATCCTTCGATGATGTTTTCAGGTGCAGCCTTTCTGTCATGGTTGAGTCAAGGCAATGCAAAGCTTTGTTGATACACAGGGGTGTGAAAGACCATCAGAAGGGTTTAAGTCTTCTGTGTATTTGCTGTTCAGGGACAACTGCTTAATTGCTAACAGGTAAAGCCATTCCTTCTTCTCTGTCCTGGAAGCAAAGGCTCCTGCAGGTTTATAGACATGTATAAGCTGTTCCATATAACCTAGGAGGAGAACCTGCACCTGACCTTTGTGCCATTTGCATCTTGCTTGTAGGCACTGCTCGGAGGAGTATCTCTTCATTTTGCCTTACCAGTACAGTGCAAGAATGACATAAAAGAAAGTGTAGTAAAGCAAAGAATTAGGCTCATTTTTTGCCTCGGGTTAAAGGCAAAAAAGTACTACACGTTTTTCAGTTGCTCCTCCTGGCAGTGTATTAGAAGATGAAATATAGGCTTAGGCAGCACTTACTTGGGGAGGAAAATTAAAGATTTTACTTCTGCCAAGCCTGAACTTTTTAGGATATTTAATAGGAATACAGTTGGTAAAAGGTGGAATCCATCATGTAGCTGCCGATAAAAGCAAGCCTGGTAAAAACAGGGGGAAATCCCCAGGTAATCTGAATGCTGTAGCAGGGTATGGTGGAATGAAGAAAACAGTGATCTTTAAGACCTTTTCTTTGCCTGCAATAGCACTGAAAACCTCAGAGATGCTATTTGTTCTTGTCTTTGTATGATCAACTAGTCACTGGCGGCCTTGGTTGGGAAATGAACTATTCCATCTCCCTGTTACTGTGTGAGTGTTACCTAATCCCTCACTGGAAGGGTTTAGACCTTGTTGAGCGTGTGGATGATGTAAGTCATTGTACATCCCCTTTCCTCCTGGTAATCTCTTAGTTTGGAAGGAAAGACTTCTGTGGCTTGAGGAACTGGGGAATCCTGGCTTCTTAGGTCTTGGTGTTGATCTAAGCTCTAAGGAAAGACCCTGACCTGTAAAGTGAATAATTCATAACAGGATACTTAACTGAAATTGGCCCAAAGGCTCAGGTGTTGATGCAGGGAAGAACAGGCATGAGAAGGGAGGATGATGAGGGTTTCCATTGCTTTGCACGTTCCACATACACCCATGGAGTCTGTGGCCATGTTACTCTTGTTTCCTTGGGAAACCAGACTAAAAATAATGGCAAATAGGAAATAAAAACAATTCTGTTACTACATAGTACATTGCAAGGGAAAAACATCATCCACGTCTCTGGATTACCAGAGTGTTTGAAGCTGCGATAACCCAGTTGTTAGCAACCATAATTTAGATGTATTTTCTTTACATAAATATGACTTATTTGAAGTATGTTGAATTAGGAAACTCATGAATAAATATTTTGACATAATCAGAATTATATGGCTAGAAATTGACCTACTTTGCATGACAGATGCTTGAGAATCCGCCAGCTAATAGCATACTAACGTGGCATAGCAATGCCCTATCTTATAATACACTAAGCTGCGTACAGACATTAAATTATGAGATTGTTGGGGTGTTTTTCATGGGGATTAGACACAGTCAATTTTGTTTGTAAATGAGTAAGTTATAAGCAAGTTATTGAGAAAGCATTGGGGTGCAGTCCAAAGGAGGACTTGTGCATCGTTTGATAAATGTTTTCAGCGTGGTCTTGCAAAATAATCTTAGAGGTAGAAATAGCCAAATCCTTGATGGTACCAGCCACCAAGTAAGTAGAGTATTATATGAAGTAGGCAGGTCTTGTGCTCTTCAGAAGATAAGCACAACTGCAAGAGGAATAATAACGTGTTAAAAGTCTGGTAATGCTTTAATGACATAAATAGAATCTATTTTTTCCCTCAAGGCTGTTCTTTATGCTTCTGTTGATTTCAGCAGACTGATTTTATCTACATGTCCTTAAAGTTAATATGACAAGGATTTTGTACAGGTTAAGTCAATAAAGAACTCCGACCTGAGAATAAAAGTCTCTTACTCCTTGTGAGTTGATATAGATTAATTTTTTTAAATCATCTTCCTTTCTTATTTTAAGAAGCACAGGTGATGAAACAGTTTAGGCACACTTTGCACAGAGTATTTTTTTCAAGCTTCATAAATTTTTGTTGTTCAAATCTAGCATAAGAAATAGTAGTGCTTTTTTTTGTGAAGTACCACTGGTTTGTATTTTTAATGGGAAAAAGGCAACTTCATCTTGTCTCAGTGGTAGTGAAGAAAACCCTATTTAATTCAGGCAATGAAAAATAATTTCATTTTAATTTCAAAATAATTTCATTAGCTGCTTTATTTGCTTCCAGATGTTTTCTCATTTTAAAGAACTTCTGTAGATGGATTCAACTTTGTTCACACTTTCATAGATCATCTAAACAAGTCATGTGTTCTCTTTCAAGCCTTAAGCAGGGACAGACCCCAGCACAGCTCCTATCCTCTATTTCAATTTACTCCAGCTGCTTAAAACTTCCTAGAAGTACCCTAAAGCATCCCTTTAACATCCATACTTCTTCCATAAAGGGCACAGTTTGGTCTTCCTTTCAGTGCCCAGCTACTAGACACAGCCTTGGGGTTGTGAGCAGAGAAACCTTAAGGCACTGCTCAGTTGGGGACTGAGCTTCTCCTTTCAGGTAATGATGGCATCATGTTCAAATAAGTCATGTTTGGAGGACGCTGATTTGCAGTTGCGCAACTCGGGTTCTTTGGGAACTTCACCAAAGGACATGAAACAAAAGACAGTTAATTGGCTGGTTTATAGTCACCCTTTTCAAGAGCTTCTCTCTGGCTTAAAAGTGTGTGTAAAGAGGCTTGTCAGCAAGTTCTTTCTGGTTGCACTATAACTTCCTGTCATTATTTAGGTGAATAGCTCCGAAATACCAGACTGGTCTTGAGGTGGCTCAGCAAATTTGTTAAAACTTTTGGTAGCATTAAGCGCTTGGCTTTGGTCTTTTCTCCTGTTCCCCTCCCATACCAACAGGTTCTTTGGATTCAAACATTCTCGGTTAGCTTGGTGAGCAGTTGGGTCCTTGTGCCCTTACAACTCAAGACATTTACTCAATGTCTTGAAAAAGTTTCCCAGCTTTGCCCAGCTGAGTAATTTCCTTTCCTCTGACTTGCAGAAGAGTTGTCTGGTGGGTTTTTTAAATTGTATTTTATTAGTTTTCTAACAATATTCTGTTTAATGCTTAAGTTTCCCAAGTATCTGCCTAAACACTTTGTTGCTTTATCAATGGAATTCCAGAAGCAGAAGAGTTATCCTGATGTGCTGATCCTCCATGGCACTGCACAAACCCCAGTTTCTTACCTCTGGAATTCGTTATGGCACAGGGGTGTTTCACTCCTTATTAACGCTTTGCCCAAGGGTGATTGCCGGCAGTAGTCTTTTCATTTCTCCCTCCTGCTGCCACTTTGACAATAGGAACGGCAGCAGGAGGCAAAAATGAAAGGACCAGATTGAAAGAAGCACTTTGCCACTGTTGTAATTTTGAAATTGATGGTGTTTTTTAGCCCAAAGTCTCAGGAAAAAAGCTGCTTTCCTCTTTGCCTCCTATTGTTTTTCCAACAGGGAGAGACATTCTCTGATGTTGCAGAGGCAGTGGGAGGCCAAAATGAAAATAATTTTCTTCCTGAAACATTGGATAGCAAAATGTGAACAATTTCAGCAGGGAAATAGCAGTTTGTTTTTTTGTTGACTGCCATGTGGTGAATACTGGTATTTCCATTTGCCTGTGGAAAATAAATAGCAGCCTCTTTTCTTATTGAATTAACATGATCATGGGAACATTTCTACAAATCTTTTTACTGTGCAATTTTAAAGTATCATTTTCATTCTTTTCCTGGGAAAAGAATGGGAATGGGCTTTGTATGGTGGGTTCATAATTCTGGTTCTGATGCCTTGTGCTGTTGCTAATGCCATGGCCTTGCAGCCAGCTTTTTTCAACCAGAAACTTACAGGTCTGCACAGTCCAGAACTTCATTTGATAGCAATATCATCAGAACAAGTAATAAATCCAGACATAATTATCAGTGCCTCTAATTCCACAGGAAGCAAGTTGCAGGGTGATGTAACATAGCGGTGGTGTAACCACACCGTCACAACATGGTGCGTGATGCAGCCTGTTGTGATATACTGCATTGGTTTTCCAGCTGTTTTAACTCGTACTGGCATGAGTCTTCAACAAAATAAGAGATCTATATTGACAAAGAGGATGGCTTGGGGGAAAAGGCTGCCCTGGCACGCACATGATTTCGTCCAGCTTGGTGCACAGTCCTATTTCAGCGCCCGCACGCAACACTGATGCAGCAGGAGACCTCAGCGTTGACAAGAGAGGGTAAAGTGTAAATCAGTGAAGGGCTTTGTCCTCTTACTTTCCCTATTTCGGGCTATTGCTTTTTTCTTTGGGGACTCTAGTGTCTGTAATTAGTTCTCTTGAACGGAAAGAATTTTCTCATATTGAACATGGGAGAAATTTGGGAATGTTAATCAGTAGAGCATTACGTTTTCTTAACTTGGGCTTTTTATAGACCCAGAGAATTGACATTTATCTTAGGGCAGCACAGGAATTTGGCATTTGTATGAAGTGAACTGATTCTCCACCCTTTCTGTTTCTTTCTACATAACAAAAACTAAACTCTTTGATAGACTCATCAACAGAATGTATTTGTAGCTTTTGAAGTGTAAATTGGGAATCTGTGTGTCTCAACATGACTTTGGGGCGCCGCGTGTAAGCGCATGCATGTCTGTGTCCTGGATTAGTTAAAGTCTAATTAAACTTGTTCCTGAAAAACTACATGCTTAAAGCCAGATACAGGTAGACACATAAAAGCAGTTTGTTGGGGTTTTTTCCTGAAGTTCTGAGCACTTTTAGTTCTTGCAGGATTAAAGAGAGTCAGGGGAATTCAGCAACGTGGAAATCTTGTTGCACGTTCACATACCAAAATGATTGTTTAGATGCTCATCTTAAAGTGGTCAGGTTTCCCAGTGTGGGCGAGTTTTTCAGCTGCTTTAAGGTCCTTCTCTGCTACAGAAGGACAGGCAATTTAATTCCTCTTCCACAGCAAGTTCAGTTTTGGTTGGGAAACGACACAATCTGGGGTAATGCAGCAGCGCCATTTGGACTTGGCCTGTCCCTGCTGCTTTGAGAGCCCTTTATGGAGATTTTTGGCAATAGATGTATTTATTGGCTGCCCCACTAGGGCTGTTTTGCTTGGGCATATTAGTCCAACTGTAATGGGCTCCTTGGTTGTCAAAGTGTCTGGGCTTTTACTGTGCCCTGTGCAAATGTAGTGCTCATATTAACGCCAATTAAGGATCACTGTAAAATCAATTAACTTTTCTAAGTTGATCCTGTCTCAGGAGCAACCGATTTCATACTGACATCCAGGCAAGTGGATAAGGAGTGAACTGGTTGATGACCCCATTTTCCCCAGGGCTTTATTTACTTGGCATTTTGATGTCTGCCCAATTTGAACATTTATCCCAGCTTTCAATCATTACGTGAACAAAGTTTACTAAACTATCTTCTGCCTTTTAGAAAGGAGAATCCACAGGTACCTGTCTCCTCCCTTCCCCTCAAGTTGTCCAGAAAACATAGGGTTTTTTCTTAAGTCCTAACAGCAGTAAAAAGACCACCAAGTTTTCCTTGTTTCACATTTGGTTGTTCTCTAGGGTTTGCTGCACTAGGTTGGTACCCCAAAATGAAGTTTTATTGCAGTGTCTTATTTCAAGTTCAGCCAGTGTTTGGGATTTTAGCAGCTTCTGCATCCAGCCAGTAAAAGGCACCTTACAAAATGGCTTTTGATGATTTATGAAAACTTGCGTGGTGCAGAGGCTGAAAGGAAGTTTAATTACATTTCGCTTTTGGTCATTTCTGTGTCTGAGGATGTGCCCATATACTGTCATCTCAAAGACCATCTAAGAAAATAAAATTGATCCGTGAGCCTTCTGGCTAAAACTAAAATGAGTGCTTTGTCATCTGCCCGTGGAGTGTAAGTGCTCCATCACTGCCATCGCCTGTGTGCTCACCCCAGACTCTCCATCACCAAGATTTGTCCAAACTTTTAATCAAACATTATTTTATACTGAGACCTTCTCTGTAAATAATTGAATTCTTCTCCTGACACACTCAGGCATACTTCTTTGTACTATAAAGAAATAATTTAATCTAGTGCATGCAACGGTTTTGCTTTGGAGTCAGTGAAATGTACATCTGGTTCTGTATTAGCTCCTGTAGAGTATGAAGCATTAAGATAAAAACTTGGCAAGTGCAGTTGCTGTCACCTTGTGAATGACATCTCTGCTCATAAACCTCTGATCAAAGATAGCAGATAATATGGGAACACCTTATTTACTTATATAGGAAACCTGGTTCTAAGAGCGGGGATGTGTAGGTGCCCGTGAATTACCCTACTCGAAGGCTAATAATGCTAGAAGCCATAAAATCTCTCAGTTGGAGGTTAGTGTGGATAGCAGTGCTGAACAATCGGGAAGTACTGCTGAGATGATAGTCTGAACAATGATTGAGTTTTCCTGGAGAGCCCTTATCTGTGTTTAAAATTGTAGGTAATGTTTTTAGATTTAACCGTAATAGAAGTTCATTGAGCCTTCAGAGTGGTTTCAGTTTCCCCTCTTTAAATGGCTTATCGTGTTCTGTAGAAATATTCTTGGTCTTTGCATTCAAGACAGGTGGTGTTGCTGTCAAAATGGGGCATTTTTACCTTTTTCTGAGCAGAAGCGCCAAGAGGCCTGAAGTACCATCAGGTTCTTGTAGTCAGAAGGCTCACATGTGCTTCCTGGTGGCACTGCAAGGGAAGCTTGTGGGAAGGGGTTGAGTTCTTGGCAGAAGGGTATTTAAAAGGTAGTTTGCCAAGGTTTTATGTACTTGAACCTTGGAAATATCACAGTAGGCCCCAACAGGTTTCACTTGTTGACCCTGCAGCAAGCTGTCTCTGTCTGGGCTAGTTAAAAGTACTCCAGAACACATCTTGCAGTTTCTGTATCAGTTGTTGAAAGGAGAAGTTTACATTCAAGTTGTACTCATATTATAACCAAGGGCTTTGTAAAGGGCATATAAAAAAGAGGTATTTATTCCCTATAAAATTTTAACATGCTTTTTAAGGTTGTGATTCACTCCCCAAAAGAGATTGCATTTCACTACATCAGGAGGCACTTTTTTTCAGTTGCTAGGAACTAGCCTTTATCGATGAAGTAAAGTGTGAGATTCAAAGTACATCTTCATTTCAAAGGTAGCAGTGATCGATGCTGCAAGCAGATCTTCCTGCGAATGTACTGTGGTCACTTGAGATGAATTATAGATCTTGAAACCCTTGAGTAACTCTCTTGTTAAAAATGGCTAATTGCCAGAAACTCATTTGAGAAATATTGTTTCTCAATAAAGGAATAGAATGCTAGTGGTAACAGCAGACATTCAATCGTGTGCACCTCTACTGCCAGATGTGATGTGGTTTCTGTTCTAAAATGCTATGTCAAAGGAGGAAGGAGATTTTATTCTTCTGTGTCAGATCTCTGGGTGCAGTGCAGCACAGTGGGTTTGGGCTGTTGTGCTCTCAAACAGTGACAAATACATGACCTGGCAACTCAGAGTGTTCTACCTCTAGCACAAATGTTCAAAAATTAGATTAACAGATCTGGGAATTCCTGGTTTTTCTAGTTTTAAAATCCCGGAGAAGCATTCTGCCCTGAACTTTGTTATGCCTGTGAAGAAAGCCTCACATTCCTGAGGTGTGGCACTCTTGATACCAAGATCTTGGTATCAAGATCTGTCACTTTGCGTGACGGGTCGTTCTGAGCCCTTTGCATCAGACTTTGAGCTTGATTTCTTCCTGACCTGCTCTGTAGTTGCTGCATTACTGAACGGTACGTATAATTACGTATGAGTATTTCCTCTTTTATACCTGCTTATGTACATTTTTTTTCCTTAGGGAACTCTGTAGCTGATTAAAATTACCATGAATTTTCTTTAGATAATTAATACCAAATGAAGCTGTGCACCGTGTGTGTATGTCTATGTGCAAACACATAAAATTACAGATGTGTATATACGTGGACATAGGGGTGTATATATGCACAGCTAACAGGAAATGTTGTTCACTTAATAATTAATTCACTAGTCTTCAGTGTGACAGTGTCTTAGAGGTCATTCCGTGTCGCAGTGCTTTGTATTTTCCTCTGCGTTGGTGCTATAAAAATGCTAATTGTCCCTATGAAGACGTAGGCTATTTATAAGTGTGATTGTTTTTCAGCCCTGCAAGATACAGGGAGGTGTTATTTCAGGTTTATAATTTGAATGTGTGATGGATACAACTTTGACAGTTTATTAGTTAGAAAAGAAAAAAAACAACCCAACAACCCGACAGTGGTGTGTCATTCTTCAGCGAATTGATTGCCAGGAGCATGTTATTGGCTTTGGTGATAATATCATTATATATTTTACAGTCGTAAAATCAAGAAATTCAGATGATGCCCTGAGGGCTTCACACATTTAAATAAAGGATATAGCCATTTCCAGGGCTATTGGTTTAGATTAGCGGGTGCTGTGAGGAGTGCCTGGTGTGTTATGGAAGCAAACAGAAGAAGCAAGAGTGTGCTTATTGCCGTGATGCTTTGGTTTATTTTCTTTTTCTATTTATGAATTATGGTTACAGATCACCCAGGAGATTGAACAGCGTTTGCTCTAAATGATAGCATACTAATACACCGTTAGCTCGGTACTCTGTTGGGCTAAAACCCAAAATCAAATGTAATCCTTGACTTGTTCCAAGGGTTAAGATGTGTCTTCTTGAAATGCTCCCCAAGATACACGGTGCCTGGGAAGAAAACCTTGAGTGAGCTTTAGTTATAGAATCATAGAATTACTTGGGTTGGAAGAGACCTCTAAGATCATCTAACCCTGCCTAGCCCACCTCTAGACCATGTCCTCAAGCACAACATCCACATGCCTTTTCAATACTTCCAGGGATGGTGACTCCACCACCTCCCTGGGCAGCCTGTTCCAATACTTGACAACCCTTTCAGTAAAGAAATTCTTCCTGATATTTGATCTGAATCTCCCCTGGTGAAATTTAGAACCATTTCCTCTTGTCCTGTCACTTGTTACCTGAGAGAAGAGACCAACCCTCCTTGCAAGTAGTTGTAGAGAGTGATAAGGTCTCCCCTCAGCCTCCTTTTCTCAAGAGTAAAAAGCCCCAGTTCCCTCAGCTGCTCCTCATAGGACTTGTGCTCTAAACCCTTCGCCAGCTTCGTTGCCCTTCTCTGGACATGCTCCAGCATTTCAATGTCCTTGTAGTGAGGGGCCCCAAACTGGACACAGTACTTGAGGTGTGGCCTCACCAGAGCAGAATAGAATGGAACGATCACTTCCCTAGTCCTGCTGATCACACTATTCCTGATAGCAGAGTTAAGAGCATTACGTGGAGCCAGGTACCCTACTGCAAATAAAACTCTCCCTTTTGACATCAAAGTGAGGGTTGAATAGCAGCTGGTGGGCTGCTGTGATGGTGGGTAGATGCAAGCTTCTGATGCACTTCGCATCACCCAGCTTATGGGGTTTATTGTTCTTTTAAAGGACTGTGGAAGTCCAACTGCAATGTCACAACTCAGCAGCAAAGGTCACATTTTCCCACTCACACAGGAGCTGTGGCTCCAGCTGGAACACATATGGCTTAAAGGTGAATGGTGACATCTATAGAAGTAGATAAAATAATTACTCTTACATTTACATTTTAAAGGCCTCTGAGGATTATAAATCTATACGCTGCAAACAAAACATTTCTTTGCTTGTGTCAACAGCAGTGCATTTTCTAATTAAAACTGATCACCTTTCTAAATTGAATTTGTGCAATGTTGTTGGTGGCTTTCTCAGCTTTTGCTTTTTTTTTTCAGTTTGGAGCATGAGAATCAAATAATTTTTAGTTTTATTGATAATCCAGTTCCATTTTTGATTGTAAAGTGTGCTGAGTTGCGAACAAAAAGCTTAGGACATTCCTTTGCTTGTGAAAAGATTTTCATGAACGCATTTTAGGGCAAACCACTGGAAAATATTCATTGGTCTTGAAGTTGAAAAAGATTTAATATAAAAATTTAATTTAAGACCATTTTAGAATGATCTAGTGGTGCTAGTCCTCTAATGAAGAATGCTGGGCAGATCCATACAGGGTACTGGAGACAACAGGGATGGGCATCAGCTGCTCACCTGGTGTGGTTTTGGCAGCTGTGGTCTTCTCAGCAGTCAAGAAATCTTAAAATGAGATCTCAGCAAATATGCATTGTGGAAAGAAGTGGCTGTCATTAAACATGTGCTTCTAATTTTGCTGTAGATGATGGTCTAGTAATTATTTGAGACCTCAAAGTTCAGTCTTTCCTAAAATCTTCATAGCTGGTTCATGAATGTCCCCCTTCCTGCCCTTGAAATGTTATCTCTAGTTTGAGGATGGCAAGCTGAGATGTGGCTGCTTGTTACTCAAATAAAACTCCAGCAGTAAGTACAGCCCCGCATCCAGGATAATTGGTGGCAGGGGTGGCTGTGGAGGTGAGCCCGACAGCAGGTCTCCACTGATAAAGGCAGGAGCTTCAAAGAAGAGATTGGCTTCTCTTGTTCCATGGAAAGAAAGAGGCAGCACTTCCCTGAGCAGGTTTCTGGCAATCCTCAGCCTCCTCCAAAGGCTAAGAAGAATTCAGGTAGCTCTTAATTCAGGTATCTCATAATTCAGGTATCTCTTTCTTTTGTGGTTTCAAACACAGAAAGATCCTTTTTCAAGAACTGCCATTAGAAAAAAAACCAAAACAAAACCAAACCCCAAAACCAACAAGAAACAACCAAACATTTTTTGGTTTAGTGACATTTTTGAGAGTCTCGACTTTCTGCCTTACGAGTGTCCAGTGTGCAAATGAGTTGTTGCCCTGCACGAGTCTCATGTCCCACGAGTGCTATAAAATGGACCGTACTGACAGTCTTTGTCACACAGCAATTTTCCAAGCAGGAAGCAAGGTTTTTCAGTACAGGTTACAGCACCAAAATTTAGAAATAAAGGGGGAGATCTGGTTATGCACTAAGCAACGGGGACTGTTGCAGATGGCTGACATAATATAGGGCAGTGCGTATGTGCATTCTCTCTGCTTCTTCATGGGACATATGCTCTAGGGTTTTACAGATGAATTTGTAGTGTCTAGCGATTTGCAGCTTCCACAACAGTTTAAAATACCTACATCAGTTTCAGGTTGATGATTTTCCCAGTCATTTATCCCAAAAGCACTTTATCCTGCTTAATCTGGGTCATAATTGACATGGGACTCATGCATAAGCAAACGAAGCCATAAGTTGTGTTTGAACGGACTGTTCATGTCAGGGATTTAGTTACGTGCAGCAAAATAGATCATGGTATAAATGTTCAAATAACAGGTGAATGCAAGGTTGCTATCGTGGCTTGGACCCAGGAAACAGTCTCGAACACTTACATGCTCATGCTATTAGCTAACCACTGCCTTTGGCTCTAATGAAGACACGAGGTTGAAAATTGTTCGCAAGAAAGCTGTTGGGAATGGGTTTTATTTACTGCGAATCAACAGGGTCTCTTTGCAAGTATAAAAGACATATGGAAAAGTCCGGTGTTATTGCTGTATTTTGTTGTGTCTCCAGATGTTCTCCCCCCTGCCTGCCTCTGGAGCTGAAAGTGGAAAATGTCTTCTCATTGTTTTTAACTGATGGTGCCAACATCTGTCTCGGCATTTCCCCGGGGAATGGTATTAGTACCATCTCAGGTCTCTTATTTATCATCTGTGTCTCATTGTATATTTGTTTTTTCAATAAAATATAACCTAAGAGCATGAATTTTCAACACTGATTAAATTTTTTTGAGGGAGCAGGAAAAGAATTAAGGGAAAACAGTTGGGTGGCCGCTGAACTATCACAGCCACACTTAATCAGCTGCCTTATTTTTAAGAGACTGTAAATGAAAGCATTAAAACATTGCTCTGAGCTGATATTTTGTCATTGAAAGAAATAGTATTTGTGTGCTCAAACATACTTGAAGATCTCAAAAAGTTTAAAATAGCTCTATTTTTTAACATACATTTATTCCATCATTAGTTCACAGCATGGACTGCGCTGTACTCTGGGGGAAGGAGAACTGAGTGATTATCTTCCTTTGGAAATACTCTTGGTTGGTCATGTGTGTTCCCTATTTTTTCCTATCATAGTATTACAAAAATTTCAGTTCCATATTTTCAAATGAGTTCATTCATCCAGTTGGTGAGTAACACTAGCAAAGTTGACCCAAAAGTTGACTGCTGAAAAAGCTTTTTCATAGAAATGCAAAACAAAATTGCTTTTTTACCCCAAAAGCTTTTGTTGTATTTCTTATCAAAAACCAACAGTGCAGAAGTAGATTTTAGTACCAATTTTGGTGCTTAAATCTGACCTTTCAATTAGGAATGAACTTTGGAGAAAAGTTTGGGCCAAAGGTTGATGTCTAATACTAGATTCTTACCTGTGGTTCCTTTATAACAAGCTCTAGCTCTTTCTTCATCTTTATAATAGCAGAAGGATGGGGCACAACCTGTGACTAGAACTCCTAGGTGGTAATAGTATCATTTTCAGCAACGTTAGTCCATATTTAGGCAAGTTTTCTGGTGGAATGTGTTAGTTCTGAGAAACTTCAAATTCTCTAAGATTGCACAGCTTTGCTTGCTTCCTTGTGCCTTGGATGTTGTTTACTTGCAATTATTTACAGTTTCCTGCTGGTTTTTTGAGATCCTGGCAAGAAATTCCACAGACAGCTGCAAAATATATCTTTAATCAGTTTTTGAAAGACTGATTCCCTAACTAACATATTTCTTCCAGCTAAGACACAGTATAAACTCATGTGCAGATACTCAGGGAAAAACTCTTCCCGACAAAACTGTTCATTTTGGGGATTGCTGTGGTATTATCGTTGCGTGGTTGAGGCCGGTCTGAGCATTGTAATTTATGTACATTAGCCCTATCAGTACTGTGCTATCTTAGCCCCTGATTGCTTTTTTATTAAGAAACATCTTGTGCTATTATTTTAAACTTCTCCAGTGGAGCCCGAGCCGACATTGCCGGGTATGTTTCTTCTGCGTATGTCTGTAAGGAGGAATAGAACAAGGAGACAATCATTTTTGTGGAGGGTTTTAGAGCAACAATATTCTATAGGCAAATAACATCATTTGTTTTTTCATCATTCAGATGGTAATAGTGTAAATATTGCTGATCCGGTTAGATAAGTCGGTACGCGAGGAAATAGCGGCGTGTTTCTATTAGACTTTTGTCTGCAAAATGAAGAATTCTCAAGTGTATTGGGATTAAAACACCCCCCACACAGATCAGAAGTTTTCAGACCCACGAGGTCTGATTCAGGCTTATCTCTTATTTCTGTGAACCTAATTTGTGTGCAAATTTTGCACGGAAGATTTTTGTGTGGCAACAATTCCACTGTGAATTCATTTGAGGGAGTAAGGCCAAAAGGTTTGATTGAACTAGTGCTCTTCTAATTGTATTCAAACATTGGCACGTTTAGGTGTTGAGGTAGGAGTTAGATCTCCTTTGCCATTTAATTGCCAGTATATATGCATCTGCCCAGAGAGGTGGTGGATGCCCTGTCCCTGGAGGTGTTCAAGGCCAGGTTGGATGGGGCCCTGGGCAACCTTGTGTAGATCCAGGCCTGGAGGTTGGTGGCCCTGCCTGTGGCAGGGGGGTTGGAGCTCTATGATCCTTGGGGTCCCTTGCAACCCAGACCAGTCTATGATTCTATGATTTTCCGTGGCACTCACACGAATTTCCTTGTTTCTCTTATGTCTTTTCAGGTCAGGATCGCAGCGAAGCCACTTTAATAAAGAGGTTTAAAGGTGACGGTGTCCGATACAAAGCAAAACTGATTGGGATAGATGAGGTTTCTGCCGCACGAGGAGACAAGTTATGCCAAGACTCCATGATGAAGCTCAAGGTTCAGTGGAACTTTTAATGTTTAATATCACAGAGTCACAGGGAGCAAATTTCAGCTTGAACTTTTACTCATTCTCCTTCCATGACACTGAGTCATCCTCTGGTTAATTATGTATTGAAATCAGTCAATTTTACATGAACTCCTGGCTGGTATTGCTTATCCCAGTTTAATTTTAATACATTATCTCTGAGTTCAGTAGTTATTCGTGATTGACACCACTGCAATTTATCCACAAATTATAAACAACGCATCTGCAAATTGAATAATTTTATTATGCAAAGGGGAGGTAAACCACTATGGAGAAAAATGGTATATCAGAACATTTTATATGGCAGTGCTAATTGACTACAGCCCTGCATTTGACTGTTTTCTCCTGTTGGGACTCGCAGGAAAGGCTGAGGGACAGTCTGGTGTGTAGCTATCCATGCGTATATATATATATATTTATGGGGAACTGGTGTCCTCACTGGGAGGAGAATGTCTTCCACCTCTAATGGCAGGATCGATGAGCTACAAAATCAGGATGCACTGTGGTGAGAGGACAAAGCATAAGAAAATAAAAAGGACCCCCCAGAGTTTTGGGAGAGTATAGACCAGTGTCAAAGGCAGATTTTGAGTAGACTACATGCTTGGAGAGGAGACAGAGTCTGAGAGCACTAGTGGAGTCGGAGGGTGGACTTTCTGAGGCATGCCAGCCATCTCTCCCTGGCTCTGTCTTTTCTTACAGCTTTTCTTACAGCCCACAGAGAGCTCTCTGTAGGAAGCAGCCTTTATGTGGCCATGGGAAACATGGAAAAGTGGAGTGATTGAGAAGGAAGGATAGGTTGTGTTTTTCTTGAGTGCAGTATTGGCCATCTGCTTCCCACCTGCACTGCAGGGTTACAAGCCAGGTCTAGGAGTAAATCCTCTGCTGCGGGCATTTTGCCTTTTTCTTTTCCATCCAGTCCTCTCCCCAGCACGCTACCAAAAGAGTTGATGGATTTCCCATTATTCGCTTTTTCAGAAGGAAAAAAAAATCACTAAATAGTATCTTTTCCACTACTAACCGGCAGGGTTCCAGTCCAAAGGAACTGGGAGGAATTCAATTACCTGAAAGGAGGTTATAGAGAGGTGGGAGATGGCCTCTTCAGCCAGGTGACAGGAGATAGGACAAGGGGAAATGGCCTCGAGCTGTGCCAGGGCAGGGTCAGATCAGATGTTAGGAAAAAATTCTTCACTGAAAGAGTTGTCAGGGCCTGGAACAGGCTGCCCAGGGAGGAGGTTGAGTCATCACCCCTGGATGTGTTTAAAAGACAGGTGGATCAGGTACTTAGGGATATGGTTTAGTATAGGATGGGTACAGTTGGACTGGATGATCTTAAAGGTCTTTTCCAACCTAGTGATTCTGTATAATAAGAAACAGCACAGGGTGACATGCATCTCATGGTTCAACAGTCTGAAAGAAAGAGCTGGTAGATAATTTACAAATCAGTTACGAACAGTTTATGACAAGGAAAAAAAAATCTATTCTAAAAGATGCACTGTGGGTTTATAATAGCTGCCACAAGATTCCTAACTGCTTTAAGAGGATACTGGGTATTTCTCATAATTTAATAGTTCCTGGAAGCAACTTGGGAGAGTTGTTGCTGTTCTTCCTCACAAGCCTTTTTGTGTCTCTCCTCCATGGATTCCCTTTCCACATCTCCTGGATGCCCAATACCTGTTTGCAGAGCAGCAAGATTGATCTTAGCAGTGTTATGAGATGACTAAAACTATTAAGGGAATGGAGCATTAGAAGTTCCTGTTTGTATGTAAGGCAGCATAGCGTGAAGCTGTCTGCTCTGGAAGCGGAATGTCTAACGATGTGAGTTTTAAGGCCAGGTATTAAGTTTTGGGGTGACTTTTGACAAATGACTCCATTTTTTCTCTTTAATTTTCACGTCTGTGTACTGAGAACAAAGACCTCAGGAAGCTCTTAAAACACATGGGTGTTAAAACATGCTGCAATTGCAGAGCACCAGATAAAGACTGGTTTTATTTATTTACTAGTACAATTGATTACATTTGATCTTAGCACAGTGTTATTGGTCAGGGCAGGCTCCTGAGAAGGTGGCACTAGACGTTACCATTGTGCTTCAGGAGAGTAATACATGAGATGTGCATCAGCAAGTTCACTTATGAATTAAAAGACTGGGAGCAGGGAAAAAGCTAACCCTCAATGCCAGGTTTTTACAGCAGAGGTATAGTTTGATTTTGGGAAGAATATTCTTCTATAAAAAGCATCCATATGGTTACTTCGGAGAAGTGTGCCCGTGAAGTAAGCTAAAGGCATTGGCATGTTGTTTCTCCACTGCTTGTTTGTTGTTTGTTTTTTTCTTGTAGGAAAACAACCAAAAAAAAAGAAACCAGAATGGCTGATAGCTGGGAAAAGTGTGCTAGAAACGACCTTCAGCTTCCATGAAAACAAATTTCATGGAGGATTAGTTAGTGCAGGGGTTGGAAGGGGCAGCACATGTGAAACGCTCTCTGGGTAGCATAAGAAGATGTGGTAACTTGAAAAAAAGGGAGGAAGCCAGAAACAAGAGGGAGACTGTTCTTGGAAAGCCCTTAAAGTTTTCCTGGAAAAGCAGTGAAGTGTCTGAAGCAAATTTTTGTGCTGTGGCTCCTAAGAGGAGTAACAAAACCTGCCAAACTGTTCTTTGTTTCGATAGGGAATCGTTGCTGCGGCTCGTTCTAAAGGAGAACACAAACAAAAAATCTTCTTAACAGTTTCCTTTGGGGGAATCAAAATCTTCGATGAGAAGACAGGGGTAAGTAAAATGGTCATATGTTGGAACAAAAATGATTCTTTTCATGGATGTTTCTTTAAAAGCATTTCCTGGCTGGGCAGTAATCTCTCAGCAGTGTAAACACACATGAAGTATCTGACAAGCTTGATAAATGGTTATCATATATCAGAGCAAGCCATTAGATGACTGAGGTGTAAAGAGTAGCATGGGGACGTGGTTTATTGTAAAGCCTTGTCCTGGGTATTTCTGCAGAACTATTGAGTACACAGATGCTCCTTACATGCATAAACACTCACAGCTCCGTCCAGAGAGTGGCAAGGTGGGATTTATTTTCCTCCTGCCAGATAAAAAATGGTTTCCTGGAAATACCAACCCACTGTTCGCAGAAGGTTTTAGCAGTCCATGGTACAGACTGGTGTCTGTGCACACATGGGCGGTCTCATCCAGCCTGGGCCCAACTGCACCAGTCCTCTGGATGCTGCTCAAGGCTTCTTGGCAGTGGCAAGTGACTTTTGAGAGCCAAATGACAAGGGGTAAGGATTAGAAACTAGGATTGTCTTGGATTGGGCTCTTCGTGTCATGTGAAACCGAGGGGAAGAAAGCAAACCAGAGCAGGGAGCGGCAGACAAACCCAGGAGAGAAGCTTCCTTTCTCTGAGCCTGAGAGAGGGTGTCAAGGGGCACTGGGAGCTGGAGAGCTCCTTCCTGGGAGCAGTACACACTTACCTGGGATTGCCCTGAAGATATTCCAGAGTAATTGGCCTTAAACTGCACCAGGGCAGGTCAGGCTGCCCAGGGTGGAGTTTGAGTCACCACCCCAGGATGTGTTTAAAAAAAAAGGGTAGATGAGGTACATCGGGATATGGTTTAGCATAGGACAGGAAGGGTTGGACTCAATGATCTTAAAGGTCTTTCCCAACCTTGTGGTTCTGTAATCCTAAATAAATTCCCTCAGGTCTGTAATCCCAGATCAGCACAGTCATAGAATCATAGAATCATAGAATCGTAGGGGTTGGAAGGGACCTCAAGAGATCATCGGGTCCAACCCCCCTGCCAAAGCAGGCTCCCTAGGACATATCACTCAGATAGGTGTCCAGACGGGTCTTGAATATCTCCAGAGAAGGAGACTCCACCACCTCCCTGGGCAGCCTGTCCCAGGGCTCTGTCACCCTCACTGTGAAAAAGTTCTTCCGCATGTTGGTGCGGAACTTCCTGTGCTCCAACTTGCAGCCGTTGCCCCTTGTCCTATCCCCACAGACCACCGAAAAGGGGCTGGCTGATTCCCCCTGCATCCCCTGCTTAAGATAATTATAGACTTTAATTAGGTCCCCCCTTAGTCTTCTCTTCTCAAGGCTGAAGAGTCCCAACTTACTCAGCCTATCCTCATAGGGGAGATGCTCCAGGCCCCTAATCATCTTCGTAGCCCTTCTTTGGACTCTCTCCAGGAGATCCCTGTCCTTTTTAAACCAAGGAGCCCAGAACTGGACACAATACTCCAGGTGGGGCCTGACCAGGGCAGAGTAGAGGGGGAGGATCACCTCCTTTGACCTGCTGGCTACACTCCTCCGGATGCACCCCAGGATCCCATTGGCTCTCCTAGCCACCATGGCACACTGCTGGCTCATGGCCAACCTGTCATCTACCAGGACCCCCAGGTCCTTCTCCACTGAGCTCTTCTCCAGCAGGTCATCCCCCAGCCTGTACTGATACAAATGGTTGTTCCTTCCCAGGTGCAAGACTTTACACTTGCTTTTGTTGAACTTCAACCGGTTTCTAACTGCCCAGCTTTCCAGCCTGTTCAGGTCTTGCTGGATGGCAGCGCAGTGTTCCTGCGTGTCAGCCACTCCTCCCAGCTTTGTATCATCGGCGTACTTGCTGAGGGTGGATGCTATTCCCTCATCAAGGTCGTCAATGAAGATATTAAACAGGACTGGACCCAACACTGAGCCCTGGGGAACACCACTAGTCACAGGCCTCCAGTCAGATTCTGCTCCTCGAATCACAACCCTCTGGGCTCGTTCCGACAGCCAATTCTCAACCCACCTCACTGTCCACTCATCTATCCCATGTTTTCTCAGCTTTGCTGTCAGGATGTCATGGGAGACAGTATCAAAGGCCCTGCTGAAGTCAAGGTAGATGACATCCACTGCTCTCCCTCCATCTACCTAGCCTGTTATGAGATCGTAGAAGGCTATGAGATTGGTCAAGCACGATTCCCCCTTGGTGAATCCATGCTGACTACTCCTCATGACCTTCTTCTATTCCAGTTGCTTGGAGATGGCATCCAGAACAAGCTGTTCCATTACCTTTCCTGGGACAGAGGTGAGGCTGACTGGCCTATAGTTACTAGGTTAGGCCATCATAGCATGATGTATTGTTAACAGTGGTGACTGTCTTCTGCCAGATATGCAGTAACCATAGGAATCAGAGGTTTTGTGTCATTGATGGTAGAAAAGTTATATATTCTGTGGAATTAGAGGGAAGAGATACTGGAAAGTTTGAGGTTGCTTTTCGAGGCTTGCCAAGCAGCAACTCATCTGGTAGCATCTGATCAAGGAAGTGGCAGGAGGCTTCCACGTCGTCACAGATTTTGCCACAGCAGTATCATGTTTGATGTTTTAAATTGCTCTGAAAGAAGAAACCTAAGCAAAACATTGTACCACTTAGATATAAAGCGACAACACACAAACTGTTTTAATCCTAATTAAGAAGATTTTTACAGCAGTTTAAGCTCTGCCTTGAATTTTAAAAAGCTCTTGATTTAATCTTTTGTAAGATTAACTATTTAACGTGATGCCAGAAATAAAACCCTACTGATGATAGATGAAATTATCTTTGCCAGTTAATTTATATTATTAGAAAATCAATGTCATTGAGCTCACTGATACATAATACAAGTAGTTAGTAATGAAAAGCTCATTTGGAGTGTGTTGTGTACCTCATGTGCAAAGTATTCATACAAAAGCAGTGTTTAAGAGAACATCGCTGTGGTTACAGCCTGTGCTCAGAAGACAGGAAGAGTCAGGATTAGGGCTGCCAGTGCAGTCATGGTTGGGTCCACTAATAAACAGGTATTGGGGAAATTCAGTGATACACCTTTGGGTTTGTCCAGAGAATACCAGCTTTATTTGGTGTACAGAACAGAGTGTAACACACCGAACAATATGGTAATGTTTTGTTTTCTCTTTCATCTGCAAATTGCACCGAGACTACTAAAGGCTTTTCTTGGGAAAATAAAGAAGAAAAAAGAGAGAGATTTGTTCCATGACACTTTTCTCTGAACATTTCACAAACAGAGGGTTTATTTTCGTGGAATGAAGAGGGAAAAGAGGATGCGTTTAGAAACAAAGGTGTGGTTTAGCCAAATTGCCTTTCTTACAGCATCCTGCACATTCTCCTGTCTGCAGCTAGGGAGGTGGGGACATGAGAATGTGTCTCCTTCAATTCATAACTTTGACACCCTGTACTCAAAATCTGACATAACTATATCATCCTTATAGTAACCCTGTCACTCACTCACTGAGGCTTAGACTGAAACCCTTAAATCCACCTTCCAGACGCCTGCCCCTGAGCTGCCGGAGTGATGGACAGGAGTATTGAGTTGTTCTTCTTGAAACAGGACTGTGACAGAGGGATGCAGGGAGCTATCGACATCAGTTTTCATGTGGGTTTTTTTTTAAAGGAGAAGAATCGTGCTTTCCATGCCAAGCTTTTGAAGCAAGGGTGCATGAAGTCTGCCAGTTCTTCACAGCCGCCATCCCTTTGGCTTTTTCCACAGCTTGGGTGTCTCCTTGTCCCAAACTTTCACGTCCTTGACACACTCTTCTCATTGTCCCTCTCATCCAGCCTGGCTCTGCTTTGCCAACCTACAGTTGTCATCTCATTTCCCTCTCCTGCTTGTAGTCACATACAATCTCAACAACTGAAATACACTGGGTAACATCAGCAATGGGTCATGGACAACCTGGCAGTGTCTCTGGGCTCCCTGAGCATGCAGGAGCTCCACTGAGTCTAGGTGATTTCTAACAGCACAAGAGACAAATACTGTGGGGTGATGCAGTGTGTCTCATACATGTGGCTTTGGCTTACATGGTGAGACGCTAAGAGACACAGGCTGTGGTTGTTGTAAATACTGCCGCCTGTGTAGTCTTATGTCGATGTCTGTGCACTAAAGTCACCCCAAAGAAAGCTGCATTACTGCTAGAACGTGGAACCTCCTATAAGGCAAAATAAGGGTGATGCAATTAGGTGCTGCAGGACACTGATGATCCCATTCTTGATTTAGAAGCAACAAGGAAAACCCCACAGTTTGACAAAACCAGGGAAGTATGCTTGTTCAGCCTGGCTCTCTTGATAGGAAGGAAGCAAAAGAGATTGCAAAAGGATTACATTTTGCTCACACAGATTTTCTGATATCCAAACTAAACGTGAGAGTTGATAAAGTTTGGAGACTGATGTTCATGGTCATGCAACAGGGGGAAAACAATATGCCCTTATTAGGGAACAGCCTGGATAATCTTCCATTTCCTTTCTCTTCCTTTAAGAGCCCTCCCCATCCCTCACAATGTTTTCTCCTTTAGCTGTGTTTCCATGATTTTCCAGTTCCCAAAAGGATATTTTGGGCCACAGTACTCATTTATTGTTCATTTGGAAAGGTTATTTATCTCTCTGGAGTGTCCTTTCTCCATTTTTATCTTTGGCTATTGCTATCATGTCTGCCACAGTGGCAGCCTGATATGATGGAAAAGAGAAAAAATATTCTGAAAAAAATGTAGGCTTCTGTATGTTTAGTATTTTGTAGGCTACTATTGGATTTTAATTTATCACAATAAAAAATCAATTTGTAGCTCAAAACTAGCAAATTTTTAAAAATTGACAGTGTCATAGCTGACTTCATAGAGATGATTTAGGGGGATTGCTCTGTAATTCATTACAGATGAAGGGCTGTAGTTGAGTTGCTTATCACTGAAAATGATAAGCAAGGGTTTTTTCCCCCTGTACTTTATAGCTCTCTTTAATATGTTCCAGAGCTAATATTCATCACAAAATATTGATTTTAATAATGCTATTTTCCTGGCCATCAGGAATTCTGCCCTTTGAGTAAATTTATCCATGAAGGATATTAGGTTGAAGGTGGAATATCATTTGGGAAGAATTTATCTCACCAAATAAAACAGAAGAAGGATTCACTGTGAGTTTGCAGTGTAGATGCGGTAAAATTTAGTTCATCTATAGCACTGTCATAAAAATAACAACAGTCTTCTCTTATATTTCATCATTATATTCCATGGATTAATCTAAATAGGTCCTGTCCTACCACTTTTCAAACTCTTGTCAGTGTATTTAGCAGGTGGTAGAAAAAGCCCTGGTTAGTAGAGTTCCCCCTGCAAGCCTGTGGTCTGGACTCACTCATCTGCTGGAGGAGAGTACCAACATTAGCCATCCAAAATTATATTTAATTTTACTTTAGCAGGATGTTCTCTGGTTGTATGCCAAAAAATTGTCCTTACACGTGGGTTTTGACCCTGTTTTTTCTATAAAATGTATCGTTTTTTGTCCTCTGTCATATGTTGGCCACCCATCCCACTTGCCTTCTCCAGAGTATGTTTGCCTCACCTGAAGGAAATACTTTATTTTTTATTAGTGTAAAAAGTATACCACAATTATTGCTAAACCCAGACTTTTTCTACCCAATACTACTGCAGAGATTTCATGGCTGCCTGTTACAAGAGAATAATTTTGTTTTGTCATATTCCCCTGCATCCTGGTGACATCCTAAGGTGTCATCTTTCAAACATGGTATGGCACAAGCTGAGCATGGTCTGTAGAAGGCAAAAATGCAAACAATTGCATTATGCTATTTAATAATATCCTTACCAGAGTGGAACTTAATGGTTAATATAATCCTTAGAAAGTGACAAACCCCATAATTCTCAATATAGCATGATATGCAGAATTTTTAAAAAACCATCATTGTTCATTAGCTATTTATGAGCATTATTTTGTTAATCACACACATCAGGCTATCTCCCTATGATAGCTTAGTAATGCTTCATTAGACGTGCATGACTAATATGGTCTCCATAAAGAGGCTGTAATTGTCTCATTGTTTATTTATGTAAACATAAATCTTTGTTTACTGTAGGTTACTTTCCAAAAATGTATTTAAAAATAATAATTAAATTCTATAAAATACTCAGGAAAACATTTTCTTCTAGGTTTGTGTAATGAGGTATACTTTTATACTCTTGTTGTTTCTGTTGGCAAAATCCTGTTGGCTTTTCTGGAAAACCCAGACACTGTGGAAGAGAACTCAGATGAAAGCAAAAGATTACTGTTTGGCTTTAAGTAAAGAATTATTTGTGTTAAAGTAAAAACTTGTATCAGCTTGTGGCCCATTGCCAGAATACACTGCAGTGTGTAGCTCTCTGTGAGCTATTGTTACAGCTCAATTATCAAGATTCCCCAGTTGCCCCAAAAAGCATGGTAGACCTATATCAGTGTGTTGTCTATTTGTGAGAAACACCTTAAACAGATGGATTATAACCCAGTTTGTGAGGATTGCAGCCAGTTCACCTTTCTTTTCTTATTTCTTCCTGTGCAGCATGCTACAAGTGAGTTTTGTGTGCATTGTCTGTTTTATACTTTGGAGGGATTGGCTAGTCTTTCAGAGATGTCAACCCATCTCTTTATCAAAACACAGGGTTTGGGAACAGGCGACGGGATTGTAAAATTTCCAGGAATGCTGTAGAGTATCTGATGGGATTACAGCACTGCAGAGAAGGATTGCTTATGTTTTCTGAATTTAATCTGTAGCCATTTTCTCCAGGCTGTCAGTATGAAATCCAGGAAGGAAAACCATATCTATAACTATATAAATTTCATGTTGACTATCTATTATCATTCTTTTTATCTGTCCCTTGCTCTAACCTTCATCATCTTTGAGGAGGATTACATGATGCTCATGCAGAGCAGGCCTGTGAAAGTGCTATTCAGTAAATACCCTGCTATCCCATGGAAAGGGGAACAGAACTTGTAGCATTTAGTACTAAAATATTAATTTGCCTTTTATGCTGGCCACAGAACTTGTGATTGTGCTTCTGCTTCAACTCCTTAATGATATCCAAATAAATAATGTATGTAGTGGGTTGGTTATAATCCTGCTGGCCTCAGTTTGTTCTCCTCTAGTGAGATGTTAGGGCTCTGGTATGATCCAGCCACTGTTTTAGGTGTAAGCTCTCTTGACTTCATAGCACACAGATTTTTCAAAGTTGGTGCTAAGGCTTCTATAAAGCATTTTCCAGGTTGTTCTGAGATTTCATCAGGTTTGTGCTGATAACCCCTGGATTTGCTGCTCTTCTCCCTTTGATGTGAATGATAGTGTTAATTATGCTGATAGATTGCTAACAGGACAGCTGAACTTGGCTGACAGAAAATTTTAGCAAGATGAAAATTGTCACTGTTGGCAGAAGATACCTCATTTAAAATGTACCAAAGGTATTTCTTGACTTTACTGGAAATCTGTTGGTTCTGGCATCTTTGACCAGAAATTGAGGTACGATTATGGATCTGTAGTTATTCCTCGAAGCACATGTGCTGGAGCAGATGAAATGTCAAACTGTCAAGTCTCTATCACTGAGCGTCTCTGAATATTTAAAAATAGAAGTAAAAAAGGGAGACTTAGTTTTATCTGCTCTTCACTCGCTCTGCAGTGAGCAGGAGAGATGGTGTGATAAGGTCATTGAATTTTGGTGTTTGCTAGAGAAAGGTTTTGGCCAGGAGATTGCTAATGGTCCCTGCCTGGGGCTCCTTCTAGCTCCAAGCCAGAAGCTCACAGAGGTGGGTTTTTTTTTTAATTTCTTTGGAACTGATCTTCCCAAAGTTCCTCTCTGTGGCTGATCTCAGGTGGAGCACTTTGTTAGCATCATTAATTTATCAGATGATTTTGAATAAAGTCTCTGGTTTTTAACCTAACTTCTTTTTCTCTCTGCTGCAGTTTTCATCTGAGATATCCTGGGTGCTCTCTATCCTTGATCTCTTTTTTCTTCCTGCTATCCTTTTTTATCAGAGTTACTTCATTTGCAGATAGGGATTTGGTCATGGCGTCAAACAAAATGATGCCAGCCCTGTCTTCTGTTCAAATCTTGACCTGTCTCTCCAGCCCTCTCCTTACATGTTTAGCCAGCATTTTGAGCTTAACGTGGCTAAACAAGGCCCTTTAATCCTGACTCCCAAAGGTCTCTCTCTGACCTCGTTTTCAGAGTGCTGAGGAAAATATCGGCATCATCTATTATTCAGCAGCCTTTTTGACTCAATGTTGTTTTCGATTGTCACATCCAGGGTAACTCCAGATCTTGCAGATGCCTCTTAACTGCTCTGAAATACAGCATTTATTGTCATGCTTACAGTTAAAACACAGCCCTGCCTCTCTTCATCTCATGTCTCAATTGTTATCCTTTTCTTTGTCCTTGACAAATGTGACTTTTATTTTTGAAATCCATCGTGACTGCCAAGATTGCTGTCTCAGCTTATTCTTTTGATCATGTCATACTTCTCTTTGAATCCCTACACTGAACCTGCCTTCTGTATTTTGTCAGCCCACTGCCTAACTGTTTTTTTTTTTCCCCAAGCTCTTCACAGCTGACTACTCTTCATCCACTTTCAAGGAATCACTCCACAGTACCAACTTTCATCATTTATTTAGTCAGGTTTCTTATAAATGACTCCCAGCCTCTTCCCATCTCGCCCATCACACTTTGGAGGAATTCTTTGCACATCCTCATGCAGTACCCCCTTATTTTTTCTTCAGATCTCTTTAGAAGTCTCCTGTGCTAGAAACTTGATAAAACTCAGTGGCGCCGAGGCTGCTGGCACCCTGTGATGACAGCCTGCCATGCAGATATGTGCTGCCTCTTGCAGTCACCCTGCCTGGGATGCAGGCAGTCAGCTTGCCTGGGATGAGGACAGCCCATCTAGTGGGTTGTAGATCCACTCCTTGAAATCAGTCTTCTGGCCATCGTGTCATTTCTGGCCTTGAAGAGCTGTGGCTTGAGGAATAGTTGGTGCAGGTCAAATCAAGCATGCCTTGTACCATTCCAGCCTGGCGTTTCAGGGGTGAGCTGCCTGTAGCGTACTTGCTGGGGAGGAAGGGGCAGAGGAGTGATGGAGAACATCTGCCACAGCACCGAGGGAAGAACTTCTTCATGCCCAGGGGTTTATGAGGAGGACCTGTTGCAGTCATGTGTTTCAGAGGTGTTCCAAGGGGCATCTAGCCCTTAGCTTTCAATTATTGGAATTAAACTGTTAACCCCAGGTAGTCTCTGAGATAACCTTTTCATTATTTATTTTGTTTCAAATCAGAATTATCTGTTCGTAGGAACTATTTATATGACATGTTGCATCTTGGACCATCCTGAGGTCTTCTAAGGACTGCAGTGATAAAAACACTATGTAATAACAATAAAGAGTATACCAAAAAACAGTAATGTCAAATTTTGCACGTACATTTGAAAATGGTGACATCTGGGGCCTTTCTGATTTTTATGGGAATTGTGTGCATTGTCAGCAGCTTCTACCCTTTGCCTAACTGGGAGTCTTGCTCTGTTGCTTGACAATTTCCCATCTTTCTACTTGTAAATATGAATAGTAAGGCATGGCATTTACTCTTCTACATGCAATAAATATATGTAATTAGAATACGGTGGAGTAGGGGACTTTAAAACCCTGTGTATTGCTCTTAAAAGGTATTTATAGCCTTCTGATACTTCAGAAGGGAAACAATAACACATTTCATAAATAACATTTGACAGTTAGCAAAACGTAAATGCCAGAAGAGCCTACTTCCATAATTACATCCCCTACTGACTATTGTAACTCATTTCTTACTGGCCTTCCAAACTGTGCCCTAGACATTTTGGATGGTTCAGAGTGCTCCCCTGGGATTTTTAATAGCCACAAGCTTGTAGAAATACATTTTATAGATGCCCAGTTCACTGTATGAAGATTGTAAAAACCTTGTTGTATTAGTTTAGTTTTGTCACTGTGAAAGAAAAAGATCCCAAAAGGCAAAACTCAGATGTGATTTTGCACATTGTGTAGTCTTGAGTGTTTTGGGAACAGGAGCTTTGGTTTGAACCTTACATCTTTCCACCCAACACTCAGCAATACGGAGGAAGGCTGAAATTTCTCCCCCTCATCTGGAAATACCCTGATCTAGAGCCAAGTTCAGCCTTCTCATAGTGAGTATCCACAGGCACTGCCTTGTAACATTGCTGACACTAATTGGCATGAAGTTAAAATAAAGCTATTCCAAACGTTTTATCCAAACTGAAATAATAGGTGGGAATTTGTGGTTGCTGTATTTTTCAGTGTGACGAGGGTAAATGTTGATGGTTTTCAAAAAAGGCAGAAAATGAGATTTTACTACTTTAGTGGTGGTTTCATTTGGCTGTACATGGCCTCCTGATGTTTAATCCAAGCACCCCAATGTGGATTTAAGAAAGGGAGGCACTGCTACAGGTATGGTGTGGTGTGGTATGGTATGGTGTATGGCATGGTATGGTGTGGTGTATGGTATGGTGGACCTCACTATATTCATATTCCAAACCGCTGTTTGGCCTCCATTGAATATTTGGATGGGTCTATAGATTTGTTGTAGTAAAAAGTGCTATGTAAACACTTCCATTATTGTTCACCTTTAATTTTTGCCATGCTTAAGCAGGATTTGGGGTGAATTTTACTAGAAACTTGAAAGTTCACTTTTGGTTATAACAATTTTTGTTGTTATGGATCCCAGTATGCCGTGGAGCTGCACTGAGTTTTGTTCAGAGGGGTTTGCCTCTCATGACTAGCCTTC
Source organism: Zapornia atra (assembly GCA_013400835.1). Classification (NCBI taxonomy): domain Eukaryota; kingdom Metazoa; phylum Chordata; class Aves; order Gruiformes; family Rallidae; genus Zapornia; species Zapornia atra. The sequence continues at coordinate 315,362 of VZTU01022359.1, read as the reverse complement.
TGTGAGTCAGGTAAATGAATTTAGGGTATGAAAGCCACATTGTAGTCCCACTGACTTGTAGAAGAGCATCCAAAATACAGAGCAAGGGAGTTGTTAGCAAGTGCTGATGTTTTTTAGCCAGGTTAATGTTAGCTAGAAAAATGAAAGAAAAAAAACCACAAGGGGAAAAAGAAAAAGTCAGGCCCATTTTCAGCACACGCTGAGTTATAATGGCTGGATTTCAAACTGCTCAGGAAAGGATTTAGCAAGAGAAATGCTGACATAATAATAGCACAGGCAGCTGAGATGCACTGAAACCTCCCTTGAGAGCGGTGGGGGACCTTCAGCGGGTGCCGTAACAGAAAGTTATGTCCTTCTCTGAAATCTGCTGTTCCTTCCTCTTGGAGATGGCTGGAAGCATTACGCCCTAGGTGTGCTGGTGATTTTCCTTCCTCTTCAGTGCATTTTATTTAGTGGGCTGCTCTGCAATTTTCCTTTTGCCCTGGTAGCAGCAATACTAGTGGCGATGCTTCTGAATTCCCCTGCTAACTTGTAGGCTGTTTAACCTCTCCTATTGCTGGGGTCAGGTGCGAGGGGACAGATGACCTTCACTGACAGTGTAATGGGAGAGGGAAACAACAGGAAGGTTTGCATTTAAAGTTACCTGGAGTTTGTGGGATGATGGGAATAGATCTCTATTGGCAATAAAATCAGTGGATGATGTTCTGCCCTCAGGAGCATGGTTGTGTTTACAGGGGAGTAGGCAAGAGCGTTGTTCAGTCTGATGATCCAGTGATGAGTAAGTGCCTTTTCTTCTATTTAGTCAATGAATAACTGGCTCTGTGGAAGAAGAGGAGGAAAAGCAGTGATTTCCACTGGGCACTCTTACTGGTGTTGTTACCCAACGCAAACATCTGCTTTTATCCCTGTCTTTTGTTTGAATAGGTAATAAATTTCAGATACCAATAGATCTTTGCTTAACATATATAGAATAACTGTTTATAAAAGTTGTGTTCCTAAATGAGGTAACTGTGCTTGTAACCTTTCTGGTTTACACACTGTGTGCTTTCCATGTAGGCAACCACGTGTCACAGAGCCTAAGGGCTGGAACAGCATCACTCCTTGCAGCTGCCCAGCACCTGATGGCAATGGTGGAGTTAGAGCACTGCAAACCTGTCCCTAGATAAAGCAGCATTTAATGGACTCTAGCTATCTCTACTGTTAATACTCTTTAATCCCTCGTGGCTCCAACCCTAATTCTCCATCACTGTGCTCCCAGAAAAACAAGCAGCAACATTCCTGCAGACTTTAACAGGAGCACTGTGAAATAGGTGAGGCAGAGCACTGATTAATTTAAGTGCCTTGACATTTAAAGCAAATGAGAAGGCTGGGGATCAGAAAATATTGCATATGGCTCCTTGCCCCTGCTCTGCACGGGTCTGAGTTTGGGGGATTTTTCAGTTTAGGTAGTCAAAATATGGATCTGAATCCAATTTTTTTGATTGCTTCCTTGCTTTTAGAAGGCTGAGTTGTTTTGTAGAATGTTTTGTAGCCTTATGGGATCTGTAATTAGCTGAATGTGCTCCTGTGAATGATGTGAGGAATTTGGAAGTATTTTAAAGTGTAAAGCACATGAGTGGGACCTGTGCATGCATAAGGCTTAGTGCTGAGCACTGCTGAGGGTGAAGCAATGGGGAAGGACATTCTGCGCTGGGAGAAGACATGCCTTGCAAAGAAGTTGTGAAGGGTGGGGGAGAACTAAAGGAATAAGCAGTGGAAAATGAGCCAGCATCCATGTATCAAGGCTGTGAGCAGCTCTACTCATGTGCATTTGAGAAAAAGGTGAGGGGAGTGTTGCCTGATGGCATTTCTGAAAGGCAAACCCTGTGTGATGCCCACTGCCAGGACAGGCAAGCAGGGCAGGAAGAGAGAGAAGCAAACCATGTGTTCTCCTGGACCACATCTGTGTGCAGACTGTTTAATCAGAGTTTGGGTTTGGAGATTTCAATTAGTAGGAGAAGACTAAAACCAAGCGTTCAGCCTGCTTTACATGGAAATGAGCAGGGAAGAAACAACTCTGGGCATTAAAATGTGTGACAGGGAGATATAGGTCTCCCTTTCAGAAGATGTCTGGGTGGAACTTAAAAACACTATCCATCACCTGAGTTGAAATGCAAAACTGTTGTCACACAATGTTCCAAGCACCTACTGTGGTGACTCCAGAAATTCCTATTTCGTGATAATGCACATGAGAAAAAACACCAAAATCCAACCAAAAATTGCCCACAAGTTCTTTGTTTTGTTTTAGAGTCTCTTTGAGGTTTGCCTTTTGCCTTTTATTTTATCCTTACCTTAGGACTCCGGTACTGCACGCACTCATTGTGTTGCTACGGATGCTTTATGTCCTGGGTTAAGTGTCTGTTGTGGGACCTGAGCAAAGGAAGGAGTGGCACATTTATGGGATTATCTGAAGTTTGTTTATACATGCAACTGTAACTCAGAGAAAACTGTTTCCTCTCCTTTTTCTGCAGAAATACTGAAAATAAACTGAAGTGCCAGTGTGGCATTTATGACCAAGCTAGGTAGTAAAGGATACTGTTTCTGGATCTCACCATTCCAGAGTCATCTGTTGCTAACCTGCAATTACACTGCTAACAGGCAGCCTTCAGACATCGTTATAATGCTCTGTGGTTGCTCACCTCTGGTTATGGGGTAATCCAAAGTCTTCCAGTATTGACAGAGGTTGTTCCTCGGTCTTTTCAGTGAGTTGGTCATCACCTCACAGGCCAGTTCTGCATTGGGGAGAGTATCTGGCAGCTCAGATATCTCTCATGAGGATTTCTCATGATGATGTATTTTGGACAATGTAGTAGTAGAGAAGGGTGACCCCAGGATGAAAGGCTTACCTGTCTGTAGTATAGAAAAGGCAAACTCAACTGTTCTTCCTATGCAAACCAATACCTGTGGTAGGATTCCAGGATGTCTCTTTCTGTATTTATATGCTGGCCACTAAAAAGTGAAGCCATTGGAGATGCAGAGTTGAGCTGAGGGGATTTTGTCCAGTTCTATACTGGAAACCAAGCTATCGCTGTGGAACACAGATAGGATTTCTTGCCTGTATGCTTTGCTTTATTTCTGGTTATCAAATCATTTTCATATTTGAAAGATACAAAACATCATGTTGTATGAACTTCTCCACTTTTTTTTGCTTTAATTTTCAATTGGCACATGAACACAGCATGTTGGTTATACACTGTGGTTTTGTCGAGTCCTTTTGTGTTCTCATTCTTCTTCTGTCTTTGTAGAGTCGTTTTGTGTTCTTATTCTGCATGTGCTTTCCCATGGCCCCCTTTAAAGTCTTACTAAATTGGTATGAGTATCTGGAAGACAGATAGATAAATATAAAATAAATACCTCTTGTCCTTTTCTCCTTTTCCATAGAATTTTGTACTGTTGTGGAAGTAGATTTATGGTCAAAGAAAGTTGCTGTTTGATGACTATCCACTGCAAGTTAAATTTTAGTACTGCCAGTACAAGTAGGATTTTTGTGATCTTTGCAAGTTCTGCTTTATAGGGTTCGCATAACAAATCAAGAGAAGCAGAGGCTGGTTTTCACTGGTGAGCTTTTCAAATCATAAGCTACAAGAAGAGGGTGGGTCATAATGCTTACTGAATCTGAAGCATTGAGATCCAAGACAGATAAAGCTAAAAATTACCTCCAAAGCTCCTGGGAGTTGTGTGAAGAAATGTCTTGTGCTGTTCATGGAAATCAAAAGCTTTTCAGGAGGTGAGGAATGCTGGTGTAAAGGAACAAAAATAACCTTGTAAAAGTAAAGGCTTCTCAAAATACATTCATAGTCTGTAAAAATGGATGGATGCAGTAAAAATATAGAGAGGTTCAGCAATACTGTAGTGAACTGATGGTCCTTCGAATTCAAGATTTAATCGATAAGGGTCTTATAAGTTTCTGAGTATAACAGAAAAAGTACAAGGATGGTCAGGGTGCCTGTTGCATAGGCTGTCTGTGGTTTTGGCTTGGGAGCAAAGGGCAATATTGGTGTGTTTGGTTGTTTTGATCTCCTGACTGTTTTGCAGCAGATGAGGGGAATTAACATTTTAAAAGGACAGATGATGGCAGGACAAGGGGAATGGACTAAAGCTAAAGGAGGGAAGGTTTGGATTAGATATTAGGGGGAAGTTCTTTACAGAGAGAGTGGTGAGGTGCTGGAATGGGCTGTGATGTCTGTGATCCTTGGGATTCCTTCCAACCCAGACCATTGTATGATTCTATGATGAGGTGGGTGCTAAGGGGGAGTAACCTCAGACAGATGTGTTACAGCCCTGGAAACCCAGCCATGGCCACTGGACAGCTGCCATCCCAAAGCATAAAAAAAATCCTAGCATTGTTACTGGTACACTACACTGCCATGGTGAAATTGCAAGGTAAAGCTATGTATTGTATCTATAGGTGGTCCCATGCGGTTGCAATGTTACTGAGCTGATTATGCCTTAGTGGAGCCACTGAATTTGGTATCAAAAGTCAGGTTTGCTGGTTGTTGGTATCCCTGTGCAAATCCTTCTTTGTTTTAGCCATCCTGATAAAACAATGGCTGTGTCTGATGAAGGAACAATAAGAAAATAGTACGAGGCTCATGGGAGGTCCAGCATCACGGCTTTATTGTAGCACATTTGTTTTTCCAAAGCTCTGTGAAAATGTTTTCTTGCCCTTTAGGATTTTCTTTGTCTAGGAACAGTGTTTGCAAGTACATATTTAAAATACAAGCTGGGTTTAATAGTAATTGGACAAGTGGTTTAGATTTAGCTAGCTACATTCACTCCTGGTACAATAAAAAATTGAAAAGCCTTTGAATTGAAGATACAAAATTGGCTGTGCCTGCATTCCAGTTTTGTTTTGTTCTTTTCACAAGTTCATATATCTAATAAATGGATCTTCTGCATGAGCAACTTAGCATTTGCTTCCTAAAACAATGAACACTAACTAAATTCATATCTGGTCTTTGTCAGACATTATTACAAATTATGAGAGCCAGACAGAAGTTTATTACCTTAGCAGCGTTCTCTTTCACAAATTAGGTTCTGGGAGCATCCAGCTAGCTCAGTATCGTGGATCCATTCGTCACAATTAGACTGTGGCGGTGGCGAAGTTAAGTCCCACTAACTTAATTGACGCCCAGTGTATGCTGGGGTCTCTGGTGAGGACAACCCCAGATCACCACTTGTGTGTGCCTGTCATGGGAGATGCAAAAAAAGGATACTTGGCGCTTGGTCTCTTAAGAATTGGCTGCTCTTGTTCCCCAGGTAAGATACAGGCAGCAGTGGGATACTTTTTTCCATCAAGCTAAGGAAATAACAAGGATTAATTCAGAATTTAGCTGAGGCTGAAGCACCCTTTTCAGCTATCTTCTTGAGTCCACTCAAAGAGGCTTCTACCTGGGGTACTTGGGCTGAGTGCTTGCCTTTATAGACTTTGAATTAGAGTGTATGGATTGAGCTTAGTCTGGCGCTTCACGTGAAGACTTCCTTACCCTTACACATAGGATTATGCATGCTGACTGCCGTCCTTCCTGACCCAGCTGCACACTGCTGTCCAGATTTGGGGAGTCACATAAAGTGGTTTTTTGCTTCAGTCTCCTCAGTTGCAGGAAGAGAACAGCTCTTAAGAGTTTATTATTATTGTTGTTAGTAAGAGGAAATTAAATTTGCCCATCTTTTGAGAGCTTTGCTGTGTCACAGCCAGACTGCTGACCCCCTGGAGGGACTGAGTCTGTGAGAACTGGGGCTAAATCTGTCTCCATTCTTTTCTGTATCAGCACCGTATTTTGTGTGCCCCTTTGTGATACATCGACCGAGCTTTGATCTGTGGATAATCTGAAAGTGTGCTTTTTGTGCCAAGTGTTTTTTATTGCAATGCCTTTTAGGAGTTGGCACCCGGAAAACTCTTTCTTTAGGTGATTGTCTGCAAAATCAGCATGTGTGGAAGAAGCACAGGGATTAGATGGATTAATTTTCTTCTCATCATGAAGACATGCTTAAAGGCTGCCATCATAAAGTCCGCCCAGGCTTGGCGGACACTCCAGAGGTTACGTTTTCCTTTTCTGCTCCTATTCTTGTTTTATTTACAGATCTATCACTCAGCCCAAACTCCACGAGTGGCTTCAGGTCAAAAAGATTCAGGGCTGGACCATTTGTCTCTGTTGTTTAGTGGTTAGCATGTGTTCAGCATCCTTCAGCAGAAGGGTTCAATGTTTACTCCATGGAGTACGGTTGGCATGACCAGAACTGATCATCTTCTTCCAGTGCCTGGAAATGCCTCCCAATACTGAGATCTCCATAACCACAAGAGGTTTCTAGTGGGTTTTCCATTACAAATATTCGTATGTGACATTTGGTTTTGAAAGCTGAATTGAAATGATGCCTCGTTCCATGACTGCTTGCTGTTCTAGTAGGAATTAGTACTGTGATAATTTGCTAAGCTTAAACTCTACCACTGTCTCCCTAGATCAAACTAGATAGAAATTTTCCAATTGGAAAACGGACAATGTCAGGACAAGGGGGAATGGATTAAAACTAAAGGAAGGAAGGTTTAGATTAGATCTTAGGGGGAAGTTTTTTACAGAGAGAGTGGTGAGGTGCTGGAACAGGCTGCCCAGAGAGGTGGTGGATGCCCTGTCCCTGGAAGTGTTCAAGGCCAGGTTGGATGGGGCTCTGGGCAACCTTGTGTAGATCCAGGCCTGGAGGTTGGTGGCGCTGCCCTGTGGCAGGGGGGTTGGAGCTCTATGATCCTTGGGGTCCCTTCCAACCCATGCCATTATATGATTCTATGTGTTGTAGTGATGTTTATATAACAGAATTTTTTGGTCTATCAAGTGTTTACCCTCCCCAGCCCCCCTCACATTTAAGCCAGGTCACCATGGTCAGTCATATATTGCTCACTGGGCTGTCTTTTCCCCACGGACATGCAACTCGAGTACTTGCCTTGGTAGGAAAGGACTGTCAGATCTGAAATACGAGGTCTCCTATTTGCCTTTTGTGTAGACACATAGTCTCTACAGCTGTTTCTCTCATGACCGCTATCTTTCCGCCCTCCCTTTTGTATTACATGGCCTGGCTGACCTGCTCCCCTCTTGCCTTTCTGACCAATTGGAGCAAAACCCAAACAATTATTTGCGTTCCTCTTGGGGAAAATGGGCCAAAAGAGCAGGAAAGAAAAGGATAAAGATAAGCACCTGCCCAGTGGATGCAGAGGCGACTGCAGCAGCCTGTCACTAATGCTGAAATCAGGGATAAATTCAGAAGGTGGGTTGCAAAGCCTTATCAGGTTGGATCTCTGACAGTAACCCACAATTTCTGTCTCTTCATTTACACTTTAGCAACATCCACAGTGCCAATGAAATGCTGCGGCGAGTACTCGGGAGGCAGGGAAATGAGGGGGGTAAACACGCTGATGGCAGCAAGGGAACACTTGACTTTTCGGGTGGATGAGCTGTCACCATCCCTTCTCTTGTCTGCCCTGCGCTGTGTCCAGCAGTGACTTGCAGGGAGTTCAGTAACTGTAGCTCTGCAATACACAGAGCTGTCTCCTCTTCAGATTAAGCTGAAAATTTTGGCAGGGGTTAGGGGAAGGCTTACCATATTGCCCCCATCTTGCCCCTGTCTTCTCTGTTTGTCTTGGTAGGCTGATGCCTTGCCACCACGTCTGCCACCCAAATACTACTTCCATAAAACAACACGGGGACGTTGATGGTCCAAATACCATTTTTCCATGTCACAGATATTTGAGGATGTTAGCTTTATCCCCAAATTGCCTGTACACAGCCCCATTGAAACACACCCCTCTCAAGGGGGAATGGAAGTTGAAGATTCACAGCTGCTTGACAGGTATCCACACACCGTTAATGGGTACCAGGGAAGCCACCGTGCCAGTGAGGAGTTTTGGGCAGGTTGGGTGCGGTTTCTTTAGTTGTCTACATACAGGAGACTGCTCTCCATCCATGCCTGAAAGTTATAAAGCTAGATGGGTCTGGGATTTGAATCTGTAGGTGTAGAGCATTCAGGTGTTCCACGTCTGCTTCTGAAGCATGTGTTTGGACTGTTGGGTGTCTGTGATAGAGATGAGCAGGTCCAGTCGCCCTCTGCTAAGTGCATTTTAACAGAACCACAGCAAAGCATTGCAGCAATTAAAGAAAAGATTTGGACCAGTTTGTTGTCCCCACGATCCCTGCAAATCTCAGCTAAACCAAACGGGGACTGTAAGGAAAGGGCCACAAAGAGCATTTGACAAAATGCAAAATGCTGTAACACGGGTGTCCTGAGCACCACGAGCAAACACAGCAGTTCCCATGGGCTGGTGGAGGAGCTGCACACAGATCTGTATGTCTCCTGCTATTTCTTGCAGGGATGAGGCCAAATTCATCTTGGAACCACTCACGTGTTTTACAATTCATTGTATTCACTTATGTTGTTGCAGTAAATAACAGTCAGTGTACTATTGCCCTTCTGCCTTGCTGAGCTTCTCGTTAAGGCATTGCCATGATTTTCCACATTAGGTTCAGTTTCTACAATTTGTTCACAAGTCTTTCTAAACATGCATGGCCTGATTTCCTTACAGTCTGCTGAGCAATCAGGAGTTGGAGTACTGGGGACTTGTGAGTAGACAGCATCTCAAGTGAAACTACAGTCCACAAAATTATTTGATTATAAATCCATTAGGGATTTTGGAGTTTGGTAAGTAACTTTGAAGTCTGGGGAGCTTTATGTCACGCACAAAATATATCATTGTGTATTGTGATGTGATAGAGGTGAGTGGATGGGGATAGAAGTTGCTTGGGCTGCACCCGTCAGCCACGTCCCAGTCTGGATAGCGTGGAAATTACTGCAACAGAGCTGTCAGTTGCTACCACCTATCTGGAAGTATGGGCTCACTGCTTAGTTACTCAAGGTGAGAGGCTGTGTAACTGAAATCCCTGTGAAACTTGTCTGTAGAGATGGAATACTGCATGGTACGTGCTTCCTCCTTTCAGTGGGACAGCTTTTATAGGAGGCTTTGCAGCTCGCAGGGTATTTTTTGTTGTGGCTCTTAACGCTGTGCCCCAGGCTCCACAAAATAGACAACCTCATTAAAAGAGAAATAGCGATAGTAAAGCAGTGACTTTCTCATGCCATCTAACTCACATATTTGACATGATTGCTGGACCCTCCAAGTACTTAATTGATTGACTTAATTGATTTAGTGGCACTGGAGGCTACAGCATGGAAATAAAGGGGCAAGAGGAGGATAAGGGGTGGAAAAATTTATGATAGGTGCCAAGCGGCCTGAGGGAAATTAGAAATGCTACAGATCTGAGAGGCAGCTAAATCAATTCAGTGTGATGTACAGGGAGCAACCTGGGGAAAGAGGAGAAGCGGGGGATAGAATGGAGCAAAGGAGAGAAAATAATGGCTAGTGGGAGAGACCCGAGCGAACTTATGGGAAGAGGTAAGATGGCAGCCTTGGTGAAGGTGGGTACTTTGGACATCTTTAACCACTAGGAACAAACTTTCCAATCTATAAATAAAATATAATCATGACATCACGTTCAGCCTGAGACTTTATCTGTGCTTGCATTTAAAATCTTCAATGTTTGCAAGTGACTAAAGTCACAGGAGACCTAAAATAATTTGGAGGCTGTTGGTACAGTGGATTTTTTTAACAACTGAAGCTTAAATATTAAATTACTTTCTAATCTGTGCAATATTTAATTGACTGTATTGAACCATAATACAAATTAAGTCTTCTCTATAATTTGTTCTGTCGTACTGCAGCCCTCCAAAACAATTTGATACCACACTTATGAATTGGTAAATGGCTCGTAGCAGCGCTCAGCAAAGGTACACTGAAAACATCAGGTAGTGTGTGATGGAATCCATCAGCATGTGCGTACAGGGGTGTCATAAACATCCCTGAGTTATGAAATCCTTCTTTTATGGGCTTCTGACCCACTAGAGATGGGATTAAGTCATGGTAAAGCCTTGAAGATATTAAAAAATAATAATAAATTGCAAAAAAGAGGCTGGGGAGAGGGGGGGTGGATCTTGTTTATATTAACTGTAGGGCACTGGCCAGCAGTTCTGCTACAAGTGAGCAATTTTATATTTCTTTTTCATTTTCTTTTGGAACAGTTCATATTGAGTATCGAGGGGGTGGCTACATGTGAGCAGCTCCAAACTGAGGGATAAAAATGGCATTTCTCTTGGCTGGTCTCATTTTGCTGAACAGATTAATCTGTGTGAATACACCAGACGCAAATCTAATGAAAACATGCAAAGCCTGTGTATTTATAGGTTGCCTCAGTTGTGAGTCTCTGTTGGATGGCTGGATGAGATGGTGTTTCTCCTCGTTCTGTCCCTTCTGCTGTCCTTTAGCACACATCTCACTGCTGTGAAGGGCTGTGCAGGGTGCTAGGCAGGCTGCATCCTTAAACCAAAGGCTTACAAAAAGGATGCAGTTCTGATCTTGAGTTTTATGGTGGAAAATCTCTGGTGACCGCAACAGGAGTCTCATTTCTGCGCTACAACGAGCAAAGAATCAGGCACTTGTTGAATAATATTTAGAATTAAGTATTGGAATATGTGGAAAGGACACATTATATGAATTGAGGGCTGTGGAAATGGGTTTGCAGAAGGGTGTGTATCTGCATTTCTAGTACAGATATGTGTATGCAGCATCATGTTTCACGTGTATGTTCCAACTCAGCATCCCTCAAAGAAGTAAAAAACTCTTGTTAACCACTCCATACACTAAACTGTGTGAAAGGATAATGTTGCAGTCACCTTTACTTACTTTGTACATCTATTGATACGGTATGTAATGTATCATAACCATTAAGACTGTAATGATTTTCGAACGGTTAATGAGGGTTCCCAAATAAATTGGAGTGTCTCCATCTGCTGTGGGTGATACTTTTCCATGGTAGAATGATCTTCATTTAATTCCATGAAGAAGGAATCTGATCACAGTTTAATTTCAGTGCAAAATGCTGTCTCACAATCAATAAAGCAATGTCAAAGAACTTTGATTTAATAGAAGCCAGAGATAACGTTCCCTGTCATATGCAGAATAGAGAGATGGAAACATATCATTTCATTTCATTGTAACATATAGAGTGCAACTTGGTTTTCAGAAAAACCTAATAAATCAATATCCCTGTATTACCTAAGTGAGCTCCCATCATTAATTTTAAACACTTAACATGTTGGGAGAGTCTGAAGCACACCTTGGCTACGTTCAGCCTGAAGTCAATGGCAACACTTGAATTTTCCTATGAACCAGCGATCTTGATGTTGGGAAGTTAGGAGTCATTTACTGTGAAATGAAAAATGTCCAGTCTTTCATTTTATATGTAGTCATCAGTCTTCTTCATGCTGCCCCTCCTTTTAAATTTCAGCCCATGTTCTATTAAAGCCCCATCTCTTGTCACTTGCCCTGCACGCACTCAGCCTTTTCCCTTCCACTCCCGTGCATCCTCACCGGTTTTGAATTTTAAAGTGTTTCTTCCTAAATGCTAAAAATAACTGGTTGTTTAGAGATTGCCTGGGTACCACGCTGGTTTTCAAAATGTGCTTTTCTCAAAACCAGCAGGAATCTGGACCTCAAAAGAATTCTTTGTGAGGCTTTGCAGAAATAGCAGCATCCCTAGATGATATAAGAGCAGGTCAATATATCAGAAAGTAGAAATTCACACTAATACATTGTTCTAGATAAACTTTTCAAGGACATTATTCCAAGCAGAAATACTTGAGTATTACTTTAGTAATAAAACGCTATTTAGGCCGAAATGAGAAAAATGGTGGCACTCTGAGCTCTGCTTATAGGAGTCTCAGATTCATGTCCTGGCTCCGGGGAGAGTTTTACTCGTTCATTTAAAGCAAAATTGAGTCCTATTATTATTATTCTTAAGCAAAGTAGGATTTTAAATAAATGGTGACCTTTTGTATTAAGCACTGATTTCAAGCTGGATAATTGCATTTCCATGAGTTTTCTGGGAAAAAACAAAATTTTTTGAGTTGTGCTACTGCTTTAAGTGTAATAACGAGTAACACTTTTTTTTCTGATGCTGAGTGTTGCAGAGAGAAAGCAAGTTTGGTGCTGATTCTTAGAGAAATTGGGCAGCTCTGGCTGCACAGCCTCTGCAGATCAGTCTGTCCTCAGGCTCGCCCTGTGTGAACCTACAGGCAGATGCTCCAGCTTCTTGTTATATACCTACAGATATTGATGCTGTACCTAGGATGCTGTGTAGGTAGTCACATGGTAAAGTGGTATTTTCTACTGAATTGCATCTCACCAAAAGATACCACAAAAAATACTCTGAAGCTTCTGAGCACATCATTAAAGCAAGTCAAGTTGGGTTAGAATTTGAAAAGAGAAAAGGTCTAAAGATTTCAGGTATAAATTGATTTTGATGTGAGGTTCTATTTGTCTGGCTTAATTCCATAAGTGTATTGAGGTAAAGCACCATTGAAAGAAAAATTTCACAGCTTTTAAATGGAATATTTTGATGGATATTTCTTACTGTGGGTTTGTTTGTCTTTTTTTTTTAATAGCTACTACAGCACCACCATGCAGTTCACGAAATTTCATACATCGCAAAGGATATCACAGACCATCGAGCGTTTGGATATGTATGTGGAAAGGAGGGAAATCACAGATTCGTGGCAATAAAAACAGCCCAGGCAGTAAGTATCAGCTCGCTGCTGTTTTCTACAGTGTAACACAATCAAAAAGCTGTGCTCCTAAGAAGCTGTTCAGGTGGTGTTTCTGGTGGTGTTTCTGGTTGCCCTAGACTTGTCACAAGTGTCTGCTTAGGTGTTCTTAAATAGCAAAGTAATGAAACCAGTTTGGGAAAGAAGGGAATATGTTACACTGTTTCTGCTTTTTCATGATGGGTGGGTTTTTTTATAATTAGTGATTGTTTTCCTTTCTAACTAAACTACACTGGATACAGAGAAGTTTGGGTTTATTCCTATATTCATTTAAACAGAAAGTGATAGACACCAAGCAGCCAATTTGTGTATCGTGTACCATAATTCCAATGCACTGTATGAGAAACCACTAATAAATATCCCTTTGTATTCATATATATGCCTTTTATATTCATAAGGCCTTTTATATTCATAATATAATTATTGTTAATTTGCAGACCTAGTCAGTTCAATAGAAAATAACCCGAACCTGCATGCAAAGGTAGAAATTAATTCTGTATGAAGTTCCCTCCAACCGTAGGGTTGCTATAACTGCTCTATCAGCAGGGGGGGATAAGAGCCATATATTTTCCCATATAGAAACTCTCCTTCCTGTTTTTGCTTCCATAGGCCGAACCTGTAATTCTGGACTTGCGAGACTTGTTTCAGCTCATCTATGAACTGAAACAAAGGGAAGAAATGGAAAAAAAGGCACAAAAGGACAAACAGTGTGAGCAAGCGGTATACCAGGTACACGCATAAGCTTAGCCTACTGCCACGAAAAGTATGGTTTGAAGTATCCCCCCCAAAGTTGCTCCCAAGAGGCACTGAGCATCCTCAGCAGTTCTAAACAGCAATGGGTTTGAACGGTGCTAGCTTCAAATGGACAAATGGGAACCTAACAGCCATCGTGGGCTCAGCTGTAGGATTAAACAGTGCTGAAAGCTGTCACTTGGGGTGTGATGAACGTGTATAGCGACTGGAAATGATCCATTCGTTTCCCATGTAGTGTTTCTTCTAATTCAGGAGGAAAACTTAATGAAGGCCAGTGTGTTGTCAGCCAGGATTTTAAGTGACTGATACTTTAGGGAAGATTCAATATACTTCTGAATGTGTGTATTTGAATCGAACCAAATAAGGTGTAGATTGTTAAACTCGGATGAAACTTGAATAAAGTTACTTTGTACAATAATGTGACTTTATCTGTATACTAAAGAAAGAAAACTACATACATGCCTGCCCATTTTGCTTGTTTCTTTGCTGTCCTTTAATTTCTGAATACAGTTCTTTTATCTCTACTGTTTATGTTCTTTGCTTTTACTGCCTGTCCTCTTACTTTGCTGTAGACAATTTTGGAAGAAGATGTAGAAGATCCTGTATACCAGGTAATTTCTGAAGCCATACGGCTTTGGAGTTTCAGATACAACTAGATAAATGTTATCTTCAAACGCAGCCAAAACCTTTAACAAGATGTTTTAAAATTTACTGAGATAGATCTTCTGAGAAACTTGTCAGATTTTTACAGAGAGTAGCACATTTAGAGATTTAAGCTGTAAGTAATAGCACAGTATTTCCATATAGAAATATTAGATTAAAGATCCCTTAAACTGTAGCTTTTGAGTCTAAATGTTAAATTCCTAGATTGGATTTGTCATATTTTTTAACACAGACTCTTAACTGAAAAGGTACTTACTTTGAGAATAAGAAGGGTGACATCTTGCTCTGATAGGAAAAAACTGACATTTTGGTTTGGGCTTTTATGGGGCCAGAGTTCAATTCCCATTGTGAATATATGGAAAAAACCCAACAGTGGAATTGATGTTATAACTGTTATAATTGTTGGCGTTCGGTCTATGATTTGATAAGAGATCTGAAATTCAAGTCTTCTTTCATCCAAGCAAAATGTCTGGGAGCAAGGATAATTATCAGAAATATGTCAATATATTAGTGTCCGCTACCCCACTGAGTGTGAAGAAGAAAAAGATGTCATTTCATTCTATTTTTACACTGAAACAATATGTGATAGTTAACTTCTTTTTTTTCCCTTGGAGATTTTGTGTTCTTCCACTAAGGCATGTCAGTGGGGGGGGGAATGCTGAAAGAAAGTGATTCAACCATTACTGAATATTGAACAGTGCCTAAGAAAGATGCTAAGAATGAGGATGCCCTAAATTACTGTTCAGCTTTTATAATGTTCGGAGTTTTACTTTGGGCTCTTCACGATAAAGCTGGAACCTGGAAATTGAAAAGTGGTGTGACAGCCCTTATGCTACGTGGCCTGTTACAAGAGCTTATTCTCCCAGTTTGGATTAAGCTTTTTTAATCATAGATAATAAATATATGTGGAAATAATTGCCATTATGTAAAAGAGGTAAAATTCACATTGACTTCAGAAAATTAATATTGGCCCACAGGCGGTCTCCCTAGCGAGAAAAAATTAGGAAGTTGCTCTAATGATCATTAGAGGAGGTTTAGTCTGTTCATTGCCAGTTTATGAAATACAAAACAACCTTACTCTGTGCTTTCCAACAAACCGATTGTCCTTCTGCCAGCCTGTGCTTTGAACTTGTTTCTTTAATGCCTGCCTGTGTTTTTATGTGGAATTCCAAATCGCCTTTTTCCCTTCTGTTTCATCTTTGACTTTTCTTCTCTGGCGGCTGGTGTAATAGTACATTGTGTTTGAGGCTGGACACGAGCCAATCCGTGAGCCTGAAACGGAAGAAAACATTTATCAGGTATAAAATCGCTACCGTCGGTGTTTTCATTGCAACGATTGCAAGCGTTTAGTACAGCACGTTTCATACATGGTCCATTTTTATCAGTTTTCTTTCATCACAACCATGTCTGGCATTTCATTCCAATGACATGACATGAATTACCTGCCTGGTCTCAGTGTGATTTCTCTGTTGTTTGTCATTCCAGCTTCTGCTAATTTTGTTAACTTTGTTAACCATCAACTTGTTGGAGGGTCTTAAACTTTTGAGTGTACGCTATGAGGTGACAAATAGTGGATTCTCTCTTTCTGTTTATTTTTGAACCTTTTTACACCTATTCTGAGAAACAGATAGTGAAATCTCGTGGAGGGCAAACCAACCGGTCAATTCATAGAAGGGTGTTTTGATGGCACTGCTCTTCTTTCTGGCTATCCAAGGAAATAATTGAGCAGAACCTCAGAACTCTCAATGGTTATCTCCCAGACTGAGAGATATATTTCCAGCATGCATGTGTTATGTTGGAGCCTAAGCTTGCATTCTTCACACCGACTGAAAATTGCATCAAAAGCAGTATAAAATAATCTCATCATTCAATTTATCCTCAAGGGATCAGTACAGGGTTTATTAAAATAGAACATAATTCAGTTCGTATTACATACTACAGGCAAATCTGGAGGAAGACAGGAATCTCTGTGTGCTGTAAGAAAACTGTGATCGGAGGAAGTCATTTCGTACGGAGTGGGAGGAGATTCAGGCAGTGATGAAGCATTTAATCTAGCCATACTAGAGGTTGATCTGCTAATAGGAAAAGCTTTTTTAAGGTAGGCACAAGCCAGGATAGGAAGAAGAAAAAAAAAGGAAAGGTATTGTTTTAATCAATGAGAAAAGGTAGGAAGATAATAAAAAAAAATGAAAGAGTAGAGCCAAAATGGGAGGAAGCTAAGTGGGAAAGGGAAATGCAAGTCAAACACTAGAAAATAACCATCTTATAAGACACCATCACAAGGTTATTAAGATGAGATTCATTTAACTGTCTCAGTTGCTGTCCTAGCACTTTGCCACACAGACTCTACGTCTCTATATCTCCCTACATCTCTAGTCCAAGAGATGCAAAGCTCTCAAGGGGAGAGTATGCCCAGGGTTGAAAATTATTTACTGCACCGCATTGAAAGTTTGGGTATTTTCAGGAAAGCAATCTGCTAAAAAAATACTACTCTAACTGTCAGTTTTATGCCAGAAACAAAAATCCCATGACAACTACATTCAGGAAAAAAACATCAAATCTGATTGCTATTCCTTGAAATGTGAAGCTTTTAGTGACGTTGTAGAGAAGTACCAGTGGAAGCAAGCAAAATGGGGTCATCACTCCCAGTGTGTGGAGATCTTGGAGCAAACTCCGGTGTGTAGGGAAGAAGTAGGAACTGTGTTCTGAGGAGCAGGAGAATTTTTTGCACATTTTCTTTTCCTTAAAATAGAAATAGCTGCTGATAAGCATATAGTGAGGTCTTACCTCATCTCAAGGTACTACTATTACTGTCCTACAATTGACCAGAGAATTGCTCAAGGCTTCATGTGACAGTGTCTATGTGTGATGAAGTATTTTCTTCCACAGCAGTGCACAGAAAGTACCTGTGATACATAACATGCCATTCTCTCAGTGCCTGCAGTCTGGCATTGTCCTTCTCTGTGTTCGCTACAGGTAATACCTTGACTAAAGCAAAGTAAAGAGATTAGGGAGCTACAAGTCTTTCTCTGTTATCTGTTGTAATTGACAGATGCTGAAGTATCGCTCTCATAGATGTGTCCAGAGCCACGAGCTTCCTAGGTCCTGTGGACTTTGTGACTTCTCAGCTTGCTATAAATCTGGGTTCCCACAGCTCAGCTCTTACAGTCACATCTCTGGCAGAATTGTTTCTCTTACAAAGTCTTGATGATCTCAGAATCACTCAGGCTGCTATTAACAATGCAATTAGAAAAGGTCATCTTTACTGGTTTGGGTTGGGTTGTTTGGCTTTGCTTTTTTTATTTTTCAGTTTTATGCAAATTGGTGTCAGCTTCTCTTATTTAGTACAAAATCTTAGCCATATTACGCTTTGGTAAATGAGTCTGTTCAGTAATGTCATGCATCCTCACTTCAGCCTTTCCAAATCTTTCCTCTGGTGCTGCTCTGGTTTTCCAACCAAGAGATGATTTTCAAAAAGTTCAGTTCTCCTTTGGTGGAAAAGATTCCTACCCAGTAGGTAACTGGAGATGGAAGATAGGCGTCAAAAGTGACAGTTGCTATTCCTTTTACATGGTAGAGGTCACAATATTCTTTTTAAACATTCTTTGTCTATTTGCTACCTTTGATACAAACCCCAAAGACTGGCTGTGTCTGTCCTTTCAATATTGTCAGTCTATCTAAGTTGCTCTAGTGTGTTAATTGGACAAGGACTTGATTACTGATCATGCACCAATCCTCTCAGCTAGTGTCAGATTTCTTAATAGCATCTCTTTGCCTGTCTGTTGTTTTATGGTAGTGAGGTGGGGATAGGATTTTGTTAAGTGGCTTTGTAGCTTTGGTCTCTATGGAGAGGCAAATTCTGCTCCATCAAGAGTTGACAATCTGAGACAGGGATTTCTGAGTCGCAGCACTTGTACTTTCAGTAAGGTCTAAGTACATCAGAATGGTTCACGGTATGTCTCAGAGCTGGAACTGTCGGCAGCAATTGTGCTGGTACCTTTTTCCTGATGCTGCTAATCCAAGAAAACACAAGAGAAATTCCATGCAGACCCCCAGTCTGAAGTATCGATGCAAAAAAGTGTGGTGATACATGGCAAATAAAGACAACAGGAAGACAGGCAGTGTTGAGTTGGGAGAGAAGAATGTCCTTCAGAAAAGTTTCTTTGTCTTGATATTTGAATTCAGAAGCTTTTCTCCTAAAAAAAGAAAAGGAGGCATGGATAGTGCAGGAAAAAGCTCATTCCACAATAAGCTGTGGGTAGGAGCATGCAAATTGGGATGACTTCATAGAAACATTGGAAAAGGGAAAAGGAGAATGAAGGGGAAACTTTCCAGAGAGAAAAGAAAAATGCACCCTGATGATAGCGCATAATTAGTTTATCTTACTACATCAGTGCCCTTTTTATGAAAACAAAGCTTTTCAGTGACTTATTAAATAGACCATTCTTGGTTTCTGCTCTTAAAGCCCGCGCTCTCTGCAGACTTATTTCCATGAAATTGAATTGTTCCACTCTTACCAGTTGCAAGTATCTAATGCTACAGGTGGTGTTAGTGGAAGTGGCCAATACTTCGAGGAAAAAAAACCCAAGGCAAGGAAGTCATTCCTGGGATAGGAATAGATCTTTTAAAAAGTTCGTTCAGTTTCTATGATTGTTCTGTGTTCATGTCTCTGGAGTGCTCTTGAAAAGCTGCTGTGATGTGTATCAAGTCAAAGATGCACAGTTTCCCATGAAGACTTTGACATTTAAACAAGGGAATGTTTGAACAGTGGAGAGAGTTTTTGATACATTAGGCAGAATAAGGAATGAATGCACATCTCAATGAATAACCAACATTCCTGCAGCTTCCCCTAAACCAGTCTAATATCAGAACGCTGAGATATTCATTATCTTAGAAAAGAAAGAGGCAATCATTTTGTCATATCTGCAGTATTATTTCTCCTGTTGACCCGTGAGGTTTCATTAATGTCTGAAACGTAACCTTCTTATGCTGAATGCCCTTGTTCAGTGGAAAAGCAGTGCTGATTTACTTAGTGCATTCGTGCCACTTTAGAGCATGTTTTTACTCTTCTTTTGGCTCATGTCAGTTACAATACATGTTCAGTGCTTCTAGGAAGGGAAAGAAATATAATCATGAATTATAACTATGTAAAATAGCAGTCCTTAGGCAAGCAAAGCCTGGTATTACAAAGCAACTGAATATACACGAGTAGGCTATAGTTGCCCCAGGTGAAAATCATGACTTTTGACTCAAAGACTCACCAGAAGTTTTTAAGTGCGTCACCCCCTGTCTGTGGGACAGCAGTTCCCTGGCTGTGTGAGTGGTTGTGCAGCCTCAGACTCCGACGGGCCAATGGTTCCTTAATAAAATTGCAGGATTGTAATCAACCATCACTTAGAGTAGCTGCAGGGCCCCATCACTGCGGGGGCACGTGTTATGACTTTACTTGACTTAGATTATTAAATTAATTGGAAAGAAGAAATCCAGTGCCATAGGCTAAGCATCTCTTTCCCTCTGATTTCTGGCTCTACTCTAGATCTCTGCCATGGAGGAAGATGACATACTGACCTGAACATGACCTCCATGTGCATCTTCCAACCTCCAAGTAAAATGAAAAATCCCAACTATTTAAGTAGGAAGAAGATCCAAGTGCACCTAGGCTTAATGAAGCTAAACTTAACATTGAAACCAAAAATCTCATTTCTGAACACTACTGGGCTTTGGGGTTTCAAAAAACCTGATAGATGTTTTATTTCTTCATTACTGTCTCCATTAATGTTTCTGCTTGAATGAAAAGCCATCCTTGACTTCATTAGTATTAAATGGCTACCCTGTACTTAAATGTTGCAGATTCCAGTTTTTCAGCAAACTTCCTTGGTTAACGAACTTGGTTTTCATTTGCTGTTGCAGGTTCCTACCAGCCAAAAGAAGGAAGGTGTTTATGATGTGCCAAAAAGTCAACCTGTAAGTGTAAGTATCTTCCCTAATGTTACACAGTAAAGAAGATGTGTTTCTTAGCTGATGTGACTTTTATTGTAGGTAACGTTTGGTATATTCCTCATGATGTGAATTTGATCAGTGAAGTGTTATGGGTTGATTGGGTTGGTTTGGAATAACCAGGATTATAATGTCACCTGTATCCATCTCATTATTACTTAAATCTCCTTTCTGTCTTTTCCGACTCATTCTTATGAAAGTCACCCCTTATAAATGTGTTACCCGTGGTTAAGAGTCATCAATGAGCCTTCTGCATATTATGTGTGAATTGTTACTGCCTGGATTAGAAGGGTTCCTCTGTTACCTAACACTGTCCAAGGCTTACCGCTCTGAGGGAGCCTGGGCTGCATTTCCTCCCCATGTACTCTGTCAGAGCTGCACTTTATATATTGTTCTCCTCATAGCTTGGTTTAGTAAGACAGCGGAGAGGCAAGGTCTGAATAGAGTGGAGGTCAAGAGAAGTATCGATAGGAAAAGGTCTGTTGGAACATCGTGGCTTCTGCAGTGGTTTTCTGCAGCTATGATGCCTAAACCTCTCAGAAGACTTCAAGATGAATACAGTAGGCTGATAGGTAAAGATTTCATAAGGAGCTTCAAATCAAATGTTACCACCCCCACCCCCAAAATGGGAATTTGCATAATAATTACTTCTCTCATTTGGATAAAAAGATACCAAATAAGCAAGCTACATCAAAATCCAATCTAGCATACACCCTTGAAAAGTGATTATTTTTCTGATAAACCCAACCTCTATGGTAGCTTCGTAAGATCTGTAGAGTTGTAGGGCAGAGATGCATCCAAATGCCAATTGGGAAGCTCTGAAAGGAGGTACATCATGTTTAAGGGTGCAGAAAGTCCTCAAGCAACAAATTCCTGAGTGGGAGAATTTTTTTCTCCATGTATGGCATTGCTTTCCCAGTTACTTTGGGCTGTAATCAGCACAAGGAGGTTTCCTCCCAGTATCACTTTGCATTATTTCTGTAGTGCTCTACGTGTACAAGAGGCTAAGGGTCAATGTAGACTGTCAGCTTAATTCTTTCTGCCCTGTGCCTTGCATGGACAGTAAAATATTAAAAAAAAATAGGGGCAACATGCTGTTGTATCCAAATGTGGTGGTTTTGGACCTAACTAAAGGCCAAATATCCACCAAGCCGCTCGCTCACTCCCCCCTTCAGCCGAAAAGGGGGAGAAAATAGATAGTAGGAGGCTTAGGACTTGAGATAAGGACAAAGGGATCACTCTGCAATTAGTGCAATGGGCAAAACAGACACAGCACAGAATAAAGGAAAGAAAAAGGTGATTTATTACTACTTACTACAACTACTACACCCAGTGAACCGGAACGAGATAAGAAGCGGCCAGGTCTTCAAGCACCTTCCCCCCACCCCTCCCTTCTTAGCAAACTTAAAACTCATCCCGATTTTACTCCCTTCTTCCCCCCCCAACATGGCGCGGGGAGGGGCAGGGAATGGGCAGTGGGGTTCCGGTGATTCCCAACAAGCTGCTTTTCTTCCCCAGATATTACCACTTCTACTTCCTCCCCCCACCCCTCGCCTCTTCGCACTCATGACTTTAATCAGAGATTCGCTCCCTTCTTCCCTCCCGTTCGCAGTACAGGGGGGGCAGGGAATGGAGAGTGAGGGGTTTCAGTCCGTTCCTCCCAAGCTGTCTTCCATCTCAGCTGTGGGGGGGGGGATTCCACATACACACACCCTTCCCCTGCGGCACCGTGGGGTCCCACCCACGCGAGAGTCGTGTCCACGACCTTCTGCAGCGTGAGTCCTCTCTATCGGGGAGTCATCCCCTCACCACAGGCCTCTCAGCAGGACTCTCCCCTCCATAGGGTGCTGACGTCCGGGTCCAGACCCCCCGGCCTGGTCACCCGCAAAGTCACAAGTCCCTTGGCAAACCTGCTGAGGCGTGGATCAATCTTCACAGGCATAGTTGTCTCTGCTCCCCGTCCTCATCCATGGGCTTCGGGGGGACACCCGTTTCACCATGGACTCCACCACGAGCTGCAGGGGGAACTTCCTCTTTGCATTTTTCATCCCCCCCCCTCCTGCAGGCCTGGCCTTGGAGTCCGTGCAGCTTGTTACATCTTCTCACTCCCGCTCCGGTGGCAAAGTGCGCCTGCCAGCAGTTTTTTTTTCTCCTATATGTGATTCACAGAGGCGCTATGACCAGCTCTGATAGGCTTGGTCTCAAATTTGGCCTTGACTGTACCAGTGTTTTTCAAAACATGGGGCTTGCAGAAAGCTGTAACTGCAGCTTACAAGAGCCACTGAAGCAGCAGTTACACCAAACTACAACATTCCACCCCTCGCCTTTGCGAATCACATATATAAGAATCATCCTTAAAATCCTCATCCCATCAGAAATTCTCTACAATTATTCCACCACCCAGCTATGCTCAGTCTGTTCTGCCCATTCCCTCATCCAAACTACAACACCAAATGTTACCATTCCTTTTCTGTGTATAAAGATTTTGAAAATTGCTATTTCCGAGGATTTGTGTGAGAATGCAGAAAAACAGGGGAAAAGGTCAGGAATTTCAGTCTGCTGTAAGCTTGGGGAGCATGCCTGTATTTGAGAGACAGAAAGAGAGAGGCTCCTCGCACATAAGGATGTGGTAACTTCCACAGCTTGGGCTGAGATGCCGAATTAAAAAGATAAATACCAAGGAGGGACTGGATGGGGGGCCTGAATTGTGACACTTCCATGGTTTGCACAAACAAACAAAACTTGCCATAAATATTTCATGATAAGGCACCAGGAGGGGGGAAGCATCATGTTGCCTGGGAAAATCTAGTAAAATAACTCACATTGCATAACTAATAAAGGTATTTGCGGGCGCGGAATAGCTGTAGATTTTCTTTTCACTCATTTTTCTCACAGAGCTCAGTGTTACAATTTTTCCACTGCACATTTCCTGGGACTTTTTTATTATTCCTTCAGCGATGCTTCAAATTTACTCTGGGTATAGTCTGTAATTTAGGTCGTTGCAGTACGGCTGGGTTACAGTGCACTTGCAATCATGTCTGCAGACACTTTGGTATTAGACTGTCCTGGTAAAGAGCGTGGCTGTGAGATATAGGGCATATGGAACCTACTCTGTAATCATCAAATATATTTAATCTGTCATCTCTACCAAGCTGGTTGCAGACTTAATTTTTTTTCTCTTTTTTTTTTTTTTTTAATGCTATTTCATGGTTAAATTTAAAGTGATTAGAGCTTTTCATCCAAATAAGTTATGTGCTTTAATTTATGGGGAAAAGAAAAAAAAGGGGAAGAAATATGTAGCTGAGATTTTTGTTTCACCTTTTTATATTAGGATATATTAAAAGAAAAAAAAAAAGGCAGCAATAGCTCTTAAAATTAGCAATTTAATATTCCACTGCCCATCTGATTTATTGCTCACCCTTCCACATCTGAGGCTCTCTGTCTTTGAGACGCTTGCCATAATTTTTTTTCAATTTATAGCTGTCATTATTATATAAACCTCCAGAATTCAATCTAAGGGCAAATAATCTAGCTCATCTACCTGGTTTAAATATATAAGGACACTTTCTTTATTAGGAGATCTTGCTTTCATTAATTTCATAATGGATGAATAAAGTGAGAAACTTTTTCTAGCTCCTAATAGGTTTCAAGCACCATGAATTCTCTCTCCTGACAATAAATACAGCACTTAATAAAAATGCAGCAAGTTTTGCTTGAGTTCAAACAGTATTGCTCACGTTCCCTGGACAGAGATCGATTTTCCATCTTGGGATTGTTTTCCTCTAGTGTGTTCTCAGGCAAGTTATCTCTAGTCTCTGCTCATAAAAGTGAGGGATACTGAAGTAGTTGGCTAGGTGCCCTCCACCCTTGACTCTCTGTAGCTGGTGGAGAGAAATAGCTGCTTCAAGGGGATATTTGTCCTGTCTGCATGAGGGGTGGAAATGAATGTATGTCTGGACATCATTCTTTTGTGGCTGCAGAGGAATTTAAATGACTTGTTGGTATGATAACATCTACATAGTTAGGCTTAGATGAGGTGAGATCTGCCACAGTGTGAAAACTAAAAGCCAGAATTCTTTTTCCAAAAGTTACTTTGAAACTGGGATGTGTCATTCATACTGGTTTCCAGTAAGATGCAGCTTCTCTAGAAACCTGAGCTATGTGGGCAAATCTCGCTTTCCCTGTGCATGTGGGATCCCACGGGGCTGAAGGTATGGAGGATCTTCAGTGCCATGGATTGTATGTGCATGGAGAATACCCTGCCGTTGTGTGAGGCCATTTGTCAGAAGCTATCAGAGTACTTTATAGTGTGACTCCTCCTGATCTCTGATATCACATGATGTAAATGCGGTGCAAATGAGGCGGAAAGGAATGAGTCTCGGATCTCAGAATTTGAATGTATCCACTGAACTCCATCATGAGGGGTGGCTGGTTGCCAAGTCACTTCTCTGACATTGGGATGAAAAGAGTGCTTCCCCAATGTAATTCTTTTATTCCCCCAACTCTTTCCTGCATCCCTCCCCACCAAATCCTACTATCCTGTAGATACCCTCTGCTGAGCATGCAGCTCAGCCCCGAAGATGCTTTCCATGACACCCAGTACCCTCCCAGTATCCCTCCCTTCTTCTGTACCAGCTCACACTTGTACTCATTCCTATTCTCTCTCTACTCCTTCCTTAGGCCAATTCTTATTCTCTGTTCACTGAGAATAGATAGCCAGCCAGCCAAAGAAAGCAAGCTTACCCCAAAAAGCTTGCCTGAAGTGCTGGATGCATGTAGAAATTGTAGTTCTGTGTGTGAAATTAACTGTTCTAAAGAAGTGAAATGTTTAATGAGCTCTTTTTGTCATAATTTCCCATCGTCTCCCCATTATGCATCCACATCAACTTCTACCTGTCACGGTGTTTTTAGTAATAAGAGTCAGACAGTAAATACCTTTCACGGAGACTGTCAGTCACGTCACAATAAAACCTTCTCTTCTCATCAAAATGTCTAAACTATCTGCTTACAATTTTATGAAGGCTTTCAAACAACTCATCTTACTGCTGTGTAAAGATTCAAGGCATTGGAGCTGATGCCTTACAATGCAGGCAGTCATCTGGCTGGTACCAGCTACGTGGAAAACACCAGTCCAGGGTGGAACAGGGGAGCAGTTGGGCTGTGACAGGGGCAAGACATGGGAGGAGTGGATGAAGATGGGTTGGACCTGAGCGCACTCAGTTCTAGAAGCTGTTAAGGGCTACCTGACCCACCCTCCTGCCCAAACTAGGAAGCTGCATTGGGGAAATCTGGGGTATAATTTTGACTGGGGTTACAGTGCCATTTGCAGGTTTGGGGTTTTTGGGTGCCTAGGATCATCTAGAAGGTGTGGGCAGCCCTGGGCTCCACCAGCTCTCACAGAAAGTCAGTCCCAGGAGAAATGGCATACCAAAATGCTTGGCAATAAAGTAGTTCGGAGCAGCTCTCCAGCTAACTCTGAGCCTCCTCTGCAAGGTGAATTGTTTCTATGACACTTGGTCTGGAGAAGGGCTTTGTAACTCCAGCTTTTCCCTAACTCCACATCAGTGGCTTTACAGAAACAGCTTGCAGACTGGTCGCATTGACTTCAGCATCCGCAGTCAGGCTTCCAGGATCATATATTCAAACATGGAGAGAGGGAGAGAGAGTGCACAGACCCAGTCCCTGACCATCTGTGCTGGCAAAGCTGTCTGCTCTTATTTACCTTTGCTAGAAGGGACACCTACATTCCAATGCCCTGACGTGGTTACGCTTAATCAAACCCCACGTGCCAGGTTTAACATTGCAGTGTGGAACATGGATTTTTAACAGGCACAGCTACTTGATGCAAAGTGTGAAAATATATTAGTTTGTTATGATAATGCCTTGTGACGTAAGTTTCTTTGATGTTTTAGCTGGTCAGTGCTGGTTTTTTAGTTAGAAGTGGATAACCACAGCAGTATCTGCAGTGTAGGCATTGCAGTAAATATTATGAGAAGATTTTGTGTGGCGCTGGAAATTCCTCTGCTCTGTGTGCTCCTCCTCTCAGCTTGCCTTTTGATTTAATGGAAATGTTAACTCTGATACTTCTGCTGGCTTGAAATGGAAACATTTAGCACTGTGCCCGAGTAACTTCTCAGCCCTGAAGGTGAGATGCTGTTCTCACATACATGTCTTCAAGAGCAAGACATGTGCTGTAGCAGGAGACCCTTATTATAACACATCAATGCCATTTGTTTCCGTTCGCTGTGTGGGTACCGTCTCCTTTACGACCTCCATCACCTGCCCTGTGCTATCCTCTGGGCAATCCTGGCAGATGTTGCTAAGTGATTTCCAGTGATGCTGCTTGCATTACTCTGTCACGTCTTAAAACACTTGTACCTGTCTGGTTTTTCCTCCTTCCTTTGGGGCTGGGGGGGTCCTGCATTCAGTGAGGTCTGGCTGCTGCAGGAGCGGCAAATCCCTTGATGCTGTGGGGCCCGTTCGGTACGTTGGGCAGAGCGCTGACACATCTGTTTTCCTTGGATTTTGCATTAGGTATGGGTGTTAACTATCAAGGTCTGTCATTACCTGTGATTTAATTACTTCTACTTTGTAAAAAGGTCACTCAGAGTTGTCAAGGTGCTTCTTCATTCCTTTTAGCAACACCCATGGGTCTTATCTTCTGCTGGTTTATATTTTCTGCTTCTGGTTATATCTGTGCGAAATGAAAGTGGAAAAAAGCCTTCTACCCTCTCTCAGTGCTGCGTAACCAGCTAAGCAGCTCACTGTTTGGAGTGAATCCCCAGCAAAAAACACTTAAACACCCGAATTTTCACTAGTGGACTCCCTTCAGCTACAGCAGAGGTGAGAGGCGGGGTCTGACACTTTTCTCAGAGCCCCATGTCTCTTTTCCGAGGAGAGGAGCTTGCCACCATCAGGGATGTTTCACAACCATCAGCTTGTGGCTACTGGTCTTGCTGGGAAGTTTGTTCCCTGATCAAGTGCTCTTCAATATGAGGGTGGCAGATCACTGGAACAGAATGCCCAGAGAGGTGGTGGAGGCCCCATCCCTGGAGATATTCAAGGTCAGTCTTCATGGGGCTCCAAGTGACCTGATCTAGTGAAGATGTCCCTGCTCACTGCAGGGGGATTGGACTAGATGGCCTTTAAAGGTCTCTTCCAACCTAAAACATTCTATATTCCTATGATCTTATTTGATATAGGTGACATGCGTGTTACTATGGCATTAGTTTAGATTTGTACCTTTAATACAGAACTCAGATCATAGAAATAAATGACACGTGTTGCCGTGATCCCTTACAGTTCTACAACCTGTTAGGTCAGATGTTTAAAGGCTTCATGTGTATTTGCACCCCTAAACTTACCCAGATTCCTGTACATTTTCTAGGCAATATTCTATCCCTTCCGATAGTCGCGGAAGTGGAGAGAAGCAAGTGTGGCTGAACTGTAGGTCTAGCTCATTGATTGTAGGGTAGAGTTCTGTTACATACAGTGACTTTTTGCCTTTTATGCAATATGACTGATGCAGATTTTATCTGATGGCTGCTGACACATTAAGTTGACAGCCACATGTCGTATTGATTCACTACATTATGATTTGCTCAGGGCCCCGCAGCTCATAGTAGTTTGCTAAAACCTTTATTTACACACAATCTGCCTTCTGAGTAGTGAAGTTGGTAGCTTAGCCTAGCCAGTATCACTGTGCCTTTTTGAACTGCTGGAATTCAGGAGATTTCAAGGTTTTGAAAGTACCGTGATGACATAGTATTCAATAATGAAGGTAGAAATAACTTGGTTCTTGGTTTATAGGCACCTGTTGTTTGAAAACCATTAGATAGACCTGTATAACTATGCCTTGTGCATTAAAACAGTAAATTTGGGGTTATTTCCAATTCCCTTCCATTGTTAAGTTTATTCTCTACAAGCATTCAAAGCTGTCTGTGCCATCACAGTGTAGAAGTGGAGTTTTGCCCCCACATGGAAGTTTAGATTCTCATCATCACCTCTCTTTCTCATGTGCAGTTCAAGAAATCCATCACGTGTTACCAAGGCTGGCGGTGCTGTAGCCCCCTGACATTAACATATCATCTTTCCTCATCCGAGTTTCTACCATGTCTTCTGCCACTGCCCTCATTCCCATTTTCCCCAGGGAGCTCAACACTGAGAATAAAAGGTGCATTACTTTCAGAAATAGATCCTCAAGCCAGAAACACCACTGATGCCAATGAATGAGTCAGGAAGAAAGTCTGGATGGAAGCCTAGTCAAGGCTGATGCTGATGTTGAACCAGCCAGCAGCTTGTTCTTGCTCCCTGATTTTCCTCCTCCTGAGCCACCCTTCCACATGCTGAAAGGAGGTTTGGTGCAGACTGGCTGTATCACCTGAAATGCTTTGCTCTTCCCCTTTGATTCCATTTTTTCTCCTCTATGGAAAAATACGTTCATCAGCCACATGCAATAAACTGCACATAATTGTAAAGGTACCTAAATTTAAAGCCAGGCCTGTGTTTCTAGAAGACAGATGTCAGGGCCTGTTAGTGCACAGTAAATGTAAATTACAACAGCTTTTGTAGCTTGCATCAACATTTTGAAAGCCTCAGGTTTTAGTTCAACAACATATTGACATTTCTGGACTTGCAGCATTTCTTTTAACTCCATGTGATGTACCAGTGCTCTCTGAAGCCACCACATTGGGTCTGGAGAAGATATGGAGGAGGTGACCATGTGGCTAGAACCTTTGCACCAGCATCTTCTGTGCTCTGGAAAGTTTAATTGTCATGGGTGTTGTGTTGCCTGGAAGCTGCCATGGGTCTGTCTCTACACTAGGGTCACTCTTTGGGACTCTTCATTTATTAGAGTCTATCAGAGAAAAGTGGTGATCGAAGCACTTTAAATATCATTTCCTGTAAGAGTAAATACCTAAAGCACACAGGGAATTCAGAATTAAATTCCCTTCAGATGAAGAGAAAATAAATGATCAAGCATTTGTTTTGATCATATAGAGATCCTTCATGTAAAGGAAGACATCGAGAGCAGTGAAGCAATTCACTCAAACACTCCTCAAGAATCTATCGTGTCAGTTATCCTTAACCATCCCACCTCTTTAGCTGTGCAGGGTTGACTAAGTGTTTTTAACCAGCATATCCAGCACTTCCCAGTGAACAAGCAAAGGAAAATGGACGGTTGGTGAATGCAACAAAGCTTGGGGCTATGCTGTAGTTGAATACATCATACCAAAGTCAGTTCTTGGGTTTATTACTTCAAATAAATATAGAGAGGAGAATTACCTGGATAAGAGTACTCCTTACAAGTAAGTGCTACCCTATAAAACCGAAAAGAAAAACTTTAAACAGGACAGTTCCCATGTCCCATGGGATTCTGAGCACTGGATTTAAACCTTGTGTAGGTGATGGGTGCCCAAACACAGGTATTTCAGATAAAAGTCAATCACTGTAGTTTTCTGCCAGCCCATGTTGTTGATGTGACCTTTACTGGTTGGGAATCACCCTAAATGTTCACAGCAGCCTTACAAGTGGGTTGTGCTCAGCTACATCTGTGTAAATCGGGGTTTACACCAGGTATTGTGGCTGCTGTTACCTCTCTAACTAGGAAAGGTTATGGCATTTGAGGATCTTTAGTATCTGTAGGAGGTTGAACACTGCAAAGGCATTGACAATATTTTCATCACACACATATTCTTCAGTGTATTCCCTTTAATTAGGAAGTAATTGAGCAATTCTTTGTTGAGCTATCATGCTACTCCATTAATCCAGCAGTTGTTTTACAGGAAAACAATATGTCTGTTGGATGTTTTCAGTGTGTCTCAACCTACTAGACGTGGTTTGACTGATGATTGGTTTAGTCACAGTTCTGACGCGCTCCTTCGTTACAGTTCTAATTGGTTTTTCGAATGAATTGCAGTTAATTAGCAAGCTGCTTGTAGCTTGTGGAGCTCGTAGTAATATCAGCATTTGTTTTATAAGGTTGTGCAAGTAACTGAAGCTTTGCTTAACTAATGATGTGAACCATCAGAAAAAAATACTTGACATAGACAAAATATTTATGTTTTCAACTGAAATAAGAACAAAAATCTTGATTTTAACTAATGGTTTCACTTGTCATTAGACTTCCAGTATAAAATACATGTTAGAAAAAGGGGATGGGAACTGCAGAGAGGCACCTGGGTTGGATGATCCCTCTTTTGTCTTCTGGGTCAAGTGGTAGGGCACTTACCCTGAGTGCAGGAAGCCAACTTTAAATCCTTCTGCTGTCTTAAAAGATTTTAATAGCTAATACCCAGCTCAAAGGTTAATAACTAATTGCTGGTTAATTGCTATGTTTAGTATCCTTCATACTCTTTTTACCTGCTGAGCTCTGGATCAGAGTACAAGTTCATTACAGTGTATTTTTTTCATACTTTTTAAGCAACATCTTGGCTTCATTCTCCACCAGTGCAGAACCATGTTTTGTAAGACACTACTTTTATCATCATTTGCAAAAGTCTAGCAATATTAACCAGATTTTCTTGTTCTGTAAGTCAGTGTGGATCCCTTGCCTCTGGTAGAACAAAGCTGAGTAACGAAACTTGAACATTTTGGCTTGTTGCGTATGCAGGATTGAAAGAAGTAAGCTGCTTCACACTCTGTGAGGCATGTCTCAGGTTGCCCTTTCAAGATCTCAACTTTTGCAGGCCTTAGAAAAGATGTTTCTCAGAGTACTTGGCCTTAAGAGGGAATACTACAGTGGAGATGAATGATTTTTGTTCAGGTTTATGAAAGCTGCAATTTACTTCTCTCTTACTATTGCTTCTGTACCCTTGG
The DNA here is from genome assembly GCA_013400835.1 of Zapornia atra. Classification (NCBI taxonomy): domain Eukaryota; kingdom Metazoa; phylum Chordata; class Aves; order Gruiformes; family Rallidae; genus Zapornia; species Zapornia atra. The sequence continues at coordinate 284,393 of VZTU01022359.1, read as the reverse complement.
CTTTTCTCCAGCCCTTGGAGAATATGTTTTTCTTCAGTAAATAGTGAAAAGTGTCGCAAGGAATTTCATTACTGGCTGAAGTGGTTTAAAAATCTTGCTGCTGCTTTAAGAAGCCAGATTTACATATTTCATGTTTAAAAGATTTACAGTATGTCTCACATGCCTGCATAGAAAGATGGAGCTTTCATTATAGGTTTAATGTCACCACAGTACAAGGATTAATACCCTTTCCTCCGCCTTGGTCTGCGCAGCTGGTCGCAAGTGACTGGTGTGTTCCTGGTTGACAAAGCTGTAGGGGTGTTTTCATATTCAAGGAGATGCATTTTTAAATAATAAAAGCAAGGTTTTGCATCACACTGTGGAGAAATCCACAGGCAACAATCCTAGAGGAAGATCAAGGACTGGAACATCCTTCCAGGCTTCTGGTTATATTCTGTCGTGCACTGGGGCAGGAGGGACAGAATTGTTGACTTTAATTGCAAAGGTTAAGCACTTTGTATCAAAAAGCTGAACCAGAGGAAGGCTCTGAGGGCCAAATTCTGTCCTTGGTAGCCATGTTGCAGCCTCTGCACGGTCGCCGTTGAAGGCTGTTCCATGCTCTAATAGACAGGGATATTTCACCCTTAGGAGGTGTCTCCTCACCGGTGTGTGATGCAGAACACGAGCTAATGGAAGATGCCGCTGAAGTGCTACATGATAATTGGGCACCTGGGGATGTGCCGTGACATGTTGGGCAAATGTTTTCTGCGAGGTCCCGCTGTAGAGCAGGTGGGAATCTCTAATGGTGCGTTGAACGCCACGCACATGTTTCCTCTGTGCCGAGACATGGTTATTTCTCAGCTGGCTTTACAGAGCGATCGGTGTGGCTGGGGGAGGGATCCGCTTCAGAGTGATGTGAGCTGCATCCCTGGATGCTGGAGGATGGGCATGTTAAACAAGGGGGCTGTCAGAACCAGAGGTGATTAACTACTGGCCAGAACTGGTCCTTGCCGGAGGTGTAAACCCTTCTGGTTTCAAGGTCTGTGGAGTTCTTTGAATAAAGGGACGTGACTTTATTCATATTTTCCTTATGTGGAGCTGGGGGAACTTGCTGTCACCTCCAAGAAGGTGCAGGACTGGATCCTTTCCTGGTTGCACATGATGGCCATTCCTTCTTTTCACTTTGCCTTTTTTTTTCCCTATAGGTCTGTGATGAGATGAGTAGGGGGAAAAAGTAATTCTAGGCTGTTTCTGAGATTTTTAAACTTCTTTGTTTTAAGAGGGCATGGGATTGCTGGCTGGTAGCTTATATGAAGCTTCTCAGCCATCTCAGATTTGCTTTTCTGTTTCTTGTGTTTGTTTCTTAAGAACATCTCCAACACTTCAATAAATGTTATCTGAATTTTAGCATTCTGATGACAGTGAAGTCATGATTGATGTTAAAAATGTAGATGCATATAGATACATCTGTATATGTAGGCAGTATGCTCCTATATATATATTTATACGCAAACTATGGATTTAAACTTGTACTGACTTATGTAAGTAATTTTAAAGGTTACTAAAGAAGGAAAATATTAATCATAAATATGTTTGCATTGCTGCTATAGTTCTCCTAGTTAAGAGAAAGCTGTGTTTTCCTGCAAATGCTTGCTTTTCAAACTTTTCGTGTCCAACACTGGGGTTTTTTTCCTCTGAGGATGTAAAGTCCTTTTCTTCACCAAGCCAGTGAAAAGTTCCATTAATGCAAGCAGGATCAGAGCTCACTGGGTATACTTATTGCTGAATTAATAAATATCTGGGAAAAGAAATAGTTACGATACACCATAAGATGAGATTTAGCACAAATAAAGTGTATGTTTGCTCCACATCCCAGCAGCGTTCAAACTCGCTGCTTTGACTGTGTGATTTCATATCTGTGTTCCCTGCAGGACAGAAAGGGTTTTCATTTCAATAGTGAAGTCAATAATTATGGAGGTTATAATTTTCATGCTCAGAAATTCATGCCATTTTCATAAATCATTCATTTCATTTCATAAATCATGCTTTACAGCTGCAGAATGGAAACTTATTGCTGGACATTGATGAAAGTCTTGTTTCAGTCACTCAGGTAAGGTTGTGACACTAAAAATGTTTTAAGGAAAAATAGATGAAATCACCTATAGGAATCATACAGTTTGAAAATGTTCATCTTGGGATTAAATTCACTGGAACATAGCTAATACTGGGTCTGAATAATTCTAAAAAGCTAAATGGGCAAAATCAGTTCTGTAGTGACAGTGAAATCACAAAAATAAAGGATAGCTATTTGGTGTCCAGTATCTCATATGCTGCAAGTGAATAAAACTACATCTATGCCAGGGAAGTTGCATTTGTTTATTCAGGCTAAGAATCAGGTTATAGAAGTGAACTAGACACAGAATCCAGAGCTGAACTATTTGGGACTTTAAAACTCCACCTCCCAGAGTTGCTACTTAAGACTGCTTAAACAATGAAGTTGTGTTCCCACTAAATTTCTGTTTACATCCTCTGATACAGTTCTGTAGCTCCTGTTGCATAAAAAGTTGCTATTCTGTTAAGAAATAATTCCCCTGTAAATATGTTCCTTTTCCTTGGGGAATAATGTGCATGAGGGTTTATTACAACGAATAGCAAAGTCAGCTTTCGTGTCCCTCTCTCCACCTGCCTGCTTAGAAATCCATCTGCAGAGTTCCTCTTAAAAGCTTAAACAGAAATGTATCTGTGAAGAGTTTCCAAAGATCCATCACCCTGAAGCACTCTGAAAAGTATTATTATTCCCACTTCACAGGGGTATTGAGGCAGAGAGATCTGAGTCGCCACCTCTCAGAGACGTACCATATAATCCTGAGTTCAGAAGTACCCTCAATATCAATTTTCAGTATTCATATGAAACGTATACTATTTTTTTCTATGAAAAATTATAACTTTGCAGACACCTCCTCTTAGTCTGTGTAACCATGTATGCCCTGCCCTTTCACATCCCTTTTGCTTTGCTCTCCTGCTTTCTCACCTGGAACGTAAGCACTGCAGGAGCCTTTGCTCATGGCCTCCTCAAAAGGACTCAAGCTATTTCTTAGCAAGCCAGAGAGGAGAAGACTGTGAAAAGCTCACCAGTCGTGCAGGAAAAGTGCAGATTTAGGGATGGCACTGAACAAGGAATTTGGGGAGATGAGAAGTGGCTCTTTTTGTGATTCGGTGGCACTTGGCATCTTATGAGTCAGTAGTATCTACAGGAGGCTTGATGTGGTTTCTAAATGAGTGCTGCTGTTGGGATTTTTCCAACTTTTCTGGGCATTTTAACAATACTTGCCTATTGTGTTTGCACACTTATAAGCACTTTCTTATTTTTGCTGAAGCTACTTCTAGCAGTTGAGTAATGTACACTGGAATCAGTGTACCCTGAAGAAAACATGGATTTTCTTTCTTCCTTCTTCCCATTCTATGCAGATAGTTAGAGTACATAAACCCATAGGAAGAAAATATATTGTCATATCTCAGAAGCAATGTGATATAAGACATGATGTGAGGGAATGCAGAATAATTCATCCCCAGATACATCACTAGACATAAAGCTGAAAACCATCCAAGCTGCTAGATAAATTCCAGGTCTAAGCAATTGTAGCATTGCTTTTGTGTACAGGAATAGAGCTTGGATTGCAATAAAAAAAAGTATAAACTTTTGAAATTATTATATTTTGACTGATAGTCTTGCTTCTTAAAGGATCACTTATAATAGAAGGTTGGGGGGTAGAATCTTAAAGCGATCTTTCGCCTTTATTAGCTTGTAAAGACTGACCAGACAGTGCTGTTCATGTACAAAGTGTTGACTACATTTGCAGGTCAAGACTCAACTGAATTTCAAGCTGCATATATGATAGGAGGCTGCAAGGTTTATGTGCCTAAGCTGGGGAGGAAATGAAATGAACTGAATGAGGATTTGCATTAAATCTCATTTATGCCAAGAATTCTTCCTTTGCACATGTGTGTGTGCATGATTTAGTATCATACAGGGAAGAAGGAAAGACAGTAAAGAGAAGAGAGGTAGTGGAGAAGGAGTAATTCTGGGGTTGTCATCACAGCTTTCCAGAATAGTCACCCTGGTAAGGGTAGGGGGTGGATTTAGGTTTCCCATGGAGCTGTAAAAGATCTGTGCTTTGCCAGCACTGGACTCCAGATGAACTGATTTATAGATGCAGATGGGTGGAAGAGAGTCGTTTTGCTCCAGAAGATGTGAAGGAGCTTTGATTATGCAGCCACTCAAGGTGCTCCTTACTGTGAAAGTGCTTTTTTCACTTCTGGTCCAGTTGAGTGAGACCTACATGGGTGACCTATTTTTGAGATCAAACTGAAGGATGCCCCGAGAAAACATTTCTAGCGTGAGTTAAATGTAGGGCTACAAACTTATAATAACCCAGTTGTGCATCCTTCTTCAAGTCCACTTATCCAGGTCACACCTGTCCCATGGGCAAGGGGAAATCGGGCAGCACTTTACAAGCCCTTCCCTTCTGTACCCTTCTGTCACTTGCACAGTCTGCTACTGTGTTTTAAGACCTTGAAATGGGGGTTTAGAAAGGGAGCTGGGGAAAAGGGCTGGCCGTAAATCATGCCTGGTACTCACTGATGTTAAAGGCAGAACAGTAATGCATCCAGTCCCATTCTGGATAGTTTTTTCATGCTTTATTCATTTTTTTATGGTGGTGAATTCCCTACAGAATGGTTTACATATAAGGTCAGCTGGTGGCTATTTGGGTCCATCAGCAATATCAAAATCCCACAGTTCAAATCCATGTGCTTCCTCCATATGGGACTTGACATTTGAAGCCTACATGGCTTTTGTAGGAGTTACATTGCTAGCTGTTACTAGTTAACTTTACAAGTCTAACTGCTAAACTCAACACGTTTCCTCTCACAAGATAAACAGAATTTTTACTTTTTTTCTCTTTACAGGCTGTTACCCAACTAGAGCTTTTTGGGGACATGTCCACTCCTCCTGATGTAACCTCTCCCCCAGTGAGTATCCAGGGAAACTGAGCTGTGCATTTTTCTGCATGCTACTTTCAAGCACGATTATTGAGCACATTAACAATTCAGGTCATCAGACATTCCAGTAGGGGGGAGTTCAAAGTAGTTTTTTGGGGGAGTTCAAAGTAGTTTTTACGTTGTGAGGAAATAAAAGCGAAGCAAATTGAACATGGATTCGCTGCTTCATGATGACGGTGCAGAAATATCTTCAGTTTTTCCTTTTCTGATATAGGGCTAGGTGCTACCTAAGATACAACCTGAGCTGCAGATCTCCTTCCCTGGTGTTTATCAGAGGAGCTTGCTTTGCTGCCCTCTGCCTCTCCCCTGCACTGCAGGAAGATCCAGTCACAGCCTTATGTATCGCGCCTCTTTGGTTCCACCAAGCACAGATCCCAGATCTGCCGTTAAATGAGGGAAGGCAAAACAGTAAAGACAGAGAGGGCTGAATGTGCAAAGAAAATATTCTCAACATGCTTTTCTGCAGCATAAAATGAAAAAAAAAATCCCAATAATTTTCTTATAAAGTTTCTTTGAATTTTGCATTAAGCTATAGGGGAGTACAACTCTACTGAGAAAATTGAGGCGCTGTGAATTCATCAGCCTCAGATCTCCAAGATATTCTTGGATCATGTTTGGAACTAGATGTTAGAAGTCCTGTCTCCTCATCCCTAGCTTGCTCAGTTGGACTGAGTTCTTCTTTATTGTAGACCTATGTTCTGGTCCTGTTGGTTAATTGGAAGCAACATTTACTTCCTCTTCCATAAATCCTGCTGATGCTTCATTTGCCTTTACTGTTTTTTAAATTAATGCCTTGGTCACAGAATCACAGAATTGTAGGGGTTGCAAGTGACCACAAGAGACCATCAAGTCCATCCCCCCTTGCCAAAGCAGGTTCCCTAAGACAGGTTGCACAGGTCTTGAATATCTCCAGTAAAAGAGATTCCACAACCCCCCCGGGAAGCCTATTCCAGTGTTAAAGTAGTGTCACCACCTCTACTTGTCACCTAGAATCACACATCTGTATGTTCTGGAGAAAAAAAAATGATACCAGTATTTTGCATGTGATGTATTTCAGGCAAATTTTGTTTTTATTTTTTCCCCTGGTACAGCTTCTCTCATTTTCTTTCTTTTTCTCCTGTCTCCAGCAATTTCCAATACTTTCCAATACAATTTCTATTGCTTTTTTCCTTCTACGTCTTACCATTCTTTTTTCTTCCTCTTTCTTCCCTTCAAATCCATATTTTTTGAGTTACAGATAATGTGGCAGCAAAGCATATGCTGCAGAATCTACAGCTGTCATCACTGTATTTTATTCCTGTCTTCTTGCAGACTCCTGCTACTCCAGGTGATGCCTTTATCCCTTCTTCATCCCAGTCACTCCCTGCTAGTACAGACATGTTTGGGTCTGTACCTTTCAGCACTGCTGCCGTACCCTCAGGTAAGAGATCTACTGGAAATACAATCTCCTCTCAAATTTGGTGATCAGTTCTCAGGGTGTTAATTTAGTCCAGTGGAAGTGAATAAGGATTTCTGAGGACAGGGCTGCAGGGCAAGGCAAAGCAAGTCTTTAACAAGCAGGGAGTACATTATTTTGAATTTACCCACATTTTTAAACACAAAAACAAAACAAAAAAAGTCACTGGGAGTTCAACCCTAGTTCAGCCACCTGGGTAACATACCTTCTAGGTACAGGAACAAGGGAGAACAAAGCATTTAGTTCAGCTCTGCTATTTCATGGTAGCAATGTGCTGTCGCTAGCACATAGGGACATGGAGATTTTGGTGGCTTGTTAAAGGTATTCCTCTCAGTCAAATCCTGATACTTCCTTAGACTTTTCAGTGTTCCTCAGCGTGCTCAAAATGCAAAAGCTGTGTAGCATTCTGCACAGACACACAAGGCATGTGGTTTTGACTGCTGATCTCTCCCCAGGATGCTCCGAGCACTGCAAGAGCAACGCTCTCAGCTCCACTTAGGGGAAAAAAAAAAAGGAGGAGTGCTTTGAATCATTCAACAGTGACTTTCTAATTGGTTAACTCCTTCTCTGATGGGCTGAGTTGCAGCATCAGATTAGCCACTGCATCTCGGAAAGGTTACACTGATGGTGAAGTGTTTGGGGATAATGTCAGGTGAAACCCAGTGCTGCTTGGATGAGGTTACAGTGGGGGCAAGATAAAAGGACATCTAGAGAATCCCTCATAGCTATCTGTTGAAATAGATATGTATCGGAGTTACTGTTCCTTTCATCGCTCATTAATTTGGTCTTTCAACATTCAGCTTCTATTATTTTATTTTATTTGGGGCTTTTCCATTTACGATCTTGCAACCACATTTGGCATTACAAACCAGCTTAGAAATAAAGCAAGGGGGGAAAAGTACAGGAGGACTCAGAAAAATGCTGAGGTTAAAGCAGGAGCTTTAAAGCTATGACAGTATTAAAGGTAAAAGGCAGGTTGCATACTGCAAAATATTAGTGGTGAATCATTAATTTAAATGTGAAATGGCATAGCTGTAAAGCATAATGCTTCTGTCAGTGGAATGTAATTGTGTTACGTGGTTTAATTTGTAGCAATTCTTACAGTACTTTTAGTTTCAGATTTTTTTTTCCATTGTCAATAACAAAGCACCTGATCATGTAATTCCTACACAGTCAAACTCTTGATAGGTTGAACAGAGGGCTCAGGTCTTAGAGGAAGCAATTATAATCTCAGTTTTAATCTTGAATTTCCTCCCCAACTAGAGAGGTTTTATGCTAGCATAATACCTGAAGCTGGTGGTTGTTATTGGATATGTGGTGCAGGAGAAGCTCAGGACCTCTTTGATGTTCTCAAGTTACTGGGTAATAAACAAATATGGAGGGGTTTAATCTGAATTCCTCTGGACTCTTGTGGTTTTTATCCATGCAATTTAAGATACTTGCTTTACTCTGGAGTTCCAACAGTTTGAACTGTAACTGTGTCAGAAGACAGGGCACAGTCTTTCTCTTTGTGAGAAGGTTGCCCTGTCATTAGAGACCCCTTGAGCAGTTATCTAACACACACGAAGGTGCTTCCCTGTAATGTAGAACCAGTTTTGTAGTTGTGCTATTGGGAGGAGTTGGCTGGTGCTCAAGTCACTCTCCCCAACAAAGACTAAAAGCGAAAATGATGAGGAACTGCAGCAAATCTACACAGAGGGGGAGTGCTGGGCATCTTCCTTCCCTCTGGCTGTTCATTTTTAGCAGCATATCGGCTGTTCTGAAAGATGAGCTCCGGCCCAGTCTGACCCAGTGCATCAGAGATCCCTGCCCCGAGAGGAACAGAACAGGCAGGGGTGAAAGGCAGATGATAGGGGGAGTCAGGGTAGTGAGAAGAGCCTGGGGTGAGTGGTTTGACCACACTGATCTGGCTATGTTTTAACAGACCCCCAGGAAGGGAGCTGCCAGATGGTCAGCTGCCGACAAGGTCCATGCACACAGGTCTTCACAGACCCAAGGGGGTGCTCACTGAGGAAGAGAAGGACCTTTTTGTTCAGATGTGGGGAAGGCTTATTGCCAATACCCACCGATTTGTGGTTTTGTGTACAAGTATTTGTTCAGTGATGTGAATTCAACCATGTCTTGCAGTTCTCTTTTTAAGTGTGCTGAAGCTCTGGGAACACTAATGTAGCCTGCACGTTTCTGATTCATCACGTAGCTTTTTTGCATGCTCTTGACAGTAGTGTTAAAACCTTTCATCTTTTCTTTCCCCCCCCCCGTGCTTTCCTTATTCTTTGAAGGTTATGTTGCCATGGGAGCTGTTCTGCCCTCGTTCTGGGGACAGCAACCACTTGTTCAACAGCAGTTGGCCATGGGTGCTCAGCCTCCAGTTGCTCAGGTGATGCAGGGAGGACAGCCGATAGCGTGGGGCCAACCCGGTATTTTTCCTCCTACTCAGCAACCGTGGCCATCTGTAGCTGGTCAGTTCCAACCAACTGCCTTCATGCCAACACAAACTGTTTTGCCTTTACAAGCAGCCATGTTTCAAGGTACCATTGCTCCTATAGCTACTGTTCCACCCACAAGTGATTCCAACAGATCAAGTCCGCAGACAGACAGGCCCAGACAGAAAATGGGAAAAGAAATGTTTAAAGATTTCCAGATGGCTCAGCCTCCACCAGTGCCATCAAGAAAACCAGATCAGCCTTCCCTCAGTTGTACCTCAGAGGCCTTCTCAAGTTACTTTAACAAAGTTGGGATGGCACAGGAAGCAGATGATTGTGATGACTTTGACATCTCTCAGTTAAATTTGACTCCTGTGACTTCCACGACACCATCTACAAATTCACGTGAGTATCTATCTGCTTCCAGACATCCCTTTCCCCAGACGTGACTGCTCCTTGAGGCACTTTTTTTGTTATACAGTAAATAGCAACAGAGACTCAGACTGAGAACCTTCATGCATGGTTTGGCTTATTAAATGTGTTCCAGGCATAAAGAAAAAAGTATCAGAAGGGAATTTCAGAGACCATAGAAATCAACAGCCACAATAGCCGCAGTCTGAAATTTAATTTCTAAGAAGAGAGTACTTCTCTTCTGTGCTAGAGATGTGCAAGCTGGTTGGAAAATGCCCATGACATTCAACCTTACAAATGGTTTCACTAACATCCCATTCAAGCCATGCTTTGCAGAAATTAGGGGATTGGGTATTTATTTTAATAGCTTGATGTATTGGACACATGAGGAAATTCATTGAAGAGCTGTAAAATAAGCTTGTCGTGTTCATAGCATGGAGATGGGGGATTTTGCAGATTGCTGAAAAGAGGAATTAATGAGAGACAGATTTACCAGGGGCCAGCCAGAGACCTTCTGTTTCACTTGCCCGCCACAGGGCAGGCGACTCGTGCATTGCTAATGTAATGTAGTGCCATCTCCCTGGTTCCTAAAGAAATATGCCAGATGCAGCCAAACTTAATTTGGAAACCGCTGAATGAAATTAAATATATGGAATTGATAATGACTACTGTGTTCAAATTTGCCTCTTGCAGCTCCTCGTCAGAAAAACATTTTCAGGGGTAATAAAAGTTGAGGGCTCTAAAGCATGAGCAAATTTGGTGCTGCTGTGTCTTTCTGAACGAATTAACAGATACATATTCTGTTGCTGTTACCTTCATCTTTGTTTAGCTCCAACCCCTGCACCCAGACAGAGTTCTCCATCAAAATCATCAGCATCTCATACCAGCGATCCTGCTGCAGATGACCTCTTTGAAGAGGGGTTTGAAAGCCCAAGCAAAAGCGAGGAGCAAGAAGCTGTGAGTAGCAACGAGGTTTCTAAATACTGCTTAGCTTTTTAGCTAGAAGAAGACAGAAGTTGCATGAACATTGGTAGTATCAGAAATAACAATTCTAATTGGGCTGGGTGGTATTTAAGGGGGAGCTGCAGACAGTATTCACTTCCCAGTTCAGTTTTGACAGCTAAGAGCACAACATTTGTGTTGAGATGCACTAATATTGCATACCAGGAACCAAACTCAGAGTTCCTATGTAAGGTTACATATTTTAGTTGTATCCAATCTCCTTCAGCTTACCAGAATTCACTTACTGATGGTAAGGAAGGCCAAGGTAAAACAACATACATGCTGAGGCTGCAGAAAGAGATGTGAGCTGAGGCTGCAGAAAGAGATGTGAGAGCTTGTGTGTTACAAGATGATGGTTGATGTTGTCTTGCACATTCTTGCATCCTAGTTGCTTGCCTAGTTACATTCCTCAATGTTCTGGCCCTCAGTATGTGATTTCTTTGCCTTCGAACTCAGTGGACCAAAGCAAGAAACATTATCCAAGCAATGACTTTAAATCACAAGGTGTCTTAGCCAGACAAGAGTCCAGAAGTGAGCCAAAGGCAAGAGGGAGTTTGTGCAAAAAAAGGGACCCAAAGGTTGGACTCTTTCTGATTCACATTGATTGACAGGCTTTCAGGGCCTTTTGCAGTTCTGGTTTGTCTGATCCAGTACCTTCTGAAGTCTGTGGGCTCCAGCAGGTACTGGTGAGGTCCTTTCCTGCCTGTATCAGCTATAAGAAACCTTTACTGCTTTTGAGAACAAATCAGTGGTGAGGTCCCACTTTCTGGTTTTCATGAGATAGGATGTACTTGTTATGCCCACAGCATGAAAATAACCTCGTGTTGACTTTTCACTTTCTATTGTTGAGAAAAAAAGGTGTTATGTTCTTGTATTCTAGCCTGATGGGTCTCAGGCCTCATCCAACAGTGATCCATTTGGTGAGCCAACTGGTGATACTATAAGTCCACAGGTCGGTAGCTAGATAGCGCAGGTTGGGGTAGGTATCTGTCCTTTTTTTCTCTACACCTTCAGGTGCTCACTTATTCTTCCACCAGTGCCTACCATTGCTTTCATGGATGCATGGTTCCTTTTTCCCTTTCATCTCTTCCGTTCTTCCTCTCCATTATCCACAGCGTATTCCTCATGCTCAGTGGTTTGCATGGCTTTTGCCATTCACTAAGTGTTGCAACTTATGCAAATATGTGTGTTTCAGCTGCCTGCATGCTTTAAAGAAATGTCGACTTATTTCACTTTGTGTTCAAATTCCAAGGGGAAATAGGGAAAGCAAGCCACTACTAACAGCATACTAGGCAGAACATTTGCTTTATCAAATCCACTCCAGCCTTTAGTCAGATGTAACATATTAAATGAAATAAGACATCTTACCCATAGACATAACAAACGTGAAATAAAATTATGTAATGATACACAAGCACCTCTACTCTAAATCAATGTGATAATCAGCAGAAGCAGCACATTTATTATCTGCATGTAAAAAAAATATTGAAATGGGTTTGTGTATTTTTATCTCCAACTGCAAATTAAAAACATCTGAAAATTATGATCATTCATATTACCGTTGGCATCCTGATGTTTTTAAAATTATTCATCAAATGTAAGTAATGTAAATCCAGACAGATGGGAAAGATGATCTTTTCATCTTTTGTGTTACAGAACACGTTAGAAGATGTGGCTGCCAGTGAATGTTCCGTGATTTGTTTCAATACAGTATATAGGTTTTACCAAAAAGACAGTAAAGCTGCAAAGGTTTATGAGTGCTGAGCATTGTTATTCCATCCAAATACTCTCTAGTGTTACTATTTGAAGGATATGTTTCATTATCTTCTCCATGTCTGCCATTCATGTTTTGTATTGCCCGAATATGTGATCTGATACGGCTTCTGTGCTTCAGCACAGAGCTCCTGGAGCAAATCCATAACAATGGTAGAACCCTTTTTATTTTTGTACAGAAATTGCACTGTGTTTACCAGTGGCTTACCCACAAAAAGTAATTTGGTTTCAAATCAAAATGAATACTTTCATTAGGAGTCAATTTACTTTGTACGTTAAATATGGTTTAAAGAAATCTTAACAGTAACTTAGCTTTGATCCACTTGGGAGTAATAAGATTATCTCTTAATAATATGTAGTATGGTGAGAAGGCATCTTCTCCTTCTTTATCTTTGCCAGCGTAATGCCTAGCTCTTGGGGGCTAAAGCAGAAGTAGCATTAAGCTTTGTGTCTTGTTGGGTCTAAAAATGATAGTGTAAGGACAGAGTCAAGCTGGGATGAGCTGCTCTAGCAAGAGTGTGTGTTGGTTATTGCGCTCCAGTGAAAACTGCTTCTGCAGATTGATGGTTCCACATAGTAACTTGGCTTTGCCTGCGCTCGGCCAGCACTGTCGCAGCTGGCTATCCCAGCTTCAGACCATTTCCAGAGTTCATTCTCAGATCAAGAAAGAGAATTTGTCCTTTATCCAGGTCCCACGATCTGCAAACCCATATACAGCTGTTTATTGCAGTGTACCCTAGGCAGGGTAATTCTGAAACTCATCCTGGGGAGAAGGATGATAAAACCTCTCTCTAATTTTCTGACTGTCACAAAGACAGTTTGCATCATTTGTAAACTAGCATCACATGCATTTATCCACCAGGAGATCTGGTGGTAACGTGAAACAGTAATGTTGACATCTATTAATGCATATTACTTTGCAAGGCAGTAAAATGAGGGACTCCTTTTGTTCTATCTAACACCTTTGTTTTACATAACACTTAGTAAAATGCATTCTTTTACTTGCCAGGGGTCTCTGGGAGCTACAAGAACAGTATATTACCAGGGATTCCTTAGGATTTTTTTTCCCGTATTTTTTGGTAGTCCTTGTAGAGTCTTGCATAAAATATGTATAATTCTCAGAAATATATTCAGGGGAAATGTTAAATAATGCTACTGATTATCGTATTATAGTAATTCCTAAAAGCTGTAGGCAGGAACAGGAAGCTGAACAAAAAGAAAGCCTCTATCCAGGGAAGTTACGCTAATGTCATTGTGCCTCTGTGCAGTGCCATTCAGCAGCAGTCTGCAGGAAATCCACTTGCTAAAACCAGCCCATCTAATTCCGAAGCCTGGTATCGTCAGAGCAACGGAAAGTCTTAATCTCCATGGAAAATTATCAATTCAGGACTTACTATGGTGTTGTGTATTGAGCTCTGCATTTGGAGGGAAACTTAATGGGGAGAAACACGGAGTACAAAAGAATCACAGCCTGCCTGGAAGCCACTTTTGTGTCTTAGGTGGGAGATTACTTCTCTCTTTAGAACACGGTTCTTCACACCAAGAACAGCACAGTGTACAACTCAGATGAATGGATTTCTCTAGAGCATGACATAGTATTGTGTTCAGAGATTTCAAATAGATCTGTTCCCAGCATCTCCGTGAAATCAGCTGTGACCATATAATACCTTTACTTACCTTGTCTTGATGTATTCAGAACGCCCACCTGCCTAGTATTTTGTATCCTGGTCTTCCAAGGTACCTTAGTGATTGGGTTTCTTGACTCCTTCTGATACTCCGTATTCTCACATAGAAATAATTCAGCATCTTTTGGTTGCTATCTTCATTTCTCCATTTCTTCTCTCTTCCTTTCGCAATCTTCAACTTAAGCTCTCAAAACCCTCATCCTACCAGTAGCCATTCCTATAAGTCACTCTGCTACAAATAGCTATGAGTTCTTAGTAGGTACATGTGTCATTTTATGGATATGTTACATTTTTGTCCCTTTATGGTTGGAGATAAGCAGCAGACAGGCCCAACTTTCACAGGTGAAATAAAATGAATTGTTGGCAGAGCTATTTATAGCTAGGTTTGCATTCAGTTGTTTTCCCTTTGTTCATGAGCAGTGTTGAGGATGGATAGTGATTTTCCTGAAAGGGTGAGGAGAACACTGAGTAATAAGACTGCCATCTTCAGCTGACTTCTGTTTAATCCCTACTGCTGTCTTTAGAAATTCTACCAAATGTGCTAAACATTTCTTCTTATTGACATTTTGGATTAAAATAGTAAGTTTAAACAGAGGAGTTTTCACCTGGTCATCATCCTCTTTGCATCCAGTCAACCTGAACGGGCTGCCCAGAGAGGCTGTGGAAGCCCCATCCCTGAAGCTGTTCAAGGCCAGGTTGGATGGGGCTTTGGGCAACCTGGTCTAGTGAGAGTGTCTCTGCCCATAGCAGGAGGGTTGGAACTAGATGATCTTTGAGGTCCCTTCCAACCCAAAGCATTCTGTGATTCTATGAATTATAAGGCGTTAGGTGCAGATCCTGTTGGTGCATATATTTCTGTTCTTGGGGGTGTTTCAGCCTCAGCACCTAACTCAGCCTCAGCAGCAGGTGAAGCCCCTGAAGCTACACACTTAAAAGTTTGGCGAAGGCTATAGAAAGGAGAGCCTTCAAGCATGATGAGAAAAGGGAGGGAAAAAAGCAAACTTTGACTCTCTGGGGTCAGGCTTCTTTGGAAGCCCGTGGTTATATTGGCCTGAATCTCCTAACAAAGCATCCTGATTTGTGGAAAGAATAAGTTCAGCCTGAACACTGGGATCAGGTACCACAAATGTGGTCTAACTCTGCATGGACCACACAAACTGGTTCTTGAGGGCAAATCAGCAACAAGGTGAAACTTCTGAAAGAGAATAGGGAGATATTTGATACCACAATTATTGCAATAATATCCATTTTAAATGCTGGAACAAATACAGCTCTATTGATAGGCTGCCCTGTTCAAGACTTGCGCTGGCAGTCTTTCACGAGGGATTCTCAAGAAGCCTTCAAAACATTTGTGGCTAGAGCAGATCTTCTTCAAAAAGTTGTTTAGTTGTTCTTGAAATGTGTGCAGACAATTATAAGCCCTTGAAATATGTCACACCCTTCATGATGCTATCAGCACTGTCAGGAGAGCAACAGTTCATTAGAATATTTGTCTATCAGCTTTTGGTGGTACTTTGGTGGCTCGTTGCCATCATCCATCTTTCAGTGAGTGCCATTCTTGGTGATAAATGCTCCTAATAATTTTAGTCAGCACCAGGATGGACTACTGTAACTCTTTATTTGGGCTGCTATTAGGAAGTTGAAAGAAAATAGCAACTTACGGACATAACGTTAGCTTATTTGGGAACTTGGTGAGCCTCAGGAGAACACTTTAAGCTGATCCTGCAACTTCCTCTTCCTTTCTGCCTGCTTCTGTTGCGTGAAGAATCTGAATGGGCTCAAAAAACCAAAGACTCTATTTGCAGAGTCTGTTACCGTCGTTCAGGAACTGAACAGAATCCAAAGAGAAGATCATAATGATTATAGGTGACCTGTGCTCACCATAAGCTCTAGAGCTATCATTCTCAAATGAAAGACACAGCACTGAGCAGGGTTGTGAACCTGAGAGAGAAGTAGATAGGGCTGTGCATTTGGAAAGAGATCCCAGTTTGGGAAGAGATGCTTTGCTCCAGAGTAATCCTAAAATTGTTATTGCAGGCCTTTTGCTCCTTTGTTCATCATCATATTTCCCAGGGAATCTGAAGGGACAAGAACAGAGAAATCCAGGCTGCTCTCTGTGAACAGAGGCATGCTACAGATCTGCCGTCCTCTCCACTGCTAAAATCCCCTTTGAGCTTTCCATTTTAATACAACCAGCTCACACACAGGTTTCTTGCCTCTTCCAATGTCTCCAAGCCCACTTGAAGTAGCCAGGTACCCTTCCATGTCTCCAACTTTCTCCTCTAAACAAGAAACAACATGCTATGTAGCTTTGCGTAGAGCCGTGTACCTGCTGATAGGCAACCCAGGGATTCAATTAGGAGACGAGCTCTCCTAGCTTTTTCTGTAAGGATGTCATTTAAAAGTTCCCTGTTTTCTGCACAACAACTGATTTTATAAAAGACACGCAGTAATCTCTGAGACTTCCTAACAGTTAACTTCAAACTGGCCATTGAGTTCAGAAGTTCTGAAGGAGAATTGACAGATGCGTAGATGGAAAGTATAATTGTGTGGCTACTCTTTTGCTGGGACCCAGAAATAATAGGCTTTGCTGAAGGACCAAGGTGGAGCAAGCTTCATCTTTCTGAGTAATTCTTGTGGCTTTTTCGTTTTATGGATGTGTGGCATCCATCTGGAGATTAAAATGACAGGGACTTTTAAAACACTAATGACTAAATGAGATATTTAAGACTAGGAAATGTGCATAGGTGGGTTTATAGTAAGAACAGAGGTGCTCTCCAGTCACAATCCCAAACTCAAAGGTTGCTGTATTTATGCTGCTAATAGAGACTAACTGCAATTAAAATTACCAAAGCAAAGCCACTGGCTATTAGTGGACCAATAGGAATTAGCTGTCTTATCACCAAAGATGTTTCATTTGAATCCTGCTTGCCAAGTTTACTCTGTCCTATTTTCTTGAGTCAGCATGCAATAGAGGAGACGTGTTGCACTCCCATTCCCTTCACTTGCATCCCCAGCACAAGATTCTCATTTTGGCCGGCGTTCCAGCACACTTATTTCATGAAACTCTTATCGTTTGAGCCTGCCCTTTCTGATCAGTCAGCCAGGAGCAAAACCGATGCTGAGAATCTATTGTAAAGGGCAAAGAAATCTATGCGGGCCTCACCTCTACAATTCAGTACATCTTGCCTGAAGCCTTGCACATAGCAGGGTGCCTTGCAATGATGAAAGGACTGCCAGGGTGAAAGTGGTTTCTTCCTAACCAAGTCCCATGTTACATTTTGTGAATGAGCTCGCCTACACAACCCCAAGTAGATGCTGAATCTTTCAAGAGGTGTTCTCCACTGATTAGTTCCGCTGGGGAGCAGATGTTAATATCTTGAAATCGGATGCAAATTTACCTCTACTATTTACATAATGTTATTCAGAACTGTTAGCAACCTTGTTACCTCATGCAGTAGTGTACTATAACCAGAAATACTTACCGTTTGCTCCAGTCTCGTTTATTGTGCAAAAAGTTCCTTAAAATGGGAAGAATAAACTGATTAATACATACTGATTATGTAAATGTAGCATGCACAGGAAAAAATTTCCTCTCTGGCAACTTTTGCAATTAATTCCAAGAGAGTTCATAACTCAACATTTCCACAACATACCTGTAGCTTCCTAAATATTTAGCTGTGTAACTTGAGGCATGTATATTTAGACATTTCTGGTCCCTTCCTGCAACCTGTCACTTTCCACAGGTTGGGGATCTGAGCATTCATACCCTCTTCATGCAGTATCTCACTATTTAAAGGCAACCATTCAGCGTAAAGAGCCATGTTGGTATGTGAGAATATAGCTAAACACTCCTCCGATAACAGCTTCCCAACGTAAAGGAAAACATTTACTTTTTAAACATCTGCCAGAAAGTGTGTATCCCCAAAGTTGATAGATGCCTTTCAGTAGGATTTAACAGCAAAAAAGAAAAGGTGCTGCCAGTTGGCATCTCTGTTACTGCCTGTGGGTTGATGAAAGCCAATCAAAAGTGCTTCCGGGCCAATCCCACAGAAAATACTTTATTTAAAGGAAAATGCTTTGAGATTCGGGGCTTTTCTGTGAATTACAAGCTTTTAGGGTATTTTATTTGTTCCTCTTTTTCTTTTCTTTCTGACAAAGACTTGTTCTTTCATTTCCTTCCCTTCCCTCCGGATCAGTTCCTAACACAGTGGTAGGAAGTAGAAAGCGGAAAATCTCAGTGAGATGATTCTGATGCCGTGAGAAGAGTGAGGCTCACCTGCCTTTAAATGAAATTCCCTGTGACTTTTGCATGAACTATGTGACAAAACAGGGGGCTATTTCTGCTTCTAGGACCCTTCAAAACAATGCTTGGTGAAGCCCCCCATGCCTGGCATGGGGGAGAAGCAATCCATAAAGTTAACAGCACTTGACTCTCCTTTTGCCTCTGTTCTGTCCCTTTCTGTTCTTTTTTGCTCTCTTGAGTATCATTCTCAATACTTCACAGATACCATTTGCAATGTTGGGCTATGGGCAAGATGCGTTGCTTGAATGAACTCAAAACATTAGGAAACAAGTCTCAGTCATTGACACACAAAAAAAATTGGCTGAGAAGATTACATGCAATTACTGCAATTAATTTCTCGTTTAGACATCTGAAGGGGGAAGATGTAAGAACACACTTTTCATTCAAAATGCTCTGGTCTACAGGAAGAAAAATTGCTCCAGTTGGTGAGAAACTCAGGGCTTTGCCACGTGAAGTGTATGTTCAGATAAACTTTGGGTACAGATCAAAGATGTTTCTGCTTCCAAAGGCTGCCTCACACCTTGTCAAAAGTGCTGATGACCGATGATGGACTCCTCCTCCTCTTCCAAGTGTGTCAAGTTCAGTGACACTCAGGACACCTGTTACTTAAGCACATCTGCATATCTGAAAGATATTTGAGGACAGCTCTAACAAGGCTGCTTGACATTTTGAAAACCTCTTTTTTCCCCCGAAGGCATTTGAAAAACTGACATCTTTTGTTTCAATGGGATGTTCTCCCTCCCTCCCCTTTTCTTCTCCTCCTTCCCTTTCGCTTCCTTTTGCAATCACCTCAGGTTCAACAAATGCCTGAAGAATGGCCTGGTGTGTGTCAAGTTCCCACATTAATTAGTACAGATTTTCTCTGAACTAGCTGTGATGGATGATTCTGCCAGCTTCGTGTCTGCAGGATGTGAAAATTGGCATAGGTAGACTTAACACAGAGTATGTGGAATGCAGTTATTTACTCTCAGTCGTCTCTTCTGATTACCTTTATTTTTTCAAGGTCACAAAATATATTTGCTTCTTGCTGGGTATAATTTCAGCAGCCTTTACTTAATCATTCCAAAGGATTTCTCTCATCCTCTTGTAATGCTCGTAGCGTACTCAGGGCTCCATGTAGGTAGGAGATGGGGAACCAGGAGTCTCTCTGTGAGCTCCAGAAATGTCATTTCAACTTTGCCTGGCATGGAGGAAGCAGGTCATATTTTTTGATTTGTTGTGTTGCTCCACTGTTGTCACGAGATGCACAGTGAGGGGCGACACAGCGCTGGGACGGGGCACAGCCTGGGCCACTGGTTGAGCCCCCTGGGCATGCAGTAAATTTTTCTCTATCATCAGCATCATTTTTATAAGCAGTGATTAAAATCCTATGCCATCCCTCCCCTGCCAGACATTTCTGTGGTCTGCAGTGCCCCATGATTTGCCAGCCTTCAGATGGGTTGGGGTTTTTTTGCTCAAAGTCAGCTTCTGCTGATGCTGCTGTAGCAGGAGTTGATTCTAACTTGGTTAAATTCAACGTCGTGGCATGGTATTTGAATATTTATCAAGCTGTGGAGAGTTAATGCAGTATGGCATTAATTAGCCTTTCTGCCTGTCTTGTTCTTTTTTTAGATGTCATTCTTAGTTTAATAAATTAGTTTCTGGAAATGAAGTAGAATGGATTCCAGGCTCCATGGATGGTTTGTTTCCTGCTGCAGCCAGGATGAACATAGTATTGAGAAAGCACAGGGTATCAGCTATAAGCAACCCTATGAAGAACAAGGCTGCTTCCCCCCCTCCCCAGCCAGGAAATTCCCAAGAAACTATCTGCTAGCGAATCAACATGCTTTCCTCCTGGCTTTAATGATTGTACTAATGGTTCTACAGACTCCTAATCAAACTGTGCAGAGCTGCCTTTCCTCACCCTTCACGGGCAACTCATATTGTTATTTGAAATCCCATCACAGCTTCATTAGCTCAGTTTTCAGCGGCGGTTTCTGCTTGCAAGTGGTTTTCTCCATGAGTTGGGTAAAACCCATGGCTACGTTGCGCTGGTGGGTGTGTGGGGGGGTGTCTCAGCCCGGTTTGAGTAACAGCCTTTTACGCCAGCTACATTTCTGGCCTGTAAACTTAGAAACATCTAGTCATATAAATATCATTTCATTTCTTCATATGTCTATGCGCAGCAATACCTCCTGAGGATCTGTGCGCGGCCGGTGCTGGAAGAGGAAATTGATAGTAAGCATTCATTTTCTGAAATAATGTCATATTTTCTTTGCAATTCAGCTGGGGTGCTGTGATCACTCGAGGCAGCACGGAAAACAAACACTTCCTTTGGGTTTTGACTCAGGAGGTATTGCTGGTCTCAAGCAGATGTTTTAAAAATGGTTTGAAAACTGTCTGTCTGGAGACATCTCCGCTTATTTTATTTTTGTTATCCCCAGGAAGCAGAACCTCTCTACGCCCAGATCAACAGACCTAAGAAATAGCATTGTTACAGGCTTGTGGTGCTCCAAGACTCAAACAAAACCCAACAACCTGGCAGGCCTTTGGCTTTCGTGCTTTTTTCCGATTGATTTTTGTCTGACAAGGAGAGATGATTGCCCTCCTGGACTGGCTCTACGAGTGTTCCTGACTTCTTTTTTTTGGTTTGTTTGGCAACCGATGGCAGATTCCTATGGCAGCACAAAATAAAAACTCTCCCTGCTTCTCATACCACAAGTCCAGCCCCGTCCCCACAAGTCATGGGTATCCAGACTAGGAAATCTTACTCCTCGGTCTTCTTTTCAACATTTGTTATCTTCTGTGTGCCACGTATAAATAATGAGCATCTGGAATTTATTGAGGCTTAGACTTTTTTTCTTTCTTTCTTTTCTTTTGAGCAAAAAGCAGAGTCTGTATGTAGCAGTGGCATTATCATTCAACAGCCTTTTGGGCACAAGTCAGCACTTTTTATGTCACGACGACATGTTTTTCATCATCATTTACATCAGGCTGATCCTGACTTTTTTTCTCCCATCCTCCCCCCGTGTGTAGGCATATTTAAAGAAACAAAAAGTACTGGCAGTGTCTTGTGTTTTCTTTTCTTTCTTTTTTTATGTTTCTTATTCTGTAGTTTTGTCTGAGTGATGGATCTAACAGCAAAACGCCTCCTGCGGAAACGATTCCTAACTTGAAAACACAGAATAAAACTCCGTTGTTTATCAATCCTGACTGAAAACGTTGCCAAATGGACCTTTAAGTTCATCATGAGGAAGAAATGCTGCTTCTCTGTTTGAATACTCGTCTTGTGGGTAGAGAAAAGGACATCGAGTCCCACTGAGGAAAGAAGAAAGAGTCAGTATTTCCTAGGAAACTCTAAACAAAGTGCAGAAAAGGAATATTTTTATTTCTTCACTATCTTGCTGCTGTAATGCTATGCAGACAAGTGTTTTCTTCTCTGTGTGCCATTTTTGATGAAAAAAAAAAATCATTTGCCAAATAATACTGGTGTGATTCTGGTTTAGGAATTTGGATGAAGTGGACTTTACAGATGGGACAAGGATGGCATGGATTTTGGAATAACAAACTGATTCTGTGATCAAATTGTTCATCTTTATCACTTTTTGTACATCAGAAAAATCAAATGGGATTTTTATTTTATAACTTGAAAAAAAAATCTTACTGTTAAACTCTTTAAATGTTTAAGGGGAAAATGGCTTTAAGGAGTTCGAATGAAAATTGCCAGGTGGTTTGTTTTTTTTTTGTAAATATAAATGTTACAAAAATTCTTTTACTAATGCCATTACACAGTAGAGAAGGTAGCAAGTTGCAGTGCTTGGGAGGGTGTGGCAAACCCAATTCGTGGTTCTCACATCACATACGTATTTTCACATGCTTAACGATAATGGGCTGAAGCTCAAGTGCATTTGCCAAAAGCAGTCAGCTTGTCAACGACTAGTGAAATTAATGGGAACACATGATTTTATGGTCTAGTTTTCACAGGGAAATATTCCACTTGCAAGAAATCACATTTCATTGACATCCCTTTGCGATTCCAGAACCTCTGCATAGACGTCATCAAACTGTTTACACACAGAACAAAAGAATTTAAAACTTCCTTTTTTTACATTTATGAAGCAAAAGTGCAGTATTTGGGTTCATATGTTTAGCACATGATTTTCATAAAGAATCTATATATTTTTGCCCTACAGAGAATTGTTATACAGGTCAAATGTGTTTTCCTGATGTTCCTATGCAGTTACAGTATATTGAATTTAGTGGTTTAACACTAAGAAAAGAAAAAAAAGAAGAAAAAAAAAGAAAAAAAAAAGAAAAAATTTTTAAAATAGAAAAAAGGTTCAAGAAATCAAATGATTAATCAGTTTTTAGGGTTATTGTGCAGATTTTGTTTTGAAATGGACACGTTAGGATTTACATTTTTGTCATGATTAAAATAGGCCTGGAGTTATAAGTATTTTACTTTCTTTCATCTCTACTATAAGCTAAAAATGGCTTAGAAGACAGAATAACTGGGGTGGCGATTGTTGATACGTACAACCAAATCTCACATCAAGATTCCAGTCTTTTATTTTGAATTAGAGAAATTAGAGAAATGTGCATTACAGAATGTATGTGAATGAAAAATTAGCTGTGAATAGACCTAATGACCCCACAGAGAAGAGAACTTTTATCCCCATTCATGGTCATTTGATGCTTATTCCTTAGTCATGTGCAAACAGCTTTGTAGCAGATCTTAATTTTCCCATCTGAAGAAAGATCAAGTTTTCTAACTGGAGAAGATAAGTTCAAACTTGACGGATTGAGTGTTTCAGGATTAATAGCAGAGGTAAAAGCGTTTCTGAAGGACATTTCTTTAAGCATATTTTCCTAATTTGCACAGTGGTGCTACTTTCTTCCTCAGCGGCTCTTTTGAGTTTTGTCCTACATATGGAACCACGAAGAGAATTTTGGTTCATCGTAGACATTTGAGGTTTAGTCTCATCGGTGAATTTCTGGTTATGGGGTAAAACTTTGAAAGAAAAAGAAGAGATTTATGTCTCAGAGGATCCATTGACATCGTATTTGTAGGAAGCAGATCATTTACGAATAGGTGCCGAGGGAATGAGGCTGGGATTTTAGTGTCTCACAAGAGACGGCTGGACCATCACCATGGACCTTTGTCTTACCTTTACCAACGCTCATAAATAAAAAGCAAGTTCTGAATCTTCTTGTCACATGAGTAGATCATCCTTGTCATGGTTGAGATGCTGAGTTGAGAGGACTTGAAGGCCTCTGCACTGTACCAGTATTGTAGATAACTAAAATATCCAGCTTGTGCAATTGTTTAATTCCTCATCCTTCACTAGCACTAAATTCGTCACTTTAAATTTAAAAACCAGGGAATCCCACCAGCCATCCTGTTATCATCCCCTGTAGGTTCTTGATCTTTACCTATCATGAAAATATATTTTGATAGATCGTAGTCATCCAAGTGTCTGATGAAACTTTTCATCTAATAACGTACTGGGCACCTTTGCAAAAATGTTTACTTCGTGGTTTTCATTCATTTTTATTTCTGCATTCTGACACATATTTTTTTAATAAAGATGAGAAAGATAAAATGACTGTTGCAGTACATTTCTAAACCTACTTTAACCTTACCTCAGATAATGACCATTTGTTAACATATGCGGACACGTTATTTTTAACTTTATGTATGATGCATTCAGCAACGACAAAAAGATAAAAAAAAAAAAGAACAACAAATTTTTAGAAAATTTCCATTAATTTCTGTAACACACCATGTAATACTGTTATGAATAAAAACATTTTAAAAAGGTGTCATTTCAGTAAGTTTGTTTCATAGCTTTTGCTCTTCTGTGATAATTCTGTGTCTGTCATGACCAGTGGTTTTGACAGTGGAGGTTATCTGGGAAAGAAGAAAAGTGCCTCAATTTGGGGAATAACTAATCTTATAAACACCCTGAAGTGTTTCTTGTCTTGCAAATACTTGACTTGCTGCTTTTAATTGCTGCTTCCCAGTTTTTGGCCTCTTTTCAAGTGTTTTAGGATGAGCATCCCAAACCAGTAGGTGTTTTGGCCACCTCCTGTAAAAGCACACGTTCCTGGGAGAGACCATGCCGTGCGGTGCTACCAAAGCTGGAGTATCTCTGTGGCATGAGCAGCTGTAATTAATTTTGCTCACATTTTTGTCTTCAAGTAAGATAACAAGGGGAAAATGTGTGTGACGATTTTGAAAGTAAAAAGCCCCCAAACTTACTAGTAATAAGTGCAGAATTGAGAGCAAAGCCTTCATCCAGCAAAACATGTCAATTGAAACCACCTTCTGTTTCAGTGGGACCTATCTACTGTTTGGGGTGATGTGTAGGGTAGGTTGAAGTGTTTTGCTGGCGTGAAACTTTTGATGCCACTTGCAAAAGAAGTTGTTTGATGCTCAGAGGTACCAAGTGCTGGCTCTCCCAGTCAAAATATGGAATGGTACCATTCTTTGCCAAGCAAGTAATGCAAATATGCAAGATGCCACATTGAAATATAAGAGAAAGAGGGTACGTGTGTATATGTGGGAGGAGAGCTCTGGATGCACACACATGTATTTTGTTGTATTTCTCCTTCTTGCTCTCCCATCCCTTTTTGATCCCCCAGAAATGTCCAGTAGGTTATGGTGAAACATTCACTGCTTTTGTCAGTGAAATACCCAGATCCCACCTAAGAATAAAGGTCATTCTGTTGTGCTGAAAACATGCTGGTGTTGAAGTCGTTTTGAGTTTGTATGTAGGTAACGGTATTTGGATGTTCTTGGAAGGAGGGATGTGATCGGTTTTCTTTTCAACAAGCTACAAAATGTCAACTTAAAAGTGAAATGAAACTAAGTATGGTTTTAAACTAAAATGCATTTTTGCAATGTAAGCCAAATCTAGTCTTGTTGATGTTCATCTGGTATCCCCACAGTGAAGGTGGTTTGTGTTTAAAAAAAAAAAATCAGAAAAATTGGCTCATGTTGCATGGTTGCTACCTGGACTCAGGTTAAAAATTCAGATTGAGCAATGAGATCTTAGTCTAATGGTGATGAGGAATCCTGATGTAGGAAGGAGCTGGCTGCATGTTGGCATTGTTCGGAAGGGGAAAACCATCTGATTCTTGCTGTGGTGTCAATACACTACATTACATTAATGCTACTGCAACTTAAACACTCTCGGTGTCTCTAGATTGCATATGAGTATTGAGCTCAAACATGACTAGCTCAAGAAATGGTCCTGATTTAACCAATGCTTATTAAGGCCATGTTCTGCAGCAACAAGAATTTATTTAGCAAACAGGTTGCAGAATCAACTTGCGGTTTTACGCAAGCAAGGACTCTGACAGATCTCTCATTTCCATGTCAGTGACTTCTGGAAAAGCAATTGATTGTATAGACTGGGAATATGCAATTTTAATTTGCTTAGCTTTGATTAAAGGCAATGTTCTGTGTGCTTTAATCACTCTCTACACAGTGACAGTTCCTGCAACAGGTAAGCCAACCTCTTCCTTCCTTTTTTCTAGGTTGTGATGCATATTTCTATCTGCCTTTTTTCTTTCCTTTATAAACCACTCATGTCCTGTCAGGTTCATATTTATTAGTTTTCTGGCAAATATAATTCTCAATCAGAAGAATATAAATTAATAGAAATGAAGGGGGATATCTGCTGGCAATTTTCTACACAGGTTTGAATCCATTGTCTACAGTTGTGTCCTGAAGCTGTCATGGAAGTTGCGTAGTGGTGATTGAACAAACTGAGAGCCCGTAGGGCAACCAGAAAAGGCAGGTTTAGGACAGATGCGTGAGTCATCTGCACATCTACTCGTGGCTTCTGGTTCTACTGCTGTGAATTCTCCCCATTCCTGGCTGTGTTCTGATGTTACAACTGCGAAAGTCATGGTACTTCTGTCAACTCCCTTATGATGAGGGCTCCCACAAGTTGGTTTTCTCACACTGATTTCATTTTACGTTTTTCTTTTTTTCCTTAAATACCTAAGGTAAAGCAGAGAACTGGCATGGGGAAGGAAAAGGGGCGCTTTTTTTCTCTCACTTGATTTGCTGTCTGAAAGTGTGGGGAAACTGAATTATACATTTCAGCATGACAGTGAGGAATATGGGGAGATATCCTGATACGATTTCCTGATTACATGTAGCATTGCCTGTCTCTTTCTAAAATTATCCTACTGGAGGCAGGAAATATCAGGTCTATTAGTGAAACGACTCTCTAGCTATTAGTTTTTAGAGCTTTAAATAGTCTTATCTCCGTGGATGTGTTTGCCATGTGGCTCATCTATCACCCTTAAAATGTTTTATCAGCACCTGAAAAATCTCAATAAGAAGAATAGCTTCAAATGTTACCTCTTCAAGGGGCTTTCAGATACACAATGTGTTTGGTTTAAGGGGTTTTTTTTTAAAAAGGTCTTTTAAGATCTGATATTATTTGCTAGCTTTTCAACCCCACTTCGTAGCTCTCACAACACCACTTCTATAAATACTCCTGACCAGCAAGGAAAGGAAATCACAATAGATTAAAAGAAAACCAGGTTAACGGGCAGCAAATCAATGTCCATTCAGTCCCAGGCATTTGTGAAAATAAAGGATTATGAAGAATTATTGCCAGGTACTAGCAGTGCGGAGACCTTTTGTGGCATCTTTGTCTTCTTTAACAGATAGTTATTAGGGGTCTGAGAAAAGCTCTCAGTGTCAGAAGCCAGTTCTATTAGAAATAAGCAGAAGTTACCTTGCAGAAAGATGTTGCTTTTTTTTTTTTTGGTAAATTTTGTACTGTTTGATCTATTGAGATTACGAGTGTCTGGTTTTTTTCTTTACAAAATGCTGTTTCTGGTTTGAAAATAAGTTTGTTTGTTATCTTGAGTTCTGATGGAGAGGACATAGTGGCATGAGGCGGTGGGTTCTCTACTCATTACTGCAGCCCATGTCTTATGGTCTTCTCAGGACTTTGGAATCAGCTTTTGAAGTAGATGAGCCTATGCCCAGTCTGGACTGAGTCACTATGAGGCATTATTTTTAGAGAATCAAAAGGCAGAAAAGGATAATTAAACTCAACAAGATATATTTGTATGGCTTTTCAGAGACGAGCCTCACCACCAGAAAGGGACTGGAAAGGGACTGTATTAGTAACAACACCCCTGATGCAACGGAATCAGTTGTAGTAAACATCTGAAAACATTCCTTAGGGTTTCTTACTTGTAAACTTTACCACGTGTTTGCCACCTTATGTTCTTCACCATTAAAACTGGTTGGGAGAGTCCCCTCTTACCTTTCAGTGAGCCAGTTGCATCCTCCTGCAGAAGGAAATGGGGTATGAGTTATGAAGCAGTGAATGCAAAGGTTGTCTCAGAGAAGGAGAAAGAGAAACTCTTTTTTTGAAAAGTGTATTATTGACACCATAAAGAGCTGCTGTCTGGCTCCAGTCTAACATTTCCCAGGAAGGGCCTTCCATCTCATGTGTTTCAGTTTTGCTTTGGATGGGAAACTGCCATTTAAAAAAAAAAAAAAAAATTAAAAAATTCTCTTTGGTGGAACTGTACATGTTTTATTTACAGGGAGCAAGGGTTCACAAACTGACCTTGGTGTTACAAACGCCACAAAGGATGCGTGACACTTGAAAGCTTGGTGTTCATGATGGACACTCGGTGAGGCTTCATTTTCAGGTGTGATGAAACCTGCGCTCGGTGCCTTACAGCGTTGTTAGCACTAAGTGCTCTGGGAGTTAAGGACGGCTCAGCAGACAGACTCTGCTGTTACAGTCAGCAACGGAGAAGGATCAAGATGGGGGAAGGAGGACACAGACGGTGTTACAAGACGGCCTTCCCACTGATCCATGGACCCACTAAGCCCCAAGCTGCAAGGAAATGGAAAATGAGGTGTGACTGTTGTGAATTTTACATTAGACCTACATTTAATTAGACTAGATTATAATTTATGTGGCAAACCTGATTCTGCTTTTCAGTTCTCTGAAAACTGTGTTAACATGTAGGAAATCCTGTCTGAAATCCTGTCTGTTGGATCCTTGCTGCTGTTTTAACCCAACTGCTGTCTGCTAATTGAGAGCAAGCTTGGTCACCACCAAGATGTGCATGGTGAGAGGCAGCAGAACAGGAGCAGGTTGCTTTGAGATGACACACTGGAATCACTGCCATGAACCAGTTAAATCCAGAGGGTGTTGTGTGTGTATAATTCTTAGCTTCATTTTTGCTACTGCTGAGAGAGTGATGTGCACAGCACTTCCCAGGTCCCACGTATGAAGAGATCTTTCCCGTAAGTGGGGGGTTTTTTTGTCATGTGCAAATGATTAACAGGTAAATCAATTGTGACAAAGGTTGAGCGAGCTGTATCGCGTAAGGACATTGTGGGTTTAGTCTGGAGGAAAGCCATTTGAAACAAAAAAATAAAGCAAAAAAGGCCAACAAAAAGCTTTGTGCAGCCTAAGCCACCTGTCCTGAGAGTTTTTCCTCCCTGTCTGGAGATGAAAGGAGAGCTAATCACTGGCTGCCTGTTCAGTAACAATGGGTTAAAAGACTGGCTGCCTGAAACACACTCTTTTGAATAGAACAAATTCCTACAAGGAATCGGTTAATGTGCTTCGCTGTGTTAAATTGTTATCATCAAACTGCCAAACTAGAAGGATGCAGCAGCCAGTTGCTTATTTTGCAGGGACATGGCTGTGCAGTCAGAATAATGTCATTTGTAAGGTAACTGACACATTAAGTGGTACAGCACTTGGCCAGGTAATGACATTGAGGTTGCCTGGGTTGTTTTGTATCAGTGAATATGATGAATTTTATATATAGCATCCATCATTCACGTTAGGAGCAAATTAAAATGTATTTATTTTTGTATCGTCATAGTACCCCGAGACTTACCCCAGGGTAAGAGGTGGTGGTGCTGAAAGCCACAGTTGCATTAAAAAAAAGACTGCAACTGTTCAAAGAACCTCTGCTTGTCCAGCAAGAGGAAAGGTGGGAAAACACACTAACATTCATCATTTTGCACAGGGAAACATAGATTCAAAGAACTTCTTTCCCTCTAAGGCGCTCATTGTAGGTTGAGACTAATTAGAAAAATGAAGGGAAAGGCTGTTCTGTCTTGGGGGTCAGGGAGTGAAGTGAGAAGCGGCCAGATGTGAAGGCTGCCTCATGAGGCAAGTGAAGGAAAATTCTGCAAGGCTTTGAAGATCCTGACCTTCCTTTGAAAGCTCAGCTGAAGTGAATGGAATCAGCCTCAGGTAAGTTCTCTGCCCCTGCTATGACCATGTAAGAGAGAGAATGACTCAACGTAGTAGCTAGAAAACACCAAGGCATTTAATTCAATACCCTGATAGGTCTTGCTTCCACAGGCTCAGGACTGGATGTGTGGAGCAGAGGATCCCTATGGAAGGGCCCAGCCAGGTCTGGACCTCTTGCCTTCCCCTGTAGCATGAGCCCGAGCCCTGGGGAGAGGCTAAAGGCTTTCCCTGAGCCCTGTGAATGACTGCCTATGCTTCGTGCCTCTGGAAGGCAGACATGAAAAGCAGAAATAAATTTGAGATTTTGTAGTCTTTTCCTAGAAAGCTGGATTTCGTTTACTTATTGCTTCCCTCTTGCCAAGGCTGGAGTATGTTTCATTCATTGAAATATTCATTTCCCCCCCAGTCTCTTGAAAGGAGCATCACGAATGAAAGCATAAATGGCTCCTGGACAGATCTTTGCTTCCCACTCGCCTCCAGAAAGCTGCGTACTAACAATTGCAGCGTTTACCTTGCGACGCTGCCAGGTGGTGGGTCATCTGCTGTTTACAGAGTGGGAAAGCAGCCCTGTAATTTATCTTTTTCTACTTGAACCTTTGCGACTCGCCCCCGGCAGATGGAACGGGAGCGGTGGCAGTTTCGAATCGCCAACGGTACCTGGGAGCGATGAGCACAGCACGCACCGCGTTCGCTCCGTACCCTGTCAAGTTGTTTCTGCTTATTGTTGTACCTGGTGTCGTAAGTGTTCATTGCTTGGGGTAAGTGAGTGTTTTGGCAGGCATGTCCATGGGGTGGTATGATAACGGGTGAAGATCGGTACAGGCTCTCTGCTTTCACCGCATAATTGCTGTCTTGACTGATTCCTTACGAAGAGCAAAAGACATTGTTTTGAAGTTAACGTAGTGCAGCGTGTCTGCCTTTAGAAGAGTAACCCCATAGGATAAGTCTCAGGCGACGAATTGCTGCGGTCATGTAATGGGGAATTCTGTGTGCAGTCTCCTCCCATGCTAACTGCCCAACTGCATGCTGGAGAGACAGGGTTTTGTTTTCTTTGAGTACATAAATGGCAAGAATCTGGGTGATAGTTGTTTCTCTGCTAACTTAATAGATTTTGCTCTTTCAAGGGACTGTGGTCAATCAGTGACTGCAATCTTTCCAATCTAACTATATTTTTCCACTGTTCTCTGAACTTTGAGCTCTGATTTCATGCTTCAGTGAGCTGATGAGTTTTTGCAATTCCTTTATTCCATGTGATTTTTTAATATGCAGTAATGGGAGCCCCTTGCCAGGCACCAGATCATCCTTAAAGCTTCAGCTGATGCTATTCCTTGTCTTGGTGGAAGAATTGGAAACACTGTGGTAGTTTACTTGTCAAAGTGGGTATGAAAAGAAATTGTCTGTGTTTTACTAAAGCATCCCACTTAGATTAGGTGCTACAAGGAAGCGTTTGTTTGGGACAAGGATTTAATCAGAAATACTGACTCTGCCAAAAGAGGAGGCAGCATTTTAGCTGTGGCTTCATGGAAACCTTGGAGACAGTTGTCATGTGAGGGACTAAGAGAGGGGCTGGGGTGAAAAGTAAAGGCTTACACTCAGGGTTCAGGTTCGTTACTGGGATGAATGGAATTACTGGGTTAATGACTCTCTATTGTGAACCAAGAAGAAAGTCTGAAACTATTGCGTTTGGCTAGCTTGAGAAAAAGTGGGCTGCTCAGCAAAGGAAAGTGCTTAATCCTGGTTCTCAAAAATGCTGAGTGCTCACCAGCCCTCCAGATTGCAACTGGTGTTTGTCATGGAGGTGTCCGACTTCGGAGCAGTGTTCAGCAGCGAGGTACCAAAGCACTGCCTGTACATCAGGAAGCAGGAAGCGATGGGACCAGAGCAGCAACTGATGGTGCAGCTTTTACTGCTGGCCAGTTGGCCAGGTTATTTGGTAGGGCTTGCACAGCTTGAGATGAAGCCCAGGTTGGTGGGATACGGGTTGAGTTTGCCATGCTGGTTAGATCAAACGTGTGTCCTAGAAACACTCCTCCTGAATGCTCTGCAAGATTTACCATCATGGGGTTGGTGTAAGAGGACTGAGTCTACTCTTGGACATTGAAGAGTAGATCAGGTTTCACACAGAATCAATGCTTGTGTGAAATAAAGACTGAAATCTAAAGGGTGCATGGAAGATTTGATGAGGTCTAACAATTGTTAGTCCTCTTTGGCATTAGTTTTGCTGAGCTGTGAGCCAAGTTGCTCTGTGCTCACAGCTCTTGAGTTTTCACACCCTGAAGCTCTTGTGTTGTTGAATGCAGAGGTGAAAAGGAGTCCCTTAACCTCAGCAGAACCAACGAGAGCGTGGCCAAGAGCAGGCATGTCCGGTCCATGAGCAACCTGCCGCAGCCCCGTGACTGCATTCTCTCCGCCTGGTCTTCATGGAGCAAGTGCGATCCCTGTCAAAAGAAAAGGGTGAGTGTTTGTGATCTAGGCATGACAAGTGAGAAACCAGGAAGCGGGACCTCCTCCAAGCCTTGTCTTTTTTGTCTGTGGAGTTGGGCAAATGTTGGGGAGCTGCGGAGGAAAGCCCTGTACAGGTGAGACTGCAGGCTTTTGCTTTCCAGGTGGCTTTTAGCTCTTCAGCTCGCTACCCTAGTCACTTCAATGCTTTCCAGGCTGCCTTGTTGTCCTGAGAAGGCGTACAGACAGGCTTCGTGAAAACACAGGCAGGAAGCCCAGGCTTTGCAGGGACTTTCACTCCAACACAGTCCTCCTCTTCCAGCATCAGTGCGAGGCACCATCCCCACTAATGGTCCCCACGGGACCTGGAGACACTCAGTGCCTCTCAGGATTAAGAAGCTTTTTCTTGTCTGCCAACTAGCATCTTCTACCCGCGAAGCTCCATCAAACAGAAGTAATGAACCCAGTAGTGTGAAGAGCAAAATACTTGTTGGTAGAGGGACGTCTGCTAATGAGTTGGAGAAGCCATTCCCAGGCTTTAGTGGGAATAACCTGCGATGGGAGTTGGGAAGAGTGGAGCTTCGTATCAAAGAGTTAATCTTAAAAGCTGGGAAAAAAAAAAGGAGGGCTAACATATGGGACGGAGTAATTGACTGCTTCACAGCAGTGATGTGGGCGGAAAAAAATCCCTAATGATACAGAGGGCCAAGTAAATACATTGACAGAAAATAACAAGGGATGTCGTTACCAGCACTAATTGAAAGAGAGGAGATGTAACGGAATCCTTCCTTACTCTTACAAATGCCCACACTACCCTGTCAGGCTCATTTAAACAAACTGTCAAAGAAAAGCAAACTTTCCTTCATCCCTTCCCAATCCTCAACCCTTCTTTAGTAAAATTAAAACTGTCGCCCATCAGAAACCTTTGAAACGAGGCACGTTCCTGGCATCACAACGCTTTGCTGACACTATTTTTTCTATGACTGTACTCTTAGATCAGATCTCCCCAGCACAAAGTTTGTTTTTAAACTAGGGAAGCGTAAAATTCACAATTTCTATACACTTGAGTCAATATTTTTTATTTCATCACAGTACAGATTTGCCTGCCTGGAACAACCTTCTCAGTTCAATGGAGAACCCTGTGATTACTCCGACAAAGAAACCGAAGACTGCGTTACAAATAATCCTTGCAGGAATAAAGTTAGATGTGAAGGTTTTGTGTGTGCTGTTACAGGTAAGGACTCACAGAATGGGAATGGTGGTGCTCAGGTGGCATCTCTGACACCACTATGCTGAACTTTGTGCTTCTACAAGAGTTTGCTGGACCAAAGAGATGTCAGGAGTTGACCCAGGTCCATCCATGCTTGTGTTTGTTTTTGCATTGGTGATTTTGAGCCAACACCTGTCAGTCTGAAGCATGTCTTTAAAATCCAAATTGGAAATTATATCCCAGTTCTGTCAGTAAAATCTCAAGCACAAGTGGATGTGACAGCATCAGGAGAACATGCACTGGGCATCCTTGGTGCATGCCCAAAAGCACAGCAGATTAGGATGATTATCCTCACAGTATTTCCCTCCATCCTATGAACAACCAATTAGACAGGGACACAGTGGGGAAGTGGTGTGGGGAAGCAAGGCAGCAGTTGCCTGTATCCAAAATTTGATCAGCCCCTGCTTTGAACCCGGACAGGAAAGTGTGCAGGAGGAAGAGTACTGGGCAGAGGGGTGGTCAGCTCAGGAAATGGGGCAAAGGAAAGCGACTAATCTCTGTCCCCTGGGGTAGTGTTTTGTGGAGACCGAAATACAACTCACTTGTTATGCACATGGGAAGAGGGGAAAAGAATACCACGTACAAGGTCTGATGAACAGTCTCCAGTGTGTTTGTTTTCTCAAACCTAAAAAAATCTTAGTAAAAAAAAAATCTATTATTTTTTATGCTTTTAATTAGGGTTTTGTGGGGTTTTTTAGGTTGAACAAGGAATTTTAACATTATGAGAGTTTTGAGCCAAACTGAGCAGAGGGAGTTTGGTGATCTATGAAGATAAAGAAGAAACATTTTCCAGCTAGATTTGCACCATACATTACAGGAGTCTTTTATTTTGTTTCTAGACTCTGAGTCAGTGAGTGTGATAATAGATTGCTTTATGAGTAATTTACACCTTGCATTCTAGGAAGATGCATTACACGGAGGCTGCTTTGTAATGGGGATGATGACTGTGGGGACCAGTCAGATGAAAAAAATTGCAAAAAGGTGTTTAAAAAATGTGACCAGAAGATGGAAGAATACTGGGGAATAGAGAATCTGGCAAAAGGGTAAGTTAGTGACCTTCATGAAATGTTTTCTTGAGGATAAGAATGATCTTCTGTAGCTTCAGACATAAACATTGAACAGAGAAAAGGTATAGCAATTGCTGTATCCAGGAGTTGGTTTGGCTCCGACAGCCTTTGGGGTCCTGGTGCAAAGCCTACGGGGAAAACCCTTATTGACTCTGTAAGTCTTTTGGAGAGAGGTGAGGTGAGTCAAAGTCCCAGATGTACCCAAGAGTACCTTTGCACCCTGCAGATATGGTCAGCTCAGCTTGCAGATACATCATGCGAGAGTCTGTGCACTCTCTTTGGGTTGCCAAAACTTGGTGACTGGAGAGAAGGGTGTCAAGAACAAGTGTTTCTTTAATGCCTGTAGGTGCTTACACTTACATTGATCAGTGGGAGGGTTCCGATAACCTGGTAAATTAGACTTTGCCCTAATTAAGTTTCTGGGGAGCAGGAATGTCCTAGCCTTTAGGAACTGAGAGACTACTGCAAACTCTGCTTTTGAAATAAAACCTAAGGGCAGTTTGTTAAAGTCTAAGGATAGTGTTATATCATCTTTTATAGTGACTTAAGTCAGCATCTTGGATTGCCTCAAATCTGAACCTGAGGATGGATTTGTATTTTCACATGGTGTGTTCGTTGGGGGAGAGTGTCTTAAAATTTCTTGGATATCTTCCGTGACAGCGAGAGATGATGAAACGTGTGTCCTTTGTGTGAGTGGGGTGGGATTAACCTGCATGTTAGCAAACCCCAACTTTGTGGGGATTAAAATCTACATCTGAATTGATCCAGCTATTACTGGCTAAGACTGTGGCAACTTTCTATAGGATCAGACCTTTCTATAGGATCAGATCCTTTCTATAGGATCAGACAGTGTGAAGAGTCTTTTCTCAATCTACAGGGGAAAAAAATGCTTTCTGCATAAAAAAAATAACCATATTGCAAGGAAAAAATTATAATTTCTTCTTTATTCTCTGGAGATACGGCTGCTGCGCATGTCATCACTAATGCTTTGTACTTCTGAGTTTAATCAAAATTAAAAATAATGTTGGACGATTATAGGAACATGCTTCTCATCTCTTTGAAGCTACCATTGCTCAGTAATTTGCTTTTAGGGGACTTCCTTTCTTTTTCAGATTGTTCTAAAATTAGAGTTAATATTTTACAGCTTCAGAGTCATTATCATGCAAGTCCCTCTCCCCAAAACAAGGAGAGGCAGATCTAACAGAGGCCTGGAACACTAATAGGGACACAACATGGGCTGTTAGCAATTTATCTTTTATTTTGGTGAAATTTCCTCTAATGACTCTTGCTACTTTTTGAGTATGAGTTTGTGGAGGTGAGTACTGTTTTCTCAGCTGTGTTCCAGGAGGGTCCTCACAATAGGCAACAGAAGGTTTTTACTGTAACAGATCCCACCAGCAGCAGTAGGAAAAAGCAAATGAGCCTGGTTTAATCTAGAAAGGTTGCAGTGCCACATCCTTTTTTAGAGCAGGCAGGTTTAGTTTACTGCCATCATCCATTCAAATCACAGGAACACTTCCCAAT
Organism: Zapornia atra; assembly: GCA_013400835.1. Taxonomy (NCBI): domain Eukaryota; kingdom Metazoa; phylum Chordata; class Aves; order Gruiformes; family Rallidae; genus Zapornia; species Zapornia atra. The sequence goes on along the minus strand of VZTU01022359.1, from coordinate 248,748 downwards.
GGCTTCAAGGACTAGCTGAAGAATTGCTTGAGTATCTAGATCTTTTGGTACCCTGAAAATCTTTACTGTTGTCTGCTGATGTCTGGTTGATCCTTGACCAATGTGGCAAAGATTATGACTAATAGACAAGAGCAAAGAAATGGGGATTTAAAAATGAGTCTGAACTGATGACAGGTTGGCAAACCAGTCTTTGAAGATCCTGCTGGATGCTGCTGCACTACTGCAGCCATTCGAGGATGCTTGAAGTGGGCAGCCTGGTGGGGTGGGGGTTTGGCTGGTCCCATTTGCTCTGCTCTTCCCAGAGAGTTCCAGAAAAGGCTACAGAAGCTGCCGCTCCCGGTGACAGTAATGGTGTGGTGTCATTCGTAGCTGGGTGGTCAAATTGCCCTTCATATTCATTGAAGTGGGAAAATTTGATTCTGTCTTGCTATCGTGTTAGTCAGGTAGGTTTTCCTGGAGCAACTGAAAGAGGCAAAACTTTCTTTTGGGGTTTCAAAATAAAGAAGTATGAAATAAAAAGCCCTAAGCCAAACAAATCAAGATTCTGCCTTTCTCAGCCAAGGCATAATCTTAATATTTTGCTCTTATTCTTCTTCATGTACAGGTTAAACATCTTCACAAACAACTTAGAAGGATTAGTTCTTGATCACAGGTACTATGCTGGGGGATGTTCTCCCCATTATATTGCGGATACAAGATTCAGAAAGCCATACAATGTAGAAAGCTACATACCAGAGGTATGTGCCTGAGTCCTCTGCAAGTGCCATACATACATATGTTCTGATTAGTTGAGTGTCTAATATTGATACAGTTTCATTACGAATTCATTTTATAAAGAATTACAGAGCTTGTAAGATGAGATGAGATGAGGCTGATGAGCCCTTCTTGTAGAACATCTTCATAGCCCACACACTCCATGAAGGTGGACACGTCCTGCTGCAATACCTGTGTGCACTGGAATAGTTGGCAATGTTCCCTTGCTCCTTGTCATTGCGAAAACTGAGCCTAATCTTTCTGGTGCTGTCTATACAAGAGTGCCTGAAAGCTGCCCAGTGCTCAGGGGAAGGATAACTTCAGACAGAGTTGTGGAGTGCCTTGAGCCAGGCTGGGAAAGCTGTCCTTGAGCAGCAGCCTAGGATGCAACAGCACACTGTGTGCTTTGTGTGAAAGCGAAGGCGCCTAGCTCCTATCTGTGGTGCATCAAAGCTGTATTTCAAATATTACATGTTTGACCTCAATGTTCTTGATGACATAGTGTGATAGTTTTGAGTGTTGCCCATTAAGAAACTTTTTCCTCTTAGAATTCATATTTTAATTGTTGCCTATGTTTAAGATTTTACCTTCTTTGCATAAGATTGACATATTAAGTAAAAGCCTGAAGTCCTTGCAGTATGGAGGGAGATAGTGGCTTTCTTGCTGCTGTAAATCAAGTATTCTTGAAGTACCAGTGTTAATAATAACAGTGCTTTGTAATTATATGAGGCTTTTCATCTTCAAAGTGCAAGCATTAATTCTCAACTGTATTTTGTATCTGTACTCCTTCTCCATGCTTCAGGTATACAATTGCTGTGCAGGAAATTAAACGTGTTGGTTTTGCTTTCTGTTTAGACCAAAAGCAAATACGAATTTACAATGACTGAGTATCACTCCTACTCAAATTATGAAAGCTCTGTCCTGAAGGCAAAAGCTTCGCAGACTAGCTTCAGCTTTGGTATAAAAATACCAAAATTGTTTGAACTAGGTTACAACTATAACGACAACAGGTTCAAGAAGTTCATTCAAAGGATGAAAAGATTTTCTTCAACTGTAAGTACTGCTCCACTTAGTTATCTGCTATCACATTATCTGTGTGCGTGTGTGTATCGGTTTCATCCCCATCATCGGGTCAGTAGCCATGCTGAGGGTAAATGAGATCTTTCCTCCGGATTGGATTTTGCAGTTTGCATTGGTCAAGTGTTTATTAAGGCCATGATGCCTTTGTTTGTGTTTGAAGCACCCAGGAGCTTTTCCCTTCACTTACCAGCCAAGGACTTGACTGCCTAACCTCTGAAACCAGCCACAGATGCGTACAGTCTGTCCAGCATCCTGCTGTTTGTAGTGAGGTCATTTTTAAAAGGCAAAATTAAAAAGCAGGTTCAGGTGACCTGTCCTTGGTACAGTGAGCTCACTGGCAGGAGATATACGTATGAGTGATGCTCCTAGCAGGATCCCCGCTTGGCACCCCAGCCATGGGATGCTGTGCCCCTCACCCTGCCAGCCATTGAAAGGTTCTTCCCACTGACACCAAAGCAGGCTGGCATTGCACATCCACCATGGGGATTCCTCCAAGGGAGCCATTGCAGGTAGATTTGGGGTTTAGCTAATGAACCTGCAGCCTGGAGTTCCCTCTGCCCTACCAGTGAGTTACAGTAACTAGCAGAGAAATCTGCAGTGAAAGAAGGGCAAACAGGGTTTTCTGCAGTTGCAGGGATTTCTGTACTTGTACACATGATGCAGAAGCTGCTCTGAAGTGTGTGCAGCAACCGCTGCTGAGTATCACCTCACACACGAAGGGCCATCCCTCTTTTTAGGTGGGTTCAGTGAGGCGGGAGCTGTCGCTTCAGTAAATGATGATGCAAACCACGATGCCAAGCTGTTCAACTGCAGGGCAGCCTTGACAGTAATGTAGAGTGAAAACTGCTGGCGGCCCTTCCGTGGCTTTAATTATAGACTAACACATGCCATTGTGCTTCAGCTGATGGGATCTATCTGCTGAGCACCTCATTCTCCAGATCAGGGCACACACACAACAGACAATACGGACGGCACAATCACTTCCAGTTGCATCTGGAGATTCAGTCACAGCAATGATCTGATGCACACTTTAAGCTGACTTTAATCTGTAACTCCTCAGATGGCTTTATGAGATGCACTCTGAGGTAGTGCACACCATCATTTGATTTCTTTTTTTCATCTGCCATTACTGTAAAGAGCCATAGCTCTTGTCAGTGATTTAAGAGTGTCACTGATGTATGTCTCTCCCTTCAGCACAGGATTGGCCCAGTATTCCTTGTTACTACCAAACTTGCATTTCCTTCCTGGAAATAGGCATCTCCCATGACAAAATCAGAGGTAAACAAGAAGCATTTGCAATAGATATCCATAAAGGAACCCATTACTAGGCCTTGATTTTATTATTAAAGGTGCAGAGTTCTACATTGAACCTCCACTGATGTACTTGTCCTGCTGGTGCAAACAGCTGGACACTAAATCCTTTGGACATGGTCAAAGATCTCTTCTGTTCCTTATTTCTGTGCCAGAAAGAGAAGATATAATGATATACCCACATGTGTCTGTGTGTGTGTGTGTGTGTGTTGTGGTTTCCTCTTTCCTTCGAGTTTTGGTAAAGGCATATTCTGTGGGATATAAATATAATTTTGATCAGGTAGGGAGTTAGTATTTCACTTATACATTGTGATTTCAGATGGCACAATTTTTCAGGAGAGAGATAGTGAAAGACACAGGCTGGTTGACGTTATTGGGACAGAGCAGTCTCATGGGATGCTGCTGGCGTCTGTGCATCCTGGGTCTGTCAGAGCAGAGCCTGGAGTCCAGTTATCATATAATCACAGAATCATTCAATGATCTGGGTTAGAAGGGACCCAAGGATCACAGAGCTCTAACCCCCCTGCCACAGGAAGAGCCACCAACCTCCATTCCTGGATCTACACAAGGTTGCCAAGGGCCCCATCCAACCTGGCCTTGAACACCCCCAGGGATGGGGCACCTGCCACCTCTCTGGCAGCCCATTCCAGCCCCTCACTACTCTCTCTGTAAAGAACTTCCCCCTAATATCTAATCTAACCCTTCCCTCTTTTAGCTTCACACCATCCCCCTTATCCTGCCATTATCTATCCTTTTAAAAAGTTGATTCCCCTCCTGTTCCTCTGCTCCCATCAGGGACTGGAAGGCTGCAATGAGGTCCCCTCGCAGCCTTCTCTTCTCCAGGCTGAACAAGCCATCCCCATGTCCCAGTCCATCCCCATGTCTCAGTGGTAGCCTGAGCCATTACCTGACCTGTAATGGATATCTCCACTCCTTCACTTTTCTCTCTCTAATACCAGTTAGAATCCTGATTTTCAGAAGCTTTACTACTAAAAGTCTTGGTTTTGCTAAATTAAAAGCTTTGCAGTTGCAAACTTGCTAACTTAATAAATCCTGCCAGGTGTTAATTGTTTAACTACACAGTCATGAAGGTGACATCCCTCACTTCTGGGCTCTCTTGTGTTGCTGTGTTTCATGTAGTCCAGCAAATTTATTCACGCCCGGTCTGAGCTGGCTGTTGCCATTTATAAACTGAAGCCCCGAGCTCTGATGCTGCACTACGAGTTCCTGCAGAGGCTCCACCAGCTCCCATCAGAGTACAGCTATGGGGAGTACAGAGAGCTCTACAGAGACTATGGCACCCATTACATCACAGAGGCTACCATTGGTGGCACCTACGAATATACTTTAGTCGTGAACAGCGATGAGCTCCAAAAGGCCGGTACGTGCATCTGATGATTGTGAAAAAGCTTTGGGGCCAGGTTTTTGGTGGGAAATCCCCTTTGTAGGCACCTCGTGATGGTTCAGGTGTGAGACTGGAAAAGAGAGAGAGGGAAAGGAGGAGTCAGCAACATCTCAAAGAATGCCTGCAGGAAAGGTGGGAGGAGACGTGCTTTGTGTCAGTGAATAAAGAGCCTGGTTTTCAAAGCGTGCTCAGCATCATGGGCTTCATCTCACTCTCAAGCTGCAGGTGCTGCCGGTTCACAAAAAAAAGACCCTGTAGCAAGTATTTTAGACGACACGTTTGGGAGGCTGACAAGATGTTGAGATGAATGAGAATCATGTAGCTTAACGCTTTTGTCAGCTTTGGAAACCTTCCCCCAAGTTCTTTTTCCGTTGCCTTTCAAATGACAGTTTTGAAACACCTTTAGCCTCGAGAGCTTTTCCAGCATGTAGGAAACAGTAAATAATTTGCTGTGTGACTCCTGTGCTTGACATCGCTCTTGCTTTTTGATTCTGGCTTCCTTTTGTGGGGAATGATGATTGTTGCATAGGATAGAACGAGCCGTGTGACATTAATCAATAGCTGCACTCTCTTATTTATTCATTGGCATGGGGGTGAGTAACTGCCTTTGCTGTCTGTTTGTGAAAGCATTTAGTGGACACTGCTGTGTGTGACACTAAGGCTGTTTGGTCTTAGGAAGTTGCTTATCCCATAGTTGGATACAGCGCAGAGGGACAGAATTTAGGTTCAGATTTGAGATATTAAAACTTGAGTTCTTGGGGGCTGGTGTGGGCCCATCACAAGCCACATTTGTTTAAACTAATGTGCATTATTGGTTGCATCAAAACTCTGTGTCTGCTGACTGCAATCTGGTTCCTGCAGTCGTACCAACGTTTTCACACAACCCCAGGGCCGAGCTGGGCCGTAAGTTCTCACTGGGGTTTGATGGGCCCAGACCGAGAATTCAGGCTTTTCCCTTCACACCCACCATTACATTTGTACAGGAAATCAAGTCCTCTTTCACAGATCTAAGCTTCTGTAAACATCAGTAGGGGCCATCCTATGTCAACCCTAACCTCTTTTTTATTTATCAGCTTGCGTTTTCTGGCTATAGGGACGTAAAACATTGAACAGTTGTATTGAAACTCTACATTTTTTTTGCTGTGTGTTGAAGGTTATTCTCTGAGTGATGTCCAGAAGTGTGCACAGCACGGCTTTAACATCGGTGGAAATATTGACGGCGTCTATTTGAAGCTGGGAATAAATGTAGCTGGCTGTAAATCCCTTTTACAAGAAATCGGAGGTGAGCGTGAAACACTTCTGCCATTTCATTTCTAGCCTTTCTCATAGTGAAAAGAAGATTTTGTGATCTTGCCTGCCTGAAACATTTCCCTGCTCCCTCACAGCTGCTTTCGAGTCTGCTGGGTAACCTCAGCCAAGCTTAACAGAGGTGGAAATGTTTCAAAGCTGCTTTTTTTTTGCAAGATTTTCCTTGCTGAGTAGAGAAGAAATATCTGCTCGGTGTCCCCTCCCAGGGAAAAGCAGGGACAGCTCATTAACTGTTACCAATCCACCCACTGCTCAGCAGAGCAGCCCAAGGTGCTGCATTTTGCACCCAAAAAAGCCCAGGTGGGGAAAGCAGGGCAGTAGTGGTGTTATGGGAACCTTGGGGGATGTATAGGAAGCTGGGGGTGTTGCAGCGGGAGGATATGGAAGTGCGTGAACAGGCAACATTCATGGTAATGAGGAGCTTTGGGCTGTGGATTCATGGTGATGAAGAGCTTTGGGATGTGGAAGGACCTTGTAACCATAGGGAATAAATTTATAAGGGGAGATGTAGGTAGAGCATAAGAGGAGGATGCTGCAAGGGAGCGGGAGGGACACAGGCCTCGCAGCATGGGAATCAGGCTTCAGGTGTGGAACTCACATGGCCTTTTCCTTTCCCCTCCAGTGGGGTGAGGCACATCCAGGGGTGCTTTGGTGGGAGCTTACATCTCATTGGCAGTCCCCAAAGATATACCTGAGCAGAACTGGCCACTTTCTGAATGCATTTTTGCAGACAGCACCTCCAAAAAACAGTATGTGGAAGATTTCATCGCCCTCGTTCGTGGCGGAGCAAGCGAACACGTTACCGCCTTGGCTTACAGAGACCTGCCAACGGCTGCGCTCATGCAAGACTGGGGAGATGCCGTACAGTACAACCCCGAAATCATAAATCTCAAGGTACTGTATCCATCACTTCGTTCAGCCTCACTTAGCTGAGCACTTTGGAGAACTCTGTGTTTAAATAAAAAGGATTTTAAAAAACCAAACCAAATAAACCCAGGGAAATTTCTAGGGCAAATAATAGACCCGTGTTGTACAACATGGTTTCTCTAAGACTGGTTATTCAGAAAATCAAAGGTGTGATGCATTAAAAAGAGTGGTGTGGCTGGAAGTGCATCAGTTAAACAGCTTTTATTCTTCTAACTTGGCTGTGCAGATGTGATCGCTTGCAGCCTACCAAGCAGGTCAGACTATCCACCTTCTCTTTTGCCAATGTAGCACCAAAAATATAGCCAGCAACATGTATTTTATATGGATTTTTTTTTTCTTGAAATTTCTCCTGGCTTCTGTGAGCACCACTGACTATTTATCAGTAATTCTCTCTGGTTCAGGAAGTCAAGCGGTTCTCCATACGTGCCTGGATGTTTGCACAGCAGAGCTAAACCTTAAAAATATGAGTGAGGTTTTGAAAAGTCAAGATTTTTTGATCCTGAGGAGTTCTAGAAATGCAAGGCACTATAAGAGTAAAAAGCAAGCAGGAATATGTAGCAATTCTGCCTCATCATTTTTAATGTCAAAGTAAGTTCACACTGAGTGAATAGTAGAAAGGTGCAAGACAGCATCCTTTTAAGCAGGAGTTTGGACTGGAGGTGCTGGAAGTTCATTTTATTATTGCGGGATTGGGTAACATTTAATTTTTAGGCAAAAATATTTGTGTTTGTAAAAGGCGTTTGTTTCTCATTGGAAATTCTGACTTTTCATTAAAAAAATAAAAAAGAGGTGAATTCTAAAAAATGTGAAGCAAAGCAAAGATCAGTAATTTGGAATACAACTGATGCTTGTCCATCCCTTGCTGCAGTGGAGGTGGCTTTCCCAAGCCCCTGGTGCGCGGTGGATAGTCCTTCCAGAATTGCACTGGGAGGTCTCTAGGCAGGCAACAACATCAACACAATCCCCCGTGCTAGATCCCACAGAACGAAGACTCTCCCACAAGAAACTGTGATGTTCTTTGTTTTGCCTGGCATCAGTGACCGGGCTGCCCAGTGAAAAACCCCGGATGAATGTAATTTGGATTTGGTATCTATAAGCCTTCATTTCCATACCAATATCCCTGTGGGGCTTGAAGATCAAAAGTACCAGCAGAGTGTGACTAAATGTCAGCCCAAGAATGCTTAGTTAGGGAAAAGTAAAGCAAATCAGTTCATAAATCATCTGCTGAAAGGACTTGGCAGGTCACTCGTAGTGTATTTCCTCATTTGTATGATCTGAATTCAAAAAGCAAAGTATGGATCACAGATAATTGATGAAGAGTGAATGTACAGCAGCAGGAAACGAGCAGGCTTTTTATTGAAACATTCTTCTATGTCTTGTAGCTTCAGCCTGTGATAGCAGTAGGGTGATCGGTGGTGCTGTGCCCGGGGTGGCAGGCATCTCTGTAGCAAGGGTGAGAATTTGGGATGGATCCTTTGATGACTTGTGCCCGTATCATCCCACTGGCATTAGCAGGTGACCAGCGGTACTGAGGTGACAGTTTAACTTTTCCCCATTTTCAGGGAAAAGGAATACAAATGAGCAGGCCAAAGCCCATTCGGTCCCCAACGCACGTTCACCGTGCTGTGCACCCCCTTATCTTCTCCCTCTGATACCATCTGTGGTGCTTGCAGATGAAGATAGCAATCCTCTCCCTCCTGAAGGCAGTGGAAACCCTTATCTTGGCTTCATAACAACGGAAAACAGTCTAGAAAGGCAGAAATGATTGAGCTGAAGGTGCAAATGTGAGTGCCTCTGGCTTTGCTGTCAGTCTGTCCGAGGAGGGAAGGAGAATGCGGTGGGTGCATTTGGGGCATCCCTTTACATTGGAGTAACAGAGCACACAGGAAACAGAAGTATGAGCAAATCTGATCTAAAAATGCCAATATTAGGAAAAGGGATGAGAAAGGATTTAATGAATCATCACTGAAACTTTGCCTGTATGTCAACTAACGGTATGGCTGTTGTGTTTTACTATGTGCTTGCAAGTGGATCTCTGTAAGTATTCCTGATATGGCTGCCTTGTTGTTCACAAGGTTTAAGGCACTACTCACGGGAAACCTGGAGCCTGTACCACAAAGCCTTCATTTCCCTCCCCAGCCATTCCCTCTCCACACCCCACAATGCTCACACCATCCCAAACTGAGGAACGAATGTGGTTTCTTCCCTCCCCTTAGGCAGAGCCGCTGTATCAGCTGGTGACTCCAACAGATATCGTTAATGCAATGGCAATAAAAGAAAATCTGCGACGGGCTCTGGATGAGTTTCAGCTGGAGACCAGTTCTTGTCGCTGCGCTCCGTGCCAGGGCAACGGCATCCCCTTTCTGCAAGGTAGAAGGATTTTGCAACTCTTCTCTCTAAGACAAATGATCTGGGTATTTGTAGGGAGTGCAGATGCTTGGCGAGTAATCTGCTCTTTAGTTTCTCCTGTCATTTCTCTTTCAGGTAATTAATTATTTTATTTATTTTTAAAGTTGCACTATTTGCAGAGTGACACCGGTAAGTAAAGACAGTAAAGTTAAGGGATGAGCCTTGTTAATGGGAGTGACCATCTGTGTCAGTTTTGTGGAAGAATTTGTTCCATCTCAATTATGCATTAAGAAAAAAAAAAAACCCTTGACATCTTTAAGTCTCCTCCTTTGCTTTTAAGATGACTCCCATCCTCCTAGAGAAGTGACTACTGTCTCAGCATTAATTAGTGTTTGTAAAAGTGTTTTGAAGATGAAAAGCACCATATAAGTGCCAAGCACAGTTATCACCGTCACCTCCCTCCATTTCTAAGAGAAGCTGTCCTCCTTTGTAAGCAGGCTGTGATTTAAAAATGAAGGGGAAAAATAATCAAATTGAATGAAAACCTCACTGCCTAAACAGAGGTATATGATGTGATGAGAGCTTCTAACAAAGGGACCCTTTTGTCAAGTGCCAGTTCCAATCTACATCTGCAAAAATCCTGATGAGAATTTTTATCTAAATGCATATAATGCAGAAACCAGATTCCAGCTAGTTGATTGTGGCACTTAAAGGATTCATCTCATCATTACCCTTGTTTAAATAACTTTTCAGGTGCTGAGTCAAGTTAGCGTTTCACTTAGGATCTCCTCCACAAGAGGTTTTAAATGACCATTATCTTCCTTAAGTGGGAGCTTCCCTCCGGGGTCCTGCCCAGGCAGAGCAGGGTTACGTGGACTTTGCCACAAAGCCAAGCTGGGATGCTCCTTTACTCATTCCTGATGCTACAGTTTGCTTCCTCTCAGCTCTACCAAGATAGAATTTTAGAGAGGAGCATGGGGACTACGTGATACCCCAGGGTGCTGAATTACCGCACCAGCATAGCTGAGGTTGAGCCACAGGTGCAGTGGCAGAAGCAAATGGCTGGGGGGGCAGTAGGGGTGGCAGGGCAATCCCAGCTCCCCTGCTTTACTGCTGTCTTGTATTTGCACCATCGGAGAGCAATGCTTGTATTATTCCACCCGCTGTCCCTTCCTCACAGAGGATGAAACACTGAAATAAATGGGTGACTGCAGGGAAATGCAACATAAAGCCTCTAATCTCACTATCTCTGCTTACTTCCAGGAACAAAGTGTGAATGCTTATGTCCCCTTGGCCGCAGAGGCACTGCCTGTGAGGTCAGCCAGAAGGAAGGTAAGAGTGTCCCCATGTCTGAGGAGACAGTCCCACAGTGAGTCCAGGGCTGGTGGATGGTTGATGGGGAGTAATGTCCCGTGCTGGTTGCCCTCCCTCTGCCCAGCCCCATGCATCCTGCAAAGGGACACACACCCTTTGCCTGTCCCCTTCCAAATTTCTTCACGCTGGTGAGGAGGTGGCTTTACTTTTGCAGTTCAAAGCTGCACAAGCACACCTTGTCATTACATCCAAATACAAACTCCTCCCTAATTTGTGTTCTGTGATGATACTTAGGTCTCCTCCAACAGCTGTTTCTTATGGTTTTCCCTTTGATTTTCCCCAGGATGTTACATCTGCTTTCCCCCAGATATACTACCATGCATTTTAAAGTCTTATTGGGATAGTTTGAAGTATTTACTAATGCTTTTTGGTCACTTTGGATCAGCACTGTCTCCTGAGTGATGTTCTTAACTCCTTTTAGTTAAGGATGACCTGTGAATTGAATAATTTTGTTTACTTCTTCCAGCTCGTTAATTTAGATGCTAAATAACAGCACATCTCAGGCACCCAGAGCTCTGCCACCATCCCACAATTTGATGTGCTGCTTTTGTCACTGCGCTTTGTTTAGAGTCTTGTATCCAGTTCTCCTTCTATACGACTGTGTCCTAACTAAGCCAGGCTGAAATACATTTTAAGCCCAGATTTCACTGAGCAGAGGGTTGATTTTGTAGGTGTTTCTAAGGAAGTCCGTGGAGCCTTAATCTGTGGAGTCACTTACACCTTGTTCCAGTCTGCTTCCCACACGCATAATCACATCCGACCCTCCCAAAGACTCACATCCATCCACTTGTCAGCATGAACCTTCCTTTCTCACTCCCCGTTCCCCCTTTTATGTATTGCCTCTATGTTCAGCTCCGTGATTCTGGGGATTTTGAATTTATGTCACTCACATGCTCAGGGTCCAGAAGAAACAGTGTAATAGGAAAATCACTGGCTAGAAAGCTGAATATTCAAGCTCTTGTTCATTGAAGAACATGCCAACATTTTCCCTAGCACCTCAAAATGTGGCTGACATGAGTTGAGGTGCTGGTTTTCATACCTAGGCTTGGTCTACGTCGGACAGAGAAACGCTCTACAAGCAAGTACAAAGCTAATTGATTTTTTTTTCCCTTGTCCTTGCCACATAAAGTGCAGTTTGAACAACCACCAGAGAATTAACATCTTTAGAACAATCGCTCATTGTTAATGACTCAAGTATGTTGTTAGCGCTGTGGACGGGGCAGAGCTGTTTGTATTTAAATGCGATTCATGGAAGCTGACAGCTCTTCCCCTGGAAAGAGCTGCTTTATTCTGACAGTCCTTTCTGGCTTTGGGTTTTCTTCCAGATGCTGCTATTAATGGAAACTGGGGTTGCTGGGCCAGCTGGTCTCCGTGTTCAGGAGGTCAACGAACAAGGAGACGACAGTGCAACAACCCTGCACCACAAAACGGTGGTTCACCATGCTCAGGGCCAGATGCTGAGACAGTTACTTGCTAGAGGAAATCACTAGGAACAAAAACCGATGAGCAGTTTGCACACCGAGTAGGAAGATGTTACCCGACTGGCTTGCTAAGTTGGCTTCGCTCATCCAAGTGCATTGAAGTTGGAAACATTTCAGGAGGCATTGAGAGCTGGGCGGGTGTTGCGAATCACACCTTTGGACGTGCTTTGCAGCTGCCCTGTGGGGTTGAACGTGCTTTATGTTCTTGGTATTGTGGCTTTTCTCTGCCTTTATTGCAGCAGGCTAACAGAGACAAGCTTTATCTCCCTCCGTATTTGGTAGCTGCGTGATTTTACATTTTACTGTCTTTTTGTTGAAGGTTCCTTTGAGATAAGAAAAGACTGTTTGATCTTACGTGCACCAGCATGCACGCTAATATGCAGCTTCTGTGAAGACAGCTGTGTCATGTGGAGCAAAATACAGCATATTAAAGTCTAAATCTCAATGAGCACAATGCTATCTAATGTGACATTTAAAGCCGCCGTGCCTCCCTACCCCAGTTTCCCAATTTATTGCGTTTAACTTAAAATTGTCTGTCGTATTAGAAATTGTATTGAAGGAGTGAAAACCGAATTGCAAGGAACAGGCTGGTGATGACACCCATGCGTTGTTATACCATGTAGCAGTTGTGCTCTTACTGCAGTGATGAGCTTCCTCTTGCTCGTTTCTGAAGTAGAACAGATACACTGAGAGTATTGGATAAGCCCCGGTATGCTGAGGTCCACGGGCACCCTGTTCCTTGGGAAGGGGAGGGAAGGATAGAGGGATGATCCTGGGGTGAGGAGTCAGAAAGCAGCTGCTGCTCCTTCTGCTGCTTGGGGATATCAGAAGGCAGAAGAGATGGTTGTGCCTGGAGGTGGGGCTCAGGCTCCTGCACCCTGACTGGGGGCTGCCGCTCCAGGACCCTCCACTGGCACAGGATGAGCAGCCAGCTCTTCCATAGCTCCTTGTCATGAACAGAATAAATGGAGCATTTGGGAACTGACATCTTTGCACATCCCCTGTGGTCTTCTGCTCTTGGTAGCTACCTCTGTCCCAAGCAGGGTCTGGTTTGTCAGTTTGATCTTGATTTCAGCAGCTGCATTGCTAGTCCGCTCAGGTTAGGACATCTGAGATGGAGAGAGTTTGCTATGAAAAAAGCCAAGGGAAGAGTAATAGTTTGCCCTTTGTGGGCATCTCGGGAGCCATGCATCACAATCCAGGTCTAACAGAGGAGGAACCTCTAATACTCTGTGTCATTTCATGGCTGACCTGAGCAAGGTTGTTCCAGGGACTTGCCTGCTTACAGCTTCATTGCTATCTAATGATTTTTGCAGAGGCATTTGGTGGGGCATGCTGGAAAATAACCAGCAGTAGCTTTGCTCCAAGAAAACAGTTCCACCAATGCAAAGTTGCTTATAAGTGTTGTGAATCTTTGAACATCTGCAAGGTCAAACATCCTTGCAAGGTTTTTAGCAATGCTGGTGATGATGGGTTGGTATCACCAGTTTCTCTCCTTTCAGACTGACGTTGTCTAAATGTAATTCTTGTAAGAACAACTCAGGCTCTCTGACATCTGAACAATGGAACATACATTTAGTTGTAGCCTTCATGCCGCCTCCACACTTATCTACAAGGTTTCTGTGACAGCTTTAAGAAAGGAAGAGCACATTGCATATGTAAAAGAAGAGTGCTCTGTACTCATTATGGGCTTCATAATTGAGCTGCCAACCCAAAACATTTACGTTATCCACTGTGATATCTTTTGTGTGATAGAAATTTGCCAAGAGGTTCACTTAGGGTCATGGTCAAAGCGGTCACTGCTTGTACTAAATATGAGATTCTTCAAAGCTTTTTAAAGCTGTAGAAGCTCTGTAGCAGAGGACCCTGATCATGGTTGATGGGTGCCTGTGAGGAGATAATCTGCAATGTGGTTGCCTGCCCTTCTTGAGGAGCATCAGTGTAATCTGATTAAGGAACTTTGTCAGACAAGTTGAGTGACTTTTGTAAATTTGACCATCTTTCCTGATAAAACCTGGAGGAAGTGTTCTGCCCCATAGCTGTGGTGTGTCTATCCACTGCTCTGGCAAGCAGAGCCAAATGTAGCTATCTGAATTTGGATAGTTGTTCCCAGATCAGAAAAACTCAATTTTTTTTAAGTGGTGGTGCCTGGGTTTGGATATTTGGGGTTTTTTCTGGGAGAGGAGAGATTTGACAATGTTCAAGATCACAGCAGGATGGTCTAACTGAAGTTATGATTCCAGTAGCAGTTGAATACTGAGCCTATAGGCTTACAAACCTCCCACAAAGGACATAACTTTATCTTGTCCTTGTGATTTTGTGCTTTGATTCAACTAACTAATGATTTATTATGACCTGGAGGGTAATAAAAAATACTATGCTGAAGCTTTTATTGTTCCATTTTGGTACACATTAAATTTTGGTACTATCTTTTACTGGTGTTTCTAACTTCCATGTTCCATGTAAGTTTAGATTAATAACCCGCAGATGAAAACGGGGGAAAGCTGTGGGCATGATGTGTGCACCAATTGCCCATTTCTCTGGTTAAGACACTTGTCTCAGTGGACTCTACTACGTTTCATACTATATTTTTGCACACAGTTTGCTTGTAAAAAAAAAAAAAAAAGCTCCATAAACCTGGAGAAGCTGTGTTTCCTCCACCTCCTTGCATGAAGATGTTGCTGCTGAATCCAGTCAACAAGGCTTAGGAAGCTCCTGCAAAGGGTATTTTAGCCAAGTTGTAATTGTCACATCCAGCTTTCCCAGGACAAAACCAATTTCACTCTTGCAGCCCCTAACATCTCCATCAGGAGTGGGTAAATCAGACTGGTTTCTAGCCTGGGTTCATTTGCTCCTTGTCTTTTCATGTCACGTAGACTCTTTACATTTACCTGTGAGGCTGGGATGAGGTCTAAACTGTGTCAGGGGACTTGCAAACCCCCTGGCAGTCACAGTATCGCTAAATTACCTGACGATGCTCTTGTTTCTCCTGTTATCAGATAGATATGGTTGTTGTTCTTCCCTACATTCCCTCCCAGAGAGATTTTGTTACAAGCGACCCAGCAAACCCATGCAGAGGCATTAGCAGTCATGTGTCCCCCCCACCAAGATTTCCACCCCCTAGTTCTGCTACCTTGATGGCTGAAGAGCCCTGTGAGCACCCAAGACAACTGCCAGCTTTCGAGTCAAATTATGCCTGCAGATTTGTCTTCCTTTTATATCCTATTCAGACGCCACCCTGCTTCTGTAAATCAGTGAGACTAGGGATGAAGACAGTAATTATTACCATTATGAACATATTTAACGTGCTTATTTTTTATCTTCGCTGTATCACAGCACTAAGCATCCCACAGTGCTGGGCATGGTAGAGCAGCACAACAAATGCCAGTCCCTCCCCAAACTACCCAAAATCTGGTGTTTCTTTTGTTTCAGGCTTTTCAGGGTGAGATTAACTGGTTTGTATCTTCCTGTGCCTCTGCATTACACTGTCCAAAGAGGAAGGTGGTAATTTTTGAGCCCCTCTGGGGTGGGGAATTTTTGCCTGCTCTTTAAGATCGCAGGCTCAGAGGGATGCAGGCGTTTGGGCAGTTGGCATGACATTGACCCCAAGGTAGAAAACAGCTCTGTCTCAAGCGCTGCCCTTATCTACTCTTCTGTTAGCTGGTTATCTGGAGTCTGCACCTTGCAACCTCAGGTGTATTGTCATCAATCATTTGCTATTTTCTTTCGCGTACTGGTTCCTCTCTGCCCTTCCTTTGTTAATAACCCAGTTTGCCTATATCCATAAAAATATCTGATTGCGATACCATTTATCCAAAGCACCATACATCCATCATGTGCTTATGAGTGAGATAAACAAGGTCTCATGGGAAATATGCCGCAAGAAATATATAGGATAAATAACTATATCAAATGTATGTCAGTGTGCAAGAGGGGAAAAATCCATTCATTAAAGCCAGGGTGGAACTGCAGTGTTTTATTGTACCCTCTAAGCTTTTAGTTTAAGTAAGAAACATACATTTTTGCTGTTTATCTCATCTGGCACAGCTCTCATGCTGGCCACTTCAGCGTGAGATATATTAGCTTCTTTGACTGCCATTGTAAATGTGTAATTGCTCATAATCTGTTTTGTCGTTGGTTGTGGGTTTGAGGGTTTTTTTCCAGACCTTACAGGCAGTTTCTTCTTTTCTTTTGACTACATCTTTGCTGCGTCTGAGTTTGAGCTGCGCAGATGTCTGAGCCCTAGCTGCGGCAGGGGGCTGGAGGGGGAGGAGAGAGCCTGCTGCCGAGCTCCCTTTGGCTTTTGGAGAAGACCCCTGGGGCTGTGTTTCATCTCCCCAGGTTGCGAGGTGAGCAATGAACCCTGCCCCACACTGATCCTCACTCTATACTCCAACACCACGGTGTCAAAGTGGAGAATCATAGAATCGCCTAGGTTGGAAGAGATCCTTTAGATCTTCAAGTCCAACCATAATGAATGAACACCTGCAGGCAAATCCCAGCTTTTGGCTCTTAATTAAATGTGCATCGTGGTGGTATTTTGCACGATGGTTTCTTTAATCACTTCAATTTATTCTTTTTTTTGTGGTCCTCCAGCCTGTGATCTCTCCTTCTAGAAATGCCTGTAAAAGCTGAAGATGCAGGTTGCCTTCCAGCAGGCCCCATCCCCCCCAAGTCTCCAGGCCATCAGATCTTTCTGTTCATTAACTGGTCACAAAAAGAAGTGTACTTGGCTTTTTTAACTACGGTGACTGACTGACTTACTTTCAGGTATTTTCCTGTGTCCTAAGCTGTCTGTGTGAACAGTAAGAATAGCTTATGAGCCAAACAACTCCTTGGTGTAAGAGCACTTTCTCATGTTTCTACTTAACCTCCCAGCCCAACGCCAAACAATATCGATAAAATTGTTAATAGGAAAACTTGTTTTGATCCTACCTTTCACATTCCTCTGGGATGTCTAAATCATAGCGACATATGGGTGCTTCACTTTCCCAACATAGAAGACACCTGATTCAAACCTTTGGGAGTGGATTTATTTCTGGGCGAATATCACGTTTACCTGGAAGGAGAAAGCTGCCAAAAAGGGCAGAGCTTTACGAGTCACCATAGGAATTTTTCATAGAGCAATGGGGTTTGTTTTCCTACACAAAAAGAGCCTATCATTTAATTTGCAAGCAAAAGAGAAGTGGCAAAAAAAAATTGTTGTTGGCAAACTCGCACACAAAAGAAAATATGGGGCCACATCTTCAGGTAGCATAAATCAGTTGTGGTGAAGGAGTGCCACTGATTTACATCAGCTAAGTGTCAGGCTCTAAATCACCACTGACACGCTGTTGAAAAACAAGCATTTCCAAGAACCAGAGCTACAGCTAAGCAATTTCTTTTACTAAACCATGATTCCTTTCTACTCCCTCTTTCCACCCGAATGTATATAGAAGTGCTCCTTTGTGCTTTGAGGGTTTGTCGCTGTTGTTGCTTTTCATGATGCCCAATTCCTTCTCAGGGCTTTTCTTCTTCTTCGTCTTCTTCTTCCCTTGTAATGAAAAGCACTGTAAAATGAAGTGCCATTCGCCTTCCTTCACCCCAGGTTTTTGTGGCAGTTCATTAAGAAGAGGGAGCTGTGGGCTCTCACTGCAGTCTCTGGATGCAGTTCAATACTGTGTGTATTCTTGTGCTGAGATTTACGTCTAACATTCAAAAAAGCCCCTTAAATCAAGCAGCCCGTTAGCATCTTCCCCGGCTCTGGGTGTCTGGGAGATAAAACGCCTGCATGCTCATAGTCAATTCATCACTGATCTTAAAGAGGAGTAGCCTTTGCGTGTGTGTGAACATCCTCTGCCAAATGGTTGTGTTCGAGCCTCTCTTATTTACTACTTTATTTATTTATTTAAGATTCCCCGTCAGTTTGGGTTCACGTTTTGCAGCGATGCTCCGGCGTCTTTAGGCTTAAGCTTCCTCCCATACAGAGCAACATATGGCTTTGCTGCAAACGCAGCCCTGGCCAATATGCTGGACTAAAAAAATCTGACAGCGCCAACTTATAAAAGTTTCATGGTACATATGTCAATACCAACTGCATGCAAGTGCTAGGATTAATGTGTTTTCCAAAGGCAAATAGAAAAATTTCTGTGAGTCGAGCTTGCTTACGTAAACAATTCCAGTAAAATTTATTTCATGACATGTTACAGCCCCACAGTCACCCAGCAGCAATACCACCTGTGCGGATTCTCCGCCATCTCCTGTATCACAGCTGTGCTGCTGTGAATGGGTGGAGGTCCTGGCACATCCCATGGTGCAAGGGGGCAGGCATGGGTTCAGTCAGCTGGAGCAATTGGTCTGGTTTTGTACAGTGAATCCAGCACATCTCCATAAATAGAGAAATGCAATACTTGACAATTATTTCCAGCGTAGTTCCATTGCAGGATTATGCCCAGAGTACTTCTAGCCCAGTGCTGACTCCAAACTGCTCTTGACCACATACCTGTGGGAGCAATGCCGTCCCGTGGATGCTCAGCAGGCTTTGGTCTGCAGGTCCCTCCCCACACAGGGCTCCCCGCCGCCTTGTGGGGCCGGGTTGTTGCACTGCCGGCTGCGCCGCGTCGTGCCCGACTGGCAGGGAGCCCAGTGTGACCAGCAGCTCCAGCGCCCGCTCGTCTTACCACCTGTGGGGGGGGGAAAGAAGATACTCAGGTCTGAAGTGGTGCATGTGGCCTGAGGCGTTCTTAGGGTGAGAGCAGGGGAGGAAGATGGAGCTGAATGCCACCACTGTTTGGTGATTTCTGCTCCAGCTGTAACATTTGCTGTGAGTGGGATATCCTGGTCCATCGCAGCAGCTGGGATGGCTGTTGGGATCAAGGCACTTTGAAGCCAGGGGATATGAAGCAGCACCACCTTCTTCAGACACTAATACCTGTCTCTTCTCTGCTCATTTGAAAGGCTGCGGTTTGGCTTTCCTTTCCAGAAGGGCGGCTGACATCTCTCTCTGCACTAACTTTCTCACCTCTGAGCAAGCCAGAGGGACAAAAGTCTCCTAACATCGTGGAGCTGTTCTGAAAGGTCTGCCCATCCCTTTGGAGATGGGTCATTTCAAGGCTTTTTCATTACAGTACAGACAGAGTTGTCAGGAGCGTTCGATACTATGGATTATGGTGGTGCTCCTGAATGATGGGAATGCTTGATGGCTGTCATTTACTGTCGTTTTTTATTTACTCAACTGGCCTTCATGCCTGGCTTGGGCACTTTATTAATCCAGACAGCACAAATGGATGTGTGTGCTCTTACTCAGGGCTGGCTGGAAACCCGGGTGTCCTGCCCGCTGAAACATTGTTCTTTAAAAAAAACTAATGGGTTTGGTCTTAAAGCAGTTTTGAAACTAACATTTTGCTTCATTTCCCATGAGCTGGATGTGTGTGTGTCCCCCTGCTATTGCTAAAAGCCAAGAGCACATGAGCCAGCCAGTTCAGTGGGCTGCGTTGGGGCCAGGTTCTGAGCTTTCCATCCTCCTCATCTCCCCCAAATAGTTGAAATGTTTCCCTGTGGGAAGGGAGGTGGGAGGAGCTGGAAATTCTTTACTAAAACAGCATTTAGGATCGCATGGTGCTTGGGCACCACTTCCCAGTCACTTCACCTGACCCTTTCAATGTCCCTTCCCTCCCTGATGTCAAGGCTTGTGCTCTCACCCTTCCAGCAGAGATCTCATCCTTAGCCAGATGCTGCAAGCCCTTGGGAGAATTGCCATCCCGAGGATGTGACATGCCAGTCAGTGAGGACCAGATAATGTTCTCATTCACATGCTAAGGGTGGTGTAGTGACAAAAGCAACGCAGGAGCGAAGGCTGGATTGATGCATGGATGCAAAGAGCTGTTGGTTAATGTGTTGGGGGGAAAACCCTGTCCTTTCACTGCCTGCGACAGGTACACGCTGGGCTCTTACCTCGGCGTTTGGTCCGCTCACAGGCAGGGCCTTCATAACCTGGTAGACACTGGCAGAAACACATGTCTCCCACCAGAATGGGTTCCCCATTGTGCTGGCACGGTCTGCAGCGACAGACGTTGAACTCCATCAGGTAATCATCCAAAGCCTGTTTTAGGTTTTGCCGTTTGCTTTCCACGTCGCCAAGGTTGCTTCTGCGGAGAATTTCATGGATGGGCTGTAGCTGCATGGGATGGAGATGAATAGCATGGAGACAATTTCAGCCAGGCATCAACTGAGATGCTACCACGCCACAGTCAGAGAGCTGTGACATTGCTGGATAAACTCAGGGCTCGAGAAAAACTCATTTTTCTTCCTTGACAGCTCCATGTACATCATGCAAATGTGTTACCACCACTGATGGGCCCCACTGAGAAAGCAGCATTCCAAAACCTCATCTTAAAGGTTTGTCTGGGATTGGTTTTTCTGGGCATGCTTTGGAGTTTTAGTCTGGATTCAGATGGCGAATTAAAACACTCAGTAAGATCATTTTTTGATTGATTTCTTAGTGCTGTCATGGTCCCCGAGATTCTTGCATGCTTTTTTGCCTTTTTGAACCAAAATGTTTTGCTAAGCCAGCGGGTGTCATCAAAAATTAATGCCAACCTGCCATTAATGGTGACCAAATCGTGAACCATCCCATTAATGCTGAGGGTGGCGAATTTTACTTTCCTACATTTTATCCTTTGGTGCAGAGAAATGATATTCATCCATCTGCAGCTCTAAGACCATAACATGCTCATAATATTTCATGTAGCAAAATCCAGTTCCTCCATAACATTCAGTGTGGGCAACTGTAATCTTTTCTTGCCCAACTTAATATTAATATTCCACTGGATATTAAAGCTAAAAGCTCTGGGCTGGTCTGAGGACACATATTTACATTTACCCATCCATTCATCTGTGCAAACACTGCGTGTCCTGGCTGGGAACTGGTGGAAACCAGTCCCAGAGAAGAGCTGGGCATCAACTCATTGCATAGGGTGTGCTGAGAGCCATTCGTTGGGAGGATCAGCTGGGCTTTGGGAAAAGCCCTTGTACAAATTTGCACAAGCCTGTTTACCAAACGAGAGGAAGCTACAGATAAGAGCTGCTGAAGTGGACATGAGCACTTATCGGCAGCCTGGGTTGCACAGCAGCTGCTGAGCTCAAAAACAGCCAACAGAGAGGTCAACACATAGTTTACTGGAAAATTGCAAAAAATTTTGCCCAGAAGTGATGGGAACTTGTGCCAAAAGGTGAATAACCTGCATTCAGCTGGAATTGAAAGCACTTCTGCATTATCCAGGCTTCTACATTATTGAGGCTTTCTGCCACCAGGCGCTGCCCAGGAGGCTTTTCAGATTCTCTCTTGCCCTGCTGATAATGCAGATGATACCTAATGTCACCTCACGGTCTCCCACCCTCTCTCAGAGCCAGGATCAGATGTGCTTTGAGATGAAGATGAGTGAGACACAGTGGCAGTGTGTCCCTGCTGTGACCAAGGTCCTTCCCCCACACCCCACAGCTCACTCCCGGAGCAGACCAGTGGTCTTAGGATCTCAGGGTAGATGTGGTACTCCTGACCACAGCCAAGGTGTGCTCAGCTCCTCACACCTCTGCGATATCTGGCCCTGCATTCTTGTCTGCTCTTCCATCCCCTCCGCTTGCACCCATCTCCTTCCCATCTCTGAAGCACTGTAGGATGCCTCAGCGATCCTACCATTTTCTGTGGCATCCAATAAAACAAGAAGGAATCTTGGCTGATTTTTATGGCCACAGACCCTCTTTGTGGAGCCTGGAGAGAGACAGGACCCACCTGACAAAGCAGCCACGAGTCCCCTCCTCTAAAAACTCCTGGCAGCCCCCATAGCAATACCCACGATGGTCTGCAGAGGTTAGGCACAGACACTGTGGCTCTGAAGTCCACTGCTGGGTGCAGGGAGAAGACTACTGGGGGAAGACTACTTCCCCAGCTCCCTGCAAGTCCCCTGCTTATACAAGAGGGCGGACAGTGTCAGGGAGAATAATAGGGATAAATGCAACTGCAGAGAGGCGTTCATTAGGAAGCTGTTTGGGGACACATCAGAAACTTAACTCAGCACTAATCCAGCATTAAGCTCCTTGTCTGTCTCCCTGCGGATGCAGTCGGTGGGAGATGTACTCCCCATTGTGAAATGAATAAGAGGTTACCAGATCAGTGGCCCATTACATTTAATCTTGTTCTGTGATGGGATCACAACAAAAATACGGAATGATCTGCCTGACTACACTTTCATTCCTTATAGTGGCAGAGTTTCTTCAACTGCAGAAAAGCCTTACCTCAAAATCAATAACAGCAGGATTATATTTTAATGACCTTCCCCAGCGACGATACATATTGCCATCCCAACTGTTTAAGAGCCCTCCGCTGTAACTGGTATCTCCACCTCTAATCCGGGGAATAATATCTTCGACAACTGCACTGTTGCTCTCACCATCTGAAAAGTTGAATTACACCCATATTATTTAGTTTCTGTTTCCACACATACAGTAGAAACTGCTTAATGGAGGTGAGATCAATCGTGGAAGGGGCTGTCTGTGAGCAGCAGTGGTGCTGCCTCCTGAAATCGATGGGAGCTTGGCATCCCCTGCTCAGGGGGTGAGCCCTGCCACGTTTTCACAAGGTGGTAAGTGATGAGTAGAGCATCACAAATGCTCTAAGCTGGTAAGACCTGAAGAGTCTGCACGCCTCCAGCCTTTGTTTCCAGTTAGCACATGGGTAGTAGATCACGCTGTCTATAGGTGGTTAAGTGATTTCCAAATCTGGGGCTTCCTAGCCTCTTGGAGTGCTTTTTATAGTCTGTTTTAACTTCTTTAATAGTTGCCCTTGTCATGTGTGCCTAGTCTCCTGGCTATTGGGGCTGAGCTTCCTAGCCACCTCACTACTTCTACACATGTTTCTAATCCAGGTATTGCTCTAAACCCCTGATCTTTCAAGAGCCATCAGTACTCCTGGAGACTTGAGCCCAAAGTCACTTTGGACCCACCATTGGGCCTGAGCCATGGCTGGGGATAGCACCAGAGGTCACTTCTTCATTCCCTTGTGTGAAGTACAGTACCCTTACTTGAATCTCCATGCCCAAAGGTCCAAAAGAAGCACTGGAAGATGCTTTAACAGACATCTGCCCTGTTATCATACCAGTTTTCAGGAATCCTTTCTTTGCACAGTCAGAGGATGTTATAGACGCTTCCAAATTCAGTTCACTTTCACCGGCTGTAACGCCAATTGACCGGCCAATACAGGCGCTTATTTCTTTTGCGGTGACATCTGCAAAACAGAAAGGAAACCAATAAAATCTTTCTGAGTAGGACATTAATTTTCCTACCTGATTCTTGTTTGGGTTTTGTTGGGGTTTTTTTTTTTCTGTTTGGTTATTTGCGTGACCTGTTTGTTTCAAAGTCAAGATACTTTCTGGGCAGAGAACACCCCTGAGTCTTAATGTGCAAAGCCAGCATTTCATTGAGGTATATTTGGCCTATTGTGTAACAGGTGAGTAGGGAAATGTCCTCATTATAAAATTGTTTCTTTATGAAGTAATAGAAGGAAACAAAAATCTTAAAACAAGGTTTCAAGCGTGTATTGCCTCATTTGGTCTATGTATTTAAAAACTATTTTTTTCTTTTAACGAACTAACTCACTCGTAATTAGGGTAAAGCTGGGAACAGCAGCTGAAATCAACAGATCCTCGCTAATTTTCCTAACCTCAGGATCTGCCCCACATATTAGCAGCTTAACTAGCATCCTTAGGTAGCAACTCGTAAAAGGTCTGTCTGCTGAGAGCTGCCAAAGCCTTACTGCCTGATGCTGGGCTGCTGCTACCACCACATACATCATGAAAATATGTAACTGGAGACCCATGAAACAACCGCAGAGGGGAGAAGGGAACTAATGAGGTGGTTTCACCAAGGTAAGCAATGCACATATGTCATACAGTCCAGTTTTATGTACACACTTCTGTGTACTGCAAATATAAGGCTGTCTTCTTTAATAGTTAAAAAATCCATTGATTTCAATAAATACGGGTATTGTAAGTAATAGGTAACTTTTATATTGCTCTTTTTGTCAGAGGACCTTAAAGTATTTTACAAAGCAGCCCAGCAATCGATACCCTGGTATTGAAAGGGAGGCACGGAGGTCAGCAGGATTTGTGCATTGCGGCTTAATGGTCTAAAGATTGAACCTCCAGCCGAGCCCCAAACCAGAGCATCGTCTGCTGAACTGCCTCTCCTCAGCACAGCGCCAGGGAGCAGCGCCTCATCTTGCTAACAGTTAAAATACTGGTAAGACACCCATCACTCTGGTTTTGGTCCCTCCTGCACAGGATGCAGGAAAGGTGAAGGGAGGCTGCCGCGTGGCTCCCAGCCAGTGGAGGTGCTCAGCATCCCAGAGAGGGGCTAAGCATCCCGGATTCGAACTGGTGCAAGCTGAAGCATGCTCAAGACTTCAGGGGGAACTGCATCCCATTGCAAAACTGGGCCCTTGAGAAAGATTAAATGTGTAGCGCTCAATTACTTGTACTAAACTGTTCAACAGTTGTAAACACAGTGGGTAAAGTTCATTCACCCAAAGCAACAAGAGTGATTGCTTATCTTGGTGCTGGAGTGCCATAAAATTAAACTTGAGGAACACCCTGATTAATTGATTCACCATGGTTCCCGTTGAGTAATTATGTTCAGCGAGGGTCTGTCAATACAATTCGCTATTGGTTGCAGCAAGATCGGGTCTTGATAAATGAAAAGTGGTTATCATTGCGAAAGGGTGGCCATAGAAAATATTGGCACTTGGGGGGGGGAGGGGGGGAGCCCTGATAGTTTTTTATATGATATAATTTGCGATAGTTAAATGTGCTCGAGTGATAAGATTTACTGCTGCATTTTGAATTAATCAGAATATATGAAGACTCTTTCTAATTTACTCTGCGCATAATGTTTCTCCCATAAATGTTCTTGTAATGTGTGAACACATTATACTGTTTTCTGCTAAATAATAGAACCATAACAATCTATTTTAAAAACAAGTAATGAAAAATATTGATGGCAGAGCAATAAGGGACCTCGTTCTGACATACATATTTATTTCACTCGTGACCACATCCATACAAGCCCTTGCAGCCTGAGAGCTAGAAATGGGTCTGGCAGCAAAACAGCAGTCCTAAGCTCTGCACTGCTGAGCTGTGGTCTGTTCCTTGGTATCTAAATCCAGAAGGCGACTTCAGTTTCAAAATTCAGGCTTCCCTGATGCTTACAGTCCAGGTCATGCCTATGCCTCACTAGATGCTCAGCAGCCACTCAAGTTGTCTACCATTTAGGGAGGACTCGGCGTAAGGTCACTTCAGTGACTTCAGTCACTGTTTTCCTTTCCAGAGCATGAACTAGGTATGCTCTCAGGATGCAGGGGTGGATCTAAAGCAGGTTTCATGCTGCTCAGCCCTGTGGGGACTCAGCAGTGCATCTCCAGGCATCTGCAGAGCTTTAAACTCATCATTTGAAGCTCTGATTTTAAGACTTCAGTGCTTCCATCGTGATCCTGACCATTTCTCAGGGGAGGTGGATAATCCTCTTGCAAACACAGCCTTCAAGCGTGGCTGTGATCACCATTAGGAAGTCAGTTTATCACTAAATGCTTTCAGAAGGTGGCCTATTAGCCACTTCGGGTGGGTCCTTCTGGCTCTACATCGTGCGGCATAGATCACTGCTGACTTGGTAAATGTGGGCTTTCTTGCAGAGCCTGGGTTAGATGAAAATTACAAAAGCCTGCTACATTAGAATGAAAATGACATCGCTACTGGGACATATTTTTGTCTTTTGCTGAACTTCAACATCCTTCTTTCCTAAGATAAGGCATCTCATAGCAGTAAATCTCATCCTTGTATACACAGCAAGCACAAGATAGAGCAAAATAATAGTGTCCCTTCACATGCTCTTGATTCATTCTTCCTCTGAAATTGGCAATCTGCTTCCCAAAGCCTTGCTTGGCAAGATCTTGTTCTCTTCTATATCACTCCCTCTACAAAGTGAGTAAGTGATTTGAAGTAACACCATGTTTTCAAACATGAGTAGTCCAGGAACTTTATGAAAATTCTCGCAAGCTGTAATTTCTTGTGGGAAAATTGGCATGGATAACACTCAATATGGGGTGCATTGCTATCCTAGTGCCAATGAGACCAAACTTTTCCAGACCAGAGGCAGAATTTGGGGCTGAACCATTGAAATCAATGGAATTACAGCAATTTGCACCAACCGCACCAATTAACACCTCTTGTCCAAGATCACAATTTTCCTTTGTGTAAATGTCTGGCCTGGAGTTACCAAGGCAGCACTATCCTCAGCAGAACAGAGTGAAGTTGCTTAGGGGAAGTGGGATCTATTGCATTGTCAACGCCTTTGCAAAAGTTGACAGTCTACTTAGTGTACTAAAGTACCACATTATTGTTCTGCATCTTCTGCTTTTTATTAGGAAAAATGTTATGCTTTGGCTCACCAGTAATGGCTATTCTTGTGCTCTAGACATCTGCAGTGGATATTTTATGTAATTGAGATTTAGCAGTATGGCTATCCAGCCTCATCCACTCTAATTTGTTGAGAACTGGAGCTAACAGAGGTCTGTAAGTCTT
Organism: Zapornia atra; assembly: GCA_013400835.1. Classification (NCBI taxonomy): domain Eukaryota; kingdom Metazoa; phylum Chordata; class Aves; order Gruiformes; family Rallidae; genus Zapornia; species Zapornia atra. The sequence continues at coordinate 222,154 of VZTU01022359.1, read as the reverse complement.
CAGATATGACACTAACCAGAGTAAAGTTGCAGTGGTATTGCCAAGTGCAATGCGTTATTTCCATTTACATAAAATTGAAGCCCTCACTTCCAGAAGGCTAAACCATGAGTGGGCTATCATTCTTTACTCTGGATGAGTTTGCCACCCTTCAGCATTCATAAGAATGGCCAGAACAAAGACCACAAGAAATAGGAGAGGTTTAGAGAAGTCTAGCATGTGGCACTGGAAGAAAGGAAGGAAAAGATGCTCAGATTCATTCCTAAACTACCAAAATCTCACCTAGAGTTTTCTGAAATTAGATCAGGAATTCTACACTCAAGATTATCCCCTGCCATGTGGCCAGTAGTGCATCCATATTGTAAACAATATGCAGATGTCCCTAGGACACACATTTTCAGGCTTGAGATGAATAAATATCTACCATATGATGGGACATGATGACCAGCTCAGCAAAGAGGTGCTGAGGAGCACCAACCCTCACAGGGCCCAGGAAGATGATGGCTGTGGGGAGCAGCCAGCAGAGACAAGCGGATTAGCCTGGTTTAGAGCAGAAAGCTGTGAACAGATAATATCTTCTGTTTTTCTAACCTTTTCTTCTCATTTCCTCCTTGTTAACGACAAGAATGTACTCAAAGACACCTCCCATTGTGCCAGATGTCATGAAATGGGTGCCATAGTCATTGATGAATTTGGCGTACATGCCATAGTTGTAGGTGTCTGGAAGCTCCCTCAGGGAGAGCAGCACATCTTCATCCAAAACAATGTTGTCTCTTCTCATCTTGAAACGGGCTGTCTGCACCTTTGTCATAGCTCTGATGAATCCAACCTCCTGCGTGTAAAGGAAACAGGAGCTGCCATTCAACATTCTTTTTTTTTTAAAAAAGTAATTTCTCATCTTCAGGTTTGTGGGGAGAAGCCTGAATCTCAGACTGTCAGTGCATGTTGGAGGCAGGAAGACAAACTCAGGTTAAAATTAAATAGGTGGCAGTTCTTTTTATGAGTGTCTGTTTCTTGTATGCCACGTGAGGTAGAGCACAGAGCCATGGGTTTGGATGCTATGGGCTTTTATCACAGAATCACAGAATCATAGGTGTTGGAAGGGATCTCGAGAGATCATTGCGTCCAACCCCCCTGCCAAAGCAGCTCCCTAGCTCATATTGCACAGATATGCAGGGTCCTGAATATCTCCAGAGATGGAGACTCCACAACCCCCTGGGCATCCTATTCCAGTGCTCTACCAATGTTTTATATCAATGTACGAATACAATCAGACTCTGGCTCTGTGTGATTTCCTTCCATTCTCCATTTTTCCCACTTATTTTTTCCTGTTTTCCTTGCTGTACTATTTATTCCTTTTGGCTTTTCTTTTTTCCACAGCCTCAACCAGTGATGCAGGACAGGGGCTCATGGCAAGCCCAGCCTGGCAGTGGGGGAATACCTCGACCAGGAAGGTGTTGATGGGGGGAGGATTTCCTGGATATACCGCTAGACTCCTCTTCTAGATTGGCCATTGCCCTGGATAAGGCTCCAGTGCAACCAGTACAGCCCTTTAAATGACTCCTCCAATAATTGATCATCATTTAGCTGCAAACATTCTTTGAGTCTAGACAAGGGCACAGTAAATACTATAATGGTGCCCATTTCCAACAGCTTTTAAGGGCATTTCAACACAGAATACCATCAAAGTAATTCTTCTTTATTGTTTTCTGTCAGCAGCCACAAAAGAAGTGGAGTCAGGGCACAGTAAATGTAGGAAACATCAGAATTCGTGTTATTAGATTGGAGAGGGGTCGTCACAGCTCGTCCGTGATGCAAACCCACTGTGAGAAATGCACCTTATTATTGGGTACTCTCTCTTTTTTTGTATTTTTTTCCCAGCACAGTATTTTAACCTCTTGTAAAAAGTGGCATATTTCCCCATCATAAGGCAGCTTGTATTAATTTGAATAAGATACATTTGCTATCAGAGATCATTCCCTGAGGACAACTGTTTTGATCAACATCTTGATTTTTTCCTCCTCCCTCATCATCACTTTAAGCATTTCTTTATTGATGTGCTTAATGTAGCCATGAAACAGGATGGGGTGAGATGACATGTGCTGTGGTACTGCCTAATACAATTTTATTCCCACTCCCTGTTTGCTAAAATGTAATAAGAGCAACAAACAGTATTACTAACAATCATGCATTTGCAATTACATGAACATATTAAGGTACAATTACTATGTGTTTAAAAAATGCAATTGAGAGAATAAACTGACATAAGTTAAAGCCTGACCATGTAATGCACAGATTACATGACCAGAGCATATGCAATGCTGATTATTTTTTTAATTATTATTATTTCTTTATTTACCTTTGCAGTGTATTGTGTGAAATTCTTCAGGGATCCTTTGCCACCTGATAAGGTCAGGCCTAACTGGAAAGTTGATTCTTCAAGCCCAATTCCAATGGTAAAGCCTCCTGTTCTGGTTTCTTCCCTTTTAAGGGCATCAAGCAGATCCTTGGAATCATCATAAAACTCAAAGTTGAACCCAGAATCAGCGTGAGCCTAAAGCAAAAGGAGCAGGCATTAATTTTTCAGGTACTTCCTTTCCTTTTTAATCTCTATGTCTTCAAGGACCTGGTGGTTTCTCTGCTGGAGCCCATGATGCACCTGACAGCACCGACACCAAGTTTAGTGAATGTAGAATAGTTAAACCACATGCCCTTTCATTTGGAAATATGTGAAAAATGTGGATAAAGCCATGCATTTTACTTCATCCATCTCCAGGCAGGTGGAAGGTTTGTGTTTAGCCACTTGAAGCAGTACCATTACTGCCAGGGCTGCTAATGGTGCCTATTAAGGTAGCTTGACACTTCCCATTATCAACTCTTCCAGTTTCTTACAGCTCTGCCAAATCTTAATGATTTGGAGTGATTTTTTTTTTCTCTCGAGCCAATTTCTGGGGGAATTTAGGAACAAAATTCCAACAGCAGTGATCCAGCCACTTGTGATGGCAACACTAGAAAACAAACATTGTTTTGCCTGTGTTTAGAGAAGTGACCTTTTCCTGGACAGCTCTACTTTGCCAGCCTGAGAATTGAGCAGCCTTGCTGAGGCCTGGTTGTGCCATTTGCTGCCTCTATAAAAAGCCAGCTGAATTACCAAGGCTGAAAAATACCACCTCGTATCGTCATCAGTGACTTCCTAGACTTCAGCAGGTAGAATCTCCTAAGTCAAGATGCATGAGGGGCATGCTGAAGCAGCCTCAGTGCCTGACCATGTGCAGATGTCCAGCCACTGCAGATGAAGGAAATGTGGCCCACGCAGTAGGTCTTTCTGAGTTCAAACTGGGGACTAAAGGGCACAGGGGAGTCTGCCCTCTGGGAGGCAATGAAAGCCACTTGCATTAAGCCAGTGGCTTTAATAATCCGCTGGAATAAAGTGTGTTTCATTCATTCATGTCAAAAACCATGATAAATGTTTTAACAGTGTGGCCAGGGCACCTACTTACGACATGGGAGACACAGGTTGAATCCCTGCTCTACTTAGTTCAGTCTCCACCATCAGATGTGACGCCCCCAGAGTACATCATGTGATATGTGGTGATAGCTTTCAGGATCTTTGTCTCACTCAGAATTTGGATTTATGTCCCTTGTAGCTATGCCATAGACTTAAAATGCTTTCCATGATTGAACTGGTAGCGTTCTTGCTGTTTTACACATGGCCAACTTCATCCCTAGAGAGGCAAGTGGCTTGCACAAGCTCTACAGCTCATTAATAGCAGAATTTAGAGAAAACCCATTTCTCTTGGCTCTGACTAGGCCAGAGTAAGAAGTGCAGATGCCTGGGTGATAAAGCATGTTAGTTCCTTAATAATAAATGCCATAAAATGCCAAAAATGCCATAAACCAGCATTTATATCATCGATTGTCTGTTGTCTTGGGAACACCTGGAGAAAGGTACCTTGAAAGACAACAACCCATAATGAATAATAAAATGTACATAGTATCTTTAAAGGGTGCTTGGCTTTTAGTTAGGAAAACATTGCGAAATTTGACCACCCAAAGTGCTTACTAAGAACTGGTATATGTGAAAGTTGTAGGGCTTGCGGAAATACTTCTCATCGTCTCCGTAATACAGATGTTCACATGCAGCATCATACTTCAGCTCCCGCCACTCTCCGTTGTAGACATATTCACAGTGGCCTCCCAGAAAATTAGGATCATATATGTACAGTCCCTCTTCCCGTGTTAGGATATTGTACCTTGGAAAGAAATAGCATTCAGAAAGTTATCCATAGCTCCCGTTTTATTTCCTCAACAGTCTCCATCAATGTTTCTGCTCTCCTGATGCTATATGTTATCTGTCTCTGAATTTGGATAGCACCTAGAATGTAAGGTTTGAGTTTGTTCTCCTTGCTTTCTCCTTCCCAAAGTTAACAGGAGACAAACAGACATTTTATTTTTGGTTTGGACTCAGATGCTACCGACGGAGGGAATCAATTAACTGTCCAGTCCATCCCAGCAAGTACAGTTATGAGTCTCCAAGTCCTGGAATCCATCCAGGTCCCCTGTGAGTCTCTCACAGCCTAATGCATCTCGCTGTCACAAAGCGTTTCCTGGCATTCCCAGTAATTGTTTTCTATCTTAATTTCATCTCTTTCCTTTTAATAATGGTCCCATTTCTCAGGGGATTTAACACCCTCCTTAGACTTGCAGTCTGCTTGTGCTTTGCCAAGTCTCTCGCTTGTTATTCCCTTACGCGTCTTCCTTCCCTCTCGCCAGCCATCACAGCTGCTGCCCTCTGAAATCCCGCCTGTTACTTAATATTCCCTGTAATTCCATGGCCCAGAATGAAAGCATTATTCAAACTAGACAGCACCATTGCTCCTCACAACAGGGAATCATCTTTAAGACTAAGATAGCAAATGCTATCACTTTTGTGCGTTCTGTGGGAGAAACACATCAGAGAGCAGTATTAAATGGGTGCTCGGTGAAAATTATTATATGGCTTGAAAAACTTTTGATGGACTCTCTCAGGCTCTGGGCCAGAGAGACATTGATCTCATGGACTCCATTCGACAAAGTTGATGAGAGTTATCTAATGAGTAATGAGAGTAATGTAATGAGACTACATTCTCATAGCCCACGTTCTCCAAGTGACCGTAAGCGCTGTCTTGGTTCAAACACAAGATTTAAAAGAAGAATGTCACAACAGGTGATTCACCTTTGAGCTAGTTCTGGATTCCTCTTTTCCATGTACTACATAACCAAAGTTTGAAACTGATTACAGTACAACCTTTTCAAGGATAGGAGTGTTCATCCTGCACATGCCCATGTGGAGCTCAGGCTCTCTGCCTTCCATCCGTGCTCTGAAGTCCTTAATCCTGGAGTTAAATCTTGTCCTTAAGGATGAAAGCCACCAGGAAGTTGCATCTCCAAAGGCTACTGTTTCCTTTAATATATTGCTTTTATCAGCTGAAGAAAGTTGTAAGATAACTGGACTCAGAGAACTGGGGTGTATTTTTACATTGCTATACAAAGGGCACTCAGAAGTAGAGAGTGGCTGAGAGACACCAAGGTCAGAATTTGAAATAAAAGCTGGGATGAACCCTCCTACCTTCCTCATTGCTAGCCACATTCGGGTGGCACAGTAGCTCTCTTTTGGGTTTTGTACAGCACCCTACCAATTCATGGAACACTGCTATTCCCAAGGAGAAGCAATATCATAGAGTCATAGAATGTGTTAGGAAGATAAAACACTTAATCCTGTTTTGATTGTGAGAGTAGCAGCTATTGATTAATTACTCACCCTTGGGCTGCTTTTTCAGACCCTGGGATTGGAAACAGATGTTCACAAGGGCTTTCAATATCTTCATCCCCACAGTTAGCCTCGTCAGACCCATCTCTGCAGTCCTGCTCTCCATTGCACAAAAGATGCCGTTTAATACAGCGACCTAAAGTGCACAGGTACATGTGATCACTTACCCACCCTTCAGAAAACCTTTTTGGCAACTTGTACTGATTGTGTTGTTTTTCCACCCATATCTCAGGGCCACAAGGAGTCACACTGGGGGTTAAACACAGCTCTTTTCCCTTGGAACCTTCATTTTCCCAACTCCTTGGGGGAAGGTTTTCCTGTGCAACCTGGAGCAAACACAGCTCAGAGTCCAAGCCAGCTGCTCCCTTTGACTCCCATGGGATGGGAATCAAGTAGAGGTCACCTCACTGGCCTGGTTTTATTATCTATGCTCACGCTTTTGGAAGGGAGCTACAGGAAGCAATAGCTGCTCTGCAAGGCTCTAGGAAGTCAGCTCTGTCTGGTTTTTCCTCTCCCCATTCATTGCAGGAGGTATTAGGGGAGTTCATTGCAGTAATTAGAGCTCAAGAGTGGGTGCTTGGAGGAAGGGCAACTTGACGGCGCTTTTGCCTCTGGGAGTGAGGAAAAAGCCGTAAAATGATATTCATGGCAGGAATCAATGCACTTGCCTCAGCAGGGCAGTGGTGACCTGCTCCAGCTGATGAGCTGGTCGCAGAGCTGACATGCATTTCCAGATTTCAGTAGGATTGTCCTTAAATACTCAGGATGGGAGTTTGAGGCATTTGTGTAGAAACAAAAATCTGTCAAGGCTAGTCAAACTTTCAGAGAACAGCCGTATTATAGCCCAATCCTCGGAGCTGGGGATGGCTAAAAATAAATAAATCACCCCAACAGATTGCTTAGTTGGATTCATGATTGAACTGTGTCTTTGCAGAGGGAGAAAGTGGTGTGATGTGGGAGCGGTGGTGCCCATGGAGGGGAGTGTGAGCATGTAGCACAGCAGTTGGAGCAGGATATCTCTACTCTCTTTGTTCCTTTGAAATATTAACCTTTTCCATGTCACACAGACTTCTTTTCTATCCAAATCTAAGTGTAACATGAACAGATTTCTGTAAAAGTGTGTGGGGGAGAAAAGAATGGGGAATTTTCCTGCTTCTGTCTCGCACTGGTTCACCATCCTTCTGGCTGGGCTGCACGCGTTTTAGCAAAGCTCTGCGCATGGCAGGGGCCTGAATTCATCCCAGGGCTGTCTGGTCAGGACCGTAACCTCCTTGACAGGAGTTTGTCCCCAGTTCACTCACCTGTTTCCTCACACTGAAAGTCCTTCCCGCAACTGGGGGGTCCAGTGCACACCATCTCGGCACGGCAAGCTTGCTCGCCCCAGAGATGCCCCGCACATCGCCGCCCTGCAAACTCCGCTGGCTGTACCAGCCTCCGGTACCGGTGCTGGAACCCACAAGAGAGAAAAACACCACCAACACCTAAATTGTAACCCCAGAAACATCACCTCCACAGGATATAAGGCAATTCAAACTAACACTTTAATCTATAGTGTTATTTTTCTATGTAGTCCACAGACTTTGCACATGAGAAATGGAGAAGGAGAGTCAGCAGAGAGGTGGGAGCTCATGAGATTTTTCTTGAAGTTCATACAAGTGAATTTCGGGGGCCTGGAATGACTGCTTTTAAAAATCTCTTCCCTTTTTTATACCTTGGAAATACTATGGATTTTTTTTCCCATTATACATGCCTTGTCCTGGAACGTAACAGCCTCATATGGACACAGACACTAATTACAGTACTGATCCTGCAACATTTCTGAGAATTAATGAGAACTGCTTCTCTTTAAACTAGAAAGAAAAAAAGAGAAAAAAAAAAAAGGAAAAAGAGAAGAGCCAAATCATTTACTGATTGTAAGCACAGGAATAAAACCACAGGGATATAGGCAAAATTATGTCAGGTATTTGCAAATAAATTCTTGAATTATGAAGACATATGTGAAATGATATTAAAAAATCGAGAACAGGAGCTGATGAATGAAGGCTGCTTTTCATTTCTTTTCATTGGCATATTTGCATTAAGAATCAGGGGATACTTAATTAAATCTGAGATAGAAAAGGAAGAACGTCTTGGGCAAATATTCTGGCCTGATTCTTCCACCATTTGCCCTGATTTTATATTTTACTGTTCTGCTGCCTTAAGCGAGTTTATTCCCCAGTTTACACCAGGGTAAGTAGGAGCCTCTCCAGTAGAGGAGCATCTTCATCATGTTTGGATGAGTTTACTGGATGCTTCAGAATGATGAATATGTATAATATATATAATTAATGTGTGTACATCCTCATCATAGACACATCTGAAGATAAATGGAGACATTATGGTGGAGTCTTACTTTTTTCTCTTGGCAAGGAAAGCAATCAGTCCATTCTGACCACTGGCTCAGCTGGCAGTCGACAGGAGCTGGAGAATTAACATCTCTGCTGCTTCTTCTAAGGAGAGGAAGAGATAGTGATATGAGGTCTTTGAAGTTGTGTTTTAAGGAGAGCTGGGGGCTAGCAGGGAGAAAATTATTTCTGTGTCTGTGTTTTTCCACCAGGAACCTTTCTGTAGGAAATGGGAAGCATCCCTTAGCAGGAAGGACTGTATTACCAAAGATGCTCCATCCAAGTATTCACAATCAGACTTGATCAGGAGCAGCAGGTGCATGACCTGAGGACTTTGTCTTGTGTTTCCTGTCCCCCAAGAGATTCTATCCCTTTCCAGTGGGTTTGATTGCAATAAAATATGTGTGCATCTTATATCTGAGATCAAACACTGAATAAACAGAAGGAATGTCGAGGAGACAAGTCTTAAGAAAAGGCTTATATTTTGTCTTTCTTTTCAAAATAACATCACAAACTCCTAGAGCAGTGATGTTTATCACCTTGGGTCTGTTCTGGAATCTATAGTTTTCACTTTTTTTACACCACTGTCAACTCATGCTCTGAATTTTTCTGGACAAGATTGAAACCAGGGTCTGACTCCCATGGGTTTTTTGGGGAGCTGCACCAACAAGGTGCAGAGACATGTTGACTGTGGGAATTTGTTGTTTGACTATTTCTAAAAGGAAATACATAAATTCTGAGGAGAGGGGGAAAAACTAAAGAAAGAGTTTAAAAGCAGAAAATGGCGAGGGTGCTGTATCACGATGACTCTTTGATCAGACTCTGTGGATACAGTGAATATTATTATACAACAACAAAAAAATACTTCTCTAACCTCCTAGCCCAGTGGTTGAGATCTTAATTTCTATCCCTACTCCTACAGTCTTTAGTTGTATAATGTGTTTCTTTGTCTTGAGGAACAATCTGTAGCGCATCGGTACAACTCTGTGTTTGCCACAGCCTTCGAAGCATTCTGAGAGGTTATTCTGAGCCAAAACATTGTTATTTTGGTGAGTAACTAATGAGCAGTCTGTTTTACTTATGAGACTGCAGTCCAAAGAGAAATATTGATAATTAGCAGAGGTACGGAGCACATTGGGGACTCATCAGAGGCTGTAGAAGAGAGACTACTAAATGAAAGCTGCAACAGCTCAGCAAGGGAGTCTGTGGATGCTGATCACTGCGTGAGATAAAAAGCCACCGTGTCTCCAGGAAAACAACAGGAGCCTGCAGACAAACACGGAGCTGGAGGACACGCAAGTATTGATGCCTTTTCACTCTGACAGGAGGATTTGCGGGCTGTATCCTTCAGCACTTCACAAAGTACTTAATTGGCTCACCTTCGATTGGGTTTTTACATTTACCTCTTCATTATTCTGCCTTGTTTGATAAGTTCATCAAACATCAAAAATCTCGTCTTTGTTCATTTTCAAAGGGGATTATCGGAATAAGCCTTCATAATTAAGTGTATCACTACCACATTTTTTTTTCCTTTCCGCCTTCTCCTTGTCTCTACGTTCCAATTATCACTGATACCTTTTTTGATCCTTCTAAATCATATTTGCCTTTAGAACAAGCCTGATATTAATAGCTGTAGAAAAAGCTCCTACCGTTTTCCTATCATGACACGATAGCATTAGAAAAAAATGTAACTTGTTTATTCCCTTCCTTCAAAGCCTAAACGACACCAGTATCGGTTAATAATATTGTTCAGGGGAAAGAAAATAAAATAGAGGTATGAGGAATTGGCTTGGATTGAAAATCGGGTTATAAACATGCTCTTGTTAACGTCACATTGTCAAATGTGGAACAATTATAATGAAAAAGCAAAAGAAAAATATTCACGTGTAAATCATCCTGCACAGGGAAATCATTCAAGTGCCCAAAACCAGTGTGGTAATTTCTGTAAGGAAGTTTAAGAAGGCTTAATAGTCGTCTGTAAAGAACAAACCATTGTGCAAACAGTTCATATAAGAAGGAATTATGATGCCAAGCTCGAGCTTTGAACAACTGCCAATTTCTTTTCTTTTTCTTTTTTTTCCTTTTTTTTTTCCTTTTTTAATTTTTTTTTTTTGGTAGCTGTTTACAGGGAGCAGAGCATGCACATGCCTCAAGTCTGGACAAAACTGATGGGCTGACTGACCTGCCCATAATTTCTATATGTAAAATTGATGAAGGGACAGACTTACCCCTGGGAAGGCGATGCCTCCAGCTCCCCGCGTGCCGTAGCCGTGGCCTGACATGCCGTTAAACACAGCGAGCATATAGAGAGAATCAGAGGAGAAAGCTGGCACAGGCTCCACCGCATTGTTTTCCCATATGTAAATGTTTGCTATAGATTAGCTGCAAACAAAAGCTTTAGGCTTCAGGATGCCATGGGGCAGGCGCTGCTAGATGAAGCACAGGGTTCACCAGACCCCAAAATGCTGCAGTAAATCATTGACGATGGCACAGATCAAATCACAAAGAATCAGGACACATCCCGGAGGCCTTTGCCCTTTTGGAAACAAATTCCCAGTTTTCTGGCAAGGAAACACATTAAACTCTGCAACTATTTCCACATTAAAGTCAATCAAGCCCTATTGCAGCAGCATGTTTCCTGCCCAGCCTCCACCCTCTTTTCAATTTGAAGAAGGAACAAACTAATTTTATTTCCCACAGTGACTTTGTAATTTTGGTGTGTCTGGTTGCTGACCAGAGCAAAGCACCTTCCCAGTACAGCAAATTGAAGATTATTGTAAAACAGTGTTATGGGGAACCCACACACCTGCCAGATATGTCAAGGAGATGTCAACTCAGCTTCTTCCAGCTGCCATCCCCTTAAGATTCTGTCCCATTTCCAAAGCTGATGTGAGTAATCACTTGGCTTTTGGGTGACCCTATGTAGTCACTGCAACATGAGAACCTAAACCTTTCTTTCCTTAAGTGATCTGGGGTGAGAAAGATACTGTCTAAAGCTGAAATGTCCTATCCCGTAAGCATTGTGAACCCATGTGTCACTGGTGGCTCTAATGTTTTTAGCTGGTTGGGATCTTAACTCAGTTGTGGATGTGCACAAGATTAAGAAAACAGTATCATCCAAAGCAAGAACACGGTGGGTTATTTATTATTAAGTCTCCAGATGAGAATATTTTGTTTTCATGCATCGGAAGGAGGAAAAAGTGGCCACTGGAAAGACACTTGGTCATGCTATAGGCCAAGGTGCCCCATACCTGTTTCCTTGAGCTTGCATATAGCCTGCAAAATTTCCCCAAGTGCTGCTGGGCAATTCAAATGAGGGTTGTGATTTTTTTTTTTTTTCATATACTATTAAAGCTAAATTGCTTTTGCCTGGGAGAAAAGCAGGAGATTGAAACTGGCCTAAGGCAATCCCCATCATTACCTTCTTATTACACATTACAACTTCTCTGCATGTTGCTGTTAAGACAGGACGACATAAAAAGTTTTCAGCGATGCTCATAAGGGTCTGGTGGAGATGGACCTCACTTGTCCCCGTGGTGGGAGCCTCCTTGGCTGCCTGTCTTCTTCCAAATCTTCCAAACTTCAGCCATCCTTTGATATAAAAGGCTACTGTGTACTGTGCCTTCTCAGCAGCTAAGCAAGACTGTTGAAGCACTATATCTTTTCTTTTCTGATAGCAGCATCAGAAACACACCATATATATAATGAAAGTTATTTGTGGCACGTCTCCCAGGCAAAAGGCTGGGCTGGTTTGTGCATTCAGGCACAACAACAATTTCGCACTGATAGGTGAGGTCGTTTGGGGGGAGGCATGCGAGAGAGATTTAAGCGGCAAGCAAGGCACACCACGTTAGAGGTGAAATTAAAGAACCTTTCTCAAAGGTGTTATGTTCCAAAAGTGATATATATAAAAGTTATGGTTCCATTTATAACGTTATGAATTGAACTTGTCTAAAATGTGTGTTGGATCCTTGCCTCTAAACCTGAATTAACTCTCTGAACCTCTGGCTTGCAACGCTAGCCGCGCTGCGATAGCGATGCAGTCACCTTCAGGATGATGAGCCGTGAACTGAAGTCTTGGGGCTCTTCAAGAGCATGGAAATACAGGCTGTGAGCAGGCTGGGCTGAGCAGCATTTGGGACTATTCCCATCACAAAGCTCTTTTCCCGGACACTGAAGAACTCTTCACTGCCAACCTCTAATTAGAAGACATGTAAGTCCTCATTTATAACTCTTAGGGATCCAGACTCAGGAGTGGATTAACTCTGCACACACAAACTCAGGCAGCACCTTTTCTTCTAGGACAACAATACAGGAAATTTTTTTCCACTCCAAAAAGTCTCCACTTCAAATGTCTTTGACCCAACAAAGGGAATTAATTTCTCCCTGCAGAGTGCATGGATTTTTTAAATAGCACCCGAACAGCAGATTCGGTAATGTGGGTGCCTACATGAGCCAAGCTCCAGGGAGAAGTGATACTGCAAGAGCTAACATAATACTGCTGTTGTCCAGCAATTTGCATCAGGACTTTCTTTAGATGGAGATTTTTATTTTCAGTATATTCATCTGTTTTTTGCTGCAGGGGGTACAGTTACTTGAAAGAATCAGCCTTTTTAATGCCGATATTCTGGTTATAGTTTTTTGTGGTATGTTATTCATGCAATACTGCAAATCTGAATTTTTTTGAACAAATTCAGACTTGAAGAACACAAACATCTAATGACAGAGTCCTGTTCTTTTTTATTCTGTTCGATCCACCATACCCCAAAAGCAGTATCCAAGCTTCTCCCTGTCACTGTGACTGACACCTGCCATGTACTGTTTGTTCTCTTACGGTTCCCAAGGGAAGAGCACAGAGCAGACAACCTTTCATTCAGGGGTAGGGTGGGATTTTTTAAAAAATACAGAGATTGTTGCATGTACAGAGGTTATAGAGATTTTAGATATGGCAAGATCAAAAAAGGTGCCTAACAATTGGAGCTCTGCCCTTGGAAAGTTCGCTGTTTCACACGTGTTTTTGCAGCACACATGGGCTTTTTCAGCTCATCCTCTCTGCAAGTGCTGGAGAGTTTTCTCTGCAAAGGAGCTTGGTACAATAACTTCTGTTTTGCCAAAGAAGAAAAGCTGGTTATCAGGGTCTTAATAGGTGACCTTCAAAATCCCGCACAGATGCCTTCAAGAGAAGGGTTTAGATTTGGAAGATGACTTTATATTGTGTAGTAAACAGAAGGCATGAGTAGAATTATGATGAAGGATCACAGAGTCACAGAATGTTAGGAGTTGGAAGGGAACTCAAAAGATCATCTAGTCCAACCCCCCTGCCAGGATCACCCAGACTAAATCACACAGGAACGCAACCAGGCGGGTTTGAATGTCTCCAGAGAAGGAGACTCCACAACCCCCCTGGGCAGTCTGTTCCAGGGCTCCATCATCCTCACTGTGACAAAGTTCCTCCTGATATTCCCATGGAACTCCTCTGTTCCAGCTTGCACCTGCTGCCCCTTGTCTTATTGCTAGACATCACTGAAAAGAGCCTGGCTTCATCCTCCTGACTCTCACCCTTTATATATTTATAAACATTAATAAGGATAAGAGAGATGTAACAAGTTTGCTGTTGTTGATGCTGCTGAACAGATCCTCTGTGCTCGACAATGTTTCTGTAGTCTTGCAGGGCTCATGCCTGTGTGCACTGCAGTACGTCAGGACAGGGAAAGGATGCTGCAAGCTGTGCCAGAGCTTGGTCATCATGCTCTGTGCCACTGAGGTGACAGCAAACATTGCCCACGGGTGCTGGCAGGAGTGGTTACAGGCACAGTGATGGTCCCACACCTCGGGTACCCGTTGCATCCTGATAATAGGGCTGACCTTTTCCTCTGTGCATCAGTGGTGCATCTCATTTCCTGACGTTCAGCTGTTCTTCATCCTCAGCTTAAATTCTCCAGCCAGAGCACTCACAGTGAGATAGTGCATTGTAAGGACCAAAAACTTATGGGTCATTTATTTTATGGGCAGCAGGCACATGCCCCAGTTACTGGAGTAAAAGGTTACAAGGTGTGGAAAAGGTCCACCTAAGGATCAGAAGATGACCTGAGCTGTAGTGCTGGACCTGCCAGTCTCCCTTTGGTGTTAGTGAAGACAGAACTGGTTTGGTATCATACCTTCTACCAGAGTAAACAGCCTTTGGGGTGTTTGGCTGTTTTGTTGCAAACAGTTGCAATAATAGTGAATATTCAGGATATATTGCTAAAAAAGAAGCACTTATGTGTTTGGGGGATCAGTGCTCTACTGCAGAGACAACCTTATAGCTTGGACAGGTAAAACACCTGAACATGTGCAAGACTTAAATTACTTTTCTTCACTGCTACAGTGCTTCCATGGGGCTGATCTTAAAACTTCTGAAGGAGCCACATGGGTACCAACATTGGCTCCTCCTAAAGCACACTTTGTGCTGGCTGGTAAAAGAAGGCGTTAGCTTTTTGAACACAGGGATCGATAATACTGCGTTTTCTTAAATTGCTCGTTAATGCCGGTGATGGAAGGCAGAACAATCGGCTCGGCGGTGGAAGAAGTGATCCTATCTCCCCCTCTGCTGGAAAACTACGATATGACCTCCTGGCAGAAAAAGGGTGACATGGGTGGGGAACTGATCTTGGAGGGCTCCTCTGGCCCTCCCGGGGACAGAATAAGGCATAAAAACTGAGCTGTAATCCTCCCTAGCAGAAGATTGCACCCTGCTATCCACTTATTTTCCCATTTTTTTCGGGTTCTGAGGTAATTTTTCATATATATATGGACCTTATTGCATTGCACCCAGGAGCAGCTGCTTCCCTAGCTTCTGTGCCCCTTCTCCTTCCCACATGTGGGGCCAGTAGCTGTGACAAGGGAAAAATAACTTGTTAGGCCATTCCCAGTCTATAATACTGTGACATTGTTGACAATTAAGTGATAGGCAATATCCATATTTAGTTATCTTCTGAAGAAGACTGGATTGTCCAAAAATTTCCCTGGTCTTCAGCTGTGATGCTGCTCTCCTTTCTAAAAGATAAGGAATAAATCATATTCCCCAGATCCCCTGTTGTTTCTGGTCTACAGTAAGACCTCTGTGAAATCAAAACAAACCCTAAAATATATACCTCTAATACATAACAAATCCCATCAGTCACCAGGTAGTTGGATAGAACAATGCAGGGATAATAAGTTTGCTGAATGCTGCGCTTGCAACCCTTCGGCTGACATGTCCATGTAAGACACTAAATATATCACTGAAAAAAACACCTTATCCAAACCATGAAGTGGAAGTTGTTTGTTCTGGGGAAACTCTGCCCTCTTGGGAAGTGTTCGGTGCTGTGGCTCTCTGTAATGGGATTTGATTTTGTGTGGTCGGGGCCGTGCCTGGGAGCTCCTGTTCTGGGTCAGTGCCTCTGGTACACAAACCCAGAGCAAAGCCCAAGCTCCTGCTCCAAACCACTGCCTCTTTAATAGAGGCGGTGGACAAGGTGGTCATTGAGTTTTGGTGGGACAACTCCTCCCATGGCGATTTGCAGCTTAGTGGGGACCCACAGGAGGCACCAGCACTGTGGGGAGACGTGGGCCAGGAGGGGCAGAGATACCAAAGGGATTGCCCGCATTCCCCCCCAGCATTCTGTAGAGGGTGTAAAGTCCTGTTTTGTGGTCTCCTGATGTTATCTGTCTACTTTCTCTAAGGAAATTGTGCCATGTGGATCACTAAAAGGTGACTTACGTAGATCGGTGCCAGCTCCTTATCGTCAGGCATTCCCCCAGGAAGGTCCAGAGCCAGAGAAAAAAGTCAGCTTCCACTTCTGCGGTGTTTGATCTACACAACACCATGTGTACACTGTGCTCCCTGTGCAGCTATTACAGCCCAGGGCGATTTATGGCAGCCCTGGGGCTGCTGTCGAAGGGAGCTGAGGCAAGATGGGTCCCACCAGGGCTAGCACTCACAAAATGCATGTTTTAGAGAAACCCTTGGCATTCTTTTTTAATTCTAGAGCCCATATAAAGGAATCTGCCCTGTCCTTTTCTTTAGGACCATGGCTCTGAAGTCACAACCTCCCAATTCTTCAATGGTGCTTTAATTCACGGCCCGCATTCACGCCCCTGGGTGGGTCATAAATCCTCCCCAGCTACCTGTACACAAAGCCAGCAGTAATTTTTATCACGTATGACTCCAGCCTAAGCTTGGGGGCTTCCCTGCCAACTCCCGGCTCAGCAGGACCCCCCCTTTCTTCTCTGAGACCACCATGCAGCAGCAGGGCTTTTCATGTGGTGTGGACTGAGACTCACACTTCAAGTAATGTCTCCAGTGACTGAGACTCTTTTTTTTCCACTTTTTTTTTTTTCCCTTTTTATTTTTATTGCAGGTCTCCTCAAGCTTGGCAGGGAGCACATTGGTCCCTCTCCCAAGGGCAATAGGAATGCCAAGGGCAAGGCTTTCCCGATGCCCATGTGTAGAGAGGGAATGCCCACCTGTCAGTCACACTATCACGGGCATCACCTTCAAGTCTGGAACACCTTCAGATAATCATGCACACACAGGTTGTTCTCAGATACTTTTCCACTCCCTTTTCCAGTAACCTCAAGACCTGCTATTGCTGCAGGCTTTCTTCTCCAAGAAACTTTTTTATGAATGGTCTATAGGAGTGGTGTTGTGTCCTGGTATGTGGGACTAGGACTGGTCTGTGATGGGTAAGTATGCCCAGGCTGCTGATGACCCCCTGCCCACCCAAGCCCTATTGACCGCTGCTTCTGAATGCCGCCCAGCACTAGGGCTCCGTGCAGGAGGCATCTCTCTGCTCAAAGAAGAACAGCAAGCACTCCCACAGAGAAAGATGAAATAATATTTGATCAGTTATAGAAGGAAAAAGAAATTCCTGGGGCTCTCAGTTCTCTTCTTGCCAAGCTAACCAGCATTGCTTTTCTGGGGAGACGTGCTCTGTAAAAACATGGGTTCAATGTTTGGACAGATCCTTTCAGGCCTTTCTTCAGGGCAGAAATGCCCAGTGATGGGAAGAGTCTTGTTTGCCCTAATTTAACTGGTCTGTCCTTAGGACTCTGAGAAACAGCTCACCAGGAAAAGAGCTGCTTCACCAGGGAATATTTCTGGGCTTCAGCAAAGACAACTGTTTTTGCTGGGCTCTGCTACCCAGAGATGAAGAAAAAACGCACTTCATTCCTCCAGGGAAATGTCTGTTTTGATCACTCCAAGGTCTCTGGCTTTGGTTTGGGGAAAAGCCTGGTGCAGGCTGAGCTGATGCGGTAGGATGGGTTTCAGCCATGGGGAGACCTACACAGAGGTGGGATGAGGATCTTTGCCCCACAAGGTGAGACTCCTGTTCTCTTCAGCTTCGTGTTTCCCAGGTGTGAGAAGACACCTGGGAGCTGCCACGCATATGGACACCGTATGGACATGGGTGCTGCAGGGAAGTGCCGTTCTTTCCCAAAAAAAGCAAACCAAACCTGGTTCCTCCCTTTCTGAGCCCATCCAAAGCCTGGTGTGGTGTTGACATCTGTGGCTCGGGGAACCTGTGAGTCAGTCAAGGAAGTGTGGATGGGCAGGGCTGTGCTCCCAGGCTCAGCCCTGCCCAGGTGAGGCTCTCCCCGCCCCGGGGGCAGACCCGTGCCTTGGCCCAGGTGTGTTTTGGGGCTTGCTCCGCCTCACCCACTGTTGCAGCTGTGGTCCGGACCGGTGATGGAGTGGAAAGCAACCAGGGCAGGCACCAGCCGGAGGCAGGGGAAGATGCTGCAAGGCTGAACTGCTGGAACCAGCGCAGAGCAGCAAGGGGATGGACACGGTAACTGCTGGGGCACTTCCACCCTCACTGCAGCAAGGGCTGCTCCGTCTCCTCTGCCCCTGGCCCCAGTGAAAGAGTTGCTGCTTGATTTTCTGCTGCTGATTTGTAGCTTGGGGCTTTTATCTTTGTGAAGTGCCGGGAGCAGTTTAACCTCAGGGTTAGGTGCGCACTCTCGTTGCTGCTTCTGCTCCACACGGGGACCACAAAGAGACAGCTTTTCTGTCCCAGAGCAGGGGCTGAAGGGCTCCCAGTGCCTGGCTTCTTTCCCCCCTCACTCTGCAATGAGCTCCGGTTGCTGCCTCTTAATTGAACAAAAAAGTAGAGGTGGATTTTACTTCTGGGAGAAACCGGGGAGTTAATGAGTAGATGGCATCTGTGACGTGCTCTCCTCAGCACGCCCGGGGTGCCTGGGCTCCGCTCCAGCCACCCCGCTGCTGGGCAGAGGGCAGTGCTGATTAAACATTTACCCGAGGGAGCTCCCTTGCAAATCAAGGTAAAGAATGGATGAAACCAGAAGAAAATTTGGGAGGGAAACATGCAGCGCTTCCTCTTGTTTGTCCTGTGTGTCACATCTTGACTGGGGTTTATTTTCCGGTGTTAATTTGCTTTAGAAAATCAACTGCAGAAAATTAATTATAAACCTGGTTCCTTTCAGTTAGCCCTTGGTATCAGCACAAACCTCCAGCTGCTGCTCTTTCTGAAAGGTATCCTTATCGTAGTATTAAGCTGAGCTTTATTCTGCTTCCTATAACGATATTAATGTTAGAAGAATGTTTTATTTATAGGGAGAAAATATGGAAAGTTTAGCTGTCCCCTGACTCTGTAATGCTCGTAGCTTTCCGGCCAGTGGAGTTTGTTTCCTTTTTCTCTCCCTCTCTCATCTTGCATGGGCTTTTGCCAACTGTATTATGATTCGCAGTGAACTCTTTGGCCAGATGTAGCTGCAATACACGCTGTGAGCTTTTGGCAGCCCTTTACGTAGGTTAGTGTATTCCCCCCACTTGTCAACTGGTCTAATTTTCAGAGAAGCATCTCTCCCTGCTGTGCTGAACCCTTTCTGCGCTGGTGGGGCACTGGGATAGGGACTCTGTGTCCCACCTACCTGTGACCCACTCAGCACCATGTAAATGCAGAGCGTCATCCTGAGCCAGTTTAAGGTGTGTGGATTGAGATGGGGAGTAGCTCGGATGGGATTGTGGTTTGAAACAGTCCCAGCTCTGGTAGAAAACCATCACTGCAGAGACTGGGAGGACTCATTGCAACTCATTGCTAAACTCAGCCCTCTGCAAGGAAGCTGCAGTTGCAGGAGCTTTGTTGGGGGAAATTGGTATGGGGGCTGGCTGGGTGTGGGTGTACAGGGAGTGGCTGTGAGGCACAACTTAACCCCATCCTCCCAGGCAGCTCAGTGTGTCACTCCCGCCCCAGGTCTGCCACTGGCATCCATGGCCAGCAGGCTGCAAACCGGGGGAAAACTACCTTCTAGTGAAGGGCATTAAGCACAGATAACCTTCCAGTTAATTAGTTAAATCATTTGAAGCTGCCATTTCAAGTCAAGAAGAATAACAACTCGAAGGGGGGAAAGGGAAGCTTGCATCCATCCCTCATTAATTAAAGGTAGTGCCAAGACAGTGACTGTTGAAGCATTTCTGTTGCAGCCAGGGAGAGGCCTAACCAAAACCCCTGTTTCACAGGTGTCTGCCTTGCCTGTGGCACGCTGAGACATGCAGATACTTCTTCTTTTCCCTTTTTTTTTTGTCTCCAAGGGCACTGATGAGGAACTATGTGCCTCAGTAAAGAAAATCAGTAAGGAGAGGTAAATGGCATTGAACTCTTCAACTGTTGCTGCAGCACGTGCGACAGCTCAGCGCAATTGCATTAGGGCACCTCGCTGCTTTATTTCCTGTCTGGCATCACTGGAGGGATTGGGTACATGTGGGATTAGGGTTTTTTTTCCCCCCCAAAAAAAATCTGATTCATCCTCTGTATGCTTCTGAAAACTCCCATTCCCATCGGCTCGCCACTAGATTAGGCTGTCTGGGCAGCTTACACGGCATCATGCTGCTGACCACTAATATGAAATATAATTGGAGCAATTCAAACCTCTCCCCCAAGGGTTGGTTCTTTACATCATGCACTACCCTGTGAAAGTAATAAAGTCAGTGAAAGGGGTTATTCAAGAGAAATTGTCAGTGTTTAATAAATCGTGCAATTAAATGCAATAAAACCTCAGTATGCTATTCATCTGTTCTGCCTTAACACTTAAGGCTGGGGCTTTTTTCAGAATAACGAAGTTCTGTCCTAGATAATTTTTTCCAATTTCCTCATTAGACAGGTTCTCGTGGAGCCTTACAGTTCTCCGCGCTGAACTAAGCTGCCAGAGTAGTGCACCTAATGTAATCATGGCATATAAAAAGTTATAGAGCAGTTCAAGGACTTAAGTAGCTCATAAATTTTTCTTCATATGTTCTCCCTGGTTCAGCTCAGGGCTGAATTTAAGCCACAACATTACAGGCAAAAAATAGCAGTCCCCTTTCTGTGGTGTGGGATGGGGAGACACTTGGGGACAAAGGCTTGAAACAACTTGTTCTTTAAGAGCTCTTTTAACCTGTGCTGTCATTGATTAGCTCTCTGTGTTCAAAATCATATATAACCCAGGGTCTGGTAGCTGGTGGAGAGGAAAGAAGTCTCTTAGCCAGAATTCATTACTTGGCCCAGGAGATGCTCTTGCTGTCTTTGTGTGGTGTGCACTGGGTTTGTACGATCCCTGCTTCCTGGAGTGGGAATAATGGCAAGGCGAGAAGCATCAGAAGAGTGGTGGGGACCCTGAGTTGAACCAGTGTAGTGGAGGAAGAAGATTTTGTACCAGAGGTCTTCTGGAGCCTGTCAAAGAGGATGCTTAGTGCTTCTCTTTCCGTGGTGGAGTTTTCTAAAGGAGGAGGGGGATGGACTGGTGATCTCCAGATCAGGACTGGTGATCTCCAGATCAGCACTGGCCTCTCTCCTGGCTGATGCTTGTATACTGAAAATAAAGTGCAGCTTTCCTACTCAGCAGGTGCATTAAGCAGTACTGCAGCAGCTCTGCTGGGAAGCTCTGCCATTCATTTTACTGTTTGCCAGGTCGTCCTGAAGGAGATTCTCCACTACTGGGTGATACTGGGGAGCAGGAGCCACCTCTGCTGGTCCTGCTGGCTTGGCTTGGTTGTTTTCCCATGCTCTGCTCCTGTCTTTTCCCTCTGTGTCAGCTCTACTGCCTTTACCAGAAGTGATTTGTGAGCCTTTGGAGTATCCTTTGAATGAGCTAATTCTCCTCTTCTGCCTTTAAATTTTCACCAAGCTCTGCATATCCGTGCTGACCAGTGTGGAGCCTGCGGACTCTTTCTGCAACGATCATAATCATATAAATTGCCTGTAGCCACATGTGAAAGCAGCTGGTTTTTGTGCTCTTCTCTCTTCCCCCTCCTAGGAAGAAGTAACTGATTTCAAAGCCCTCCGAGCAAAATTTCAAAACGACTCCAACTTGGCCAACAAGCTGGTGGAGCCACTCAAGAAGCATCCCACTGAAATCCCTCCCAGGCCAGGCTCTGGAGCTAACACTGTGTCCAGCCCTCTGCTCCTGAGTAAGAAAGAAGTGATAACACAAAAACCCAAGGATGAACCTGCCCATCCTGCCTCCCAACCCTCTCCGTTCACCCAGTGCAACCCCTTGGCGTGGCCTCGAGCCAAGCTGGGCTACTTGGGGATGGCAGGCCACAACAAAGAGCATAAAGGCAACGTCTCAAAGAAAGGGTTGAGTTCTCCCAAGAATGGTCCAGAGAAGCCACTGCCATCCTATTGCATTGACCGGCAAACTACTCCAGAGGGTCGCCTGCTCCCAAATTCCTTCCACCATGTCCGGCAGATCTGGGAAAATACTTTATCCCACAGAGAGAAAGCAACTGCTGTGCTCCCAGCCCAACGGGCAACAAACTTATACATGCACCCTTGCCCAGAGCAGAGGCCGAAGCATGTTCCAGCTGCATCAGGCAGCAGCAGGATGCAGCTCTCTGGAAGCAAGCCCACGCTGGACGTGCGTGCCCAGAAGAAGGATGCTCTGCACAGCAGTGGGATGGCTCTTCCCCAAGCTGCTGGAGAACACGGGGGCTCTGATGAAGCTGATGCTGAGAGTGCAGTGGTGACTGGACTCTGCCCGCCGAGTTATCACCCACCAAGAGAGCAACCTTGTCACCAGGAAGGTATAGTAAGCTGTATTAACAGCGAGCATATATATATATATGTGTGTGTGTGTGTATGTATGTGTATATATATATGCATATGCAGACATATGACCGTATATGTTATGTAGATGCTCTGAAAGTGCAGGATACAGCAGATATTGTGAATTGGGACCCTTAAATGAGAGTGCTCCCTTCCTTCCCTGGATGTCCTGGAGATGAGAAGCGGGTCCTAAACCGCTGCTGACCTTAGGTGAGAGGAGGGTTCCCCACCCCACCATATCTGAAAATGCACTTTAAGAAACTGCCCAAATTTTGATAGGAAGGTGGAAGGTGAAGGTCGAGGAGTGTCTTTAGTTTTGCATTTGTTAGGTAGATGTGACAATGCCCTGCTCTTTGGTTTTCACACAGACGTATAAAAGCTTGGCTTTTCTGCAAAGATGCTTTACTTCAAATTAAAATGGCTTAAACCTCAACTCCCCCCTTTCTGCACCCTCCCAGCTTTGCAAAAAGGTCATATTTGAACTTGGCCAGTGTTTTCTCCTTGCAATGTTTCTTATAGAAACTGGTGCTAGGAAACTCGAATGCTGTGAAGTTCCCCCTGCTAACGTCATGCCGAGTGATGGGGTTCTGAAAAGATTAAGCCCTTGTTTACCCTGGAAAATTACCTTGCTTGGACTGTGTGTGGAAAACAGCTATGCCACTAAATCCTGGCAGATTAAATTGTTATCGGTATAGAAAATTAGGCCAGTATTTTATAATCCAGAGGAAGGGAGCTGTCGAGAGCTGAGGCCCCAACATGGTTAGCTTTATAAAAATCTGTAAAAATGGATGTTTCCATGTATTTTTCCACTCTGGTAACATGATAAGAGCCCCACTGTGTAACAAGGATACTGAAATTTGAGGGAAGCAGAGCTGGTTAGAAATGTCTGCATAACAACTAACAATCTTAGATGTATTTTTGCTTAAATGAAGGCTAATCACTGTCCTTGTGCTTCTCTGGAGCAGAATCGGAGCATCCCTTCTGCCAGCCCAGAGTGGGAAAATGGCCTGGCAGCCCTGGGAGCAAGTGGCCAAGAATTAAACCTCTCCCTTCAGTTGAATCCCTGGGTCCAGCCCCTGGGAAGCCAGCAAGACCCCCAAAGTTTGATCTTAGTCCTTTCCGAAGCACCATGCCTTCAGTCCACAGAGGAAATGAAACAAGTAAGTAATGTCTAATCTTTCTCCCCAAACCTGTTCTGCAGAAAACAAATGATAATTTGTAGTTTATTGACATCTAAAACGCTGCCATTCCAAGCACAAAAAAATAAGACATTGTTACTTGTTCCTCAAACATGAAAAAGAGCCCAGCAGTTTCCGTGAGACTGATTTTTGTTCTTAATCTGGAAAAGGGATCTAATTTTCCAGGTTGGACATTGTTCCCTATGCAGAAATCTGCTTTGCCCCCAACTGCAGTGTACTGTGAGTGGTTTACTGCTGGTGTACGTGGCAAGCTGATCTTTATCTCTCGTTTTCAATGGGAAAAGCCTTGGGCTTGGCAGCACACAACTGTGGGAAGGCACAATACAATCAGTATAAACTTGCCACCTAATCCCCCCACTTCTGTTTTAAGTACAACAGAGGGCAATGTAGTTAAATGTTCCAACATCAAGAAATGCAGAAGTTGGGTTTCCCATAATAAAACCCTGTTGATGTTGCATAATAGAATACACTGGACCACTTATTAAACTGCTAAATAGTGTTTCTTTATAGGTAAGGGCTTAAATATAGCCAGTTCTTTAGGCACAACTTTTGCTGAATTCAAAGGGAGCTGCTTTTCTAGGAAGAGCTTGCTAAGCTCTGTTTGACTTTACTGTGCCCATGCTTACTGGTTTGCCATGGCCTTGATAATAAGAGGGAAACAGAGTCTTCCACTGACCCTCTTTTCTAACCTACTTGCCTTATATATATATATTAATTTGATGGAGGGAACTAGTTACGTTTCTATGTCATCAACTCAGTATTGCTCAGTTATCGATCTCTGGAAAGCCTGAGGTTGTTGCCTGGAAACATGAAATAACGGCATACTAACACAGCCACATCCCCAGTTCCAGCTGGCAACCTTATCTCATGCCCACCTTTGTGTGCCCTGTGCTGTCTGAGGAAGGGCTTTCCCCATCACACCTCCCATTCTGGAGGAGAACGGTCTTGCCTTCAAATGCTAATCCTCTGTGTGTTTGTGTGCAGCTGCTGATGAAGAGGATTACTTGATCCCTGAAAGGTGAGCTGAGCGTACAGCGAGGCAAGGTGTGGCATGTAAGCGACAGGAGCATCACCATCCCATGATGCTGCAGCATCCCCTCTGCTCAGTCTGGAGGGAATATCCCGCTCCCATAGGCAGTGATTTTCTTTCCTGTGGCTCCAAGGACTGTGTGAACCTACATGGGAAGCTCAAAGCTTGCTGGGCTGACCTTACCCTAAAGCAGAAAGCTTCATCTTTCCTTTCTCCTCTGTGCTTTTCGAGCAGCGTGGAGAGCCCTAGGTCTGGTTTAGCTGGTCAGAGCGAAAACACTGCTGATGCTTTGTTTGCACTCGCCCACTGCATGTTTTTCCCTTCCTGTTTTCCATGTACTCAAGCTGGATGTTTTTAGAAAAGAGACGCTTTTGAGGACTGTTGCTGAAACAAAGCCATGGCGTAACCAGCAGGTGTTGGGGTGGGGTTTTGCCAGCAGCAGAGGAACTTTCCTTCCCACGTGCTTGTGCAGCCAGCACAGCCAGCACAGGTACAGGGACTGCTGCCCTCCCTCACCATCCCCAGGACTTCAGCCATTTCCAGATGCTGAAGTGAGATTATTTTTAATCCAGCGGTGGTCCAAACTCAACTGGAGAACTTGAGATGATCAGTTCATCTTCTGATGCCACAAATGTCTGAAATGGCTCAAAAATCTTACAGAAACAATTGGCTTTGTGTACAAGGGGATCCTGACCTTTTCTGCCGTGTCTCTGCCTTGTCATGAGTATTTGCACAGTGGTCCTGATTCTGTGCCACAAGAACAGCCAAAGCAGATAAAAATATTCATATACAAGTTTTGTCTAGGCTGCGTGTGCATACAGCTGGGAAAATGGGAAGCAGAATGGCTGAACCAAAGCAAAAAGAGATGAATTCTTAAAATACCTTCTGTGCCCAAAAAAGGAACTCTTGCAGCTAATGACAGGGCAAGTTGTGCTTTTCCCATCATGAGGTGTTCCTACCAGCACTGGCTGATGTTTTGTTTAACCTTTAACCTGTACTTGTCAGAAGAGAACTAGTCAAAAAATAACCAGCTCCAAAGCTGTCATGCCCCACAAGGAAGCCATCCTTGTAATATATTGCGGCAACATTAACTATCTCACTCTAATACTTGTGATACGGTCTTTACAATAGGTCACTTGTTAAATATTAACCGTCTGATAACTGGGGAAATGAAGTGGATGAACTCCAGCAGAAAAGCAAAATCGTGGGAGGTTGGGGGCAGAAATCGCCCTCCCTGAAGCCCACAGGGCTATCTTTGTCCAGCCAAGGATTTATCCCAGAGCTGGGCTGGGGAAGTGAAGGGTGAGGGGGGTTTCCCTGGTTTCATCTTCTTTAAGTGATGGCACTGGGGACAAAATACCTGCTCATGGTATTAACAAAATATGTGCTCATTAACGCATTATGTCCATGTGTGAATCCTTCAGTGGGATCTATGTGTCCCAAACACACTGTGGGACCTGTAAGGCAGCAGACAGTGTTCCCAATGCCGGCAGGCTGCAGGGGAGACCAGGGGGCTGGGGCAGCCTTCGGCAGCAGCACAAACTTCTGCCTGACTTCAAGTCTCATTTCTCACTCTGGTTTCTCTGCTGCTAAAACACACCTCAAGTCTCTTGTTCCTCTTGTTCTGGTCTGCAACTGCTTAGTCCTTATTCTGTTGTTGCTGAGCAGCAGGGTGATTCAAGGAAAATCAAACCCTCCCTGAGTTTGACTTGCTGTTAAAAGGTGGAAGTTCTCACTACAACTCTTCCTGGTGCTCTTTCAATGCCCTACCCCTGCATGTGTCACAAGCTGCATCTTGTGCATTTGCCCCTTCCAAGTATATTCTGGAGCCGCTGAAACCCCTGTGGCCCTGGATGGGGGGGGCAGCCTTGGGACTGGGTGCTCTGGGAAAGCTTGGACTTCTCTCTGCATCCATTCCCAAATCAATGTAATTTGAATTTGCAGAGTAGAAAAGGAAAAAGGAGAAGGAGGAAATGGGGACTGCGCTAGGAAGCCCAATACTAGAGGCTGTGTGATTCTGGGGCTGTGACATCTCACATCCCAGGGCTGGCACGTGTCACTCAGCCTGTCAGCATGGAGCATGTGCCTTGATAAGCTTGGGAGCAGGACCTTTAGACGTAGCCACTAATATCTCTGTTTTCACCTTTCTCTTTCATTATGTGAGAAACAACTTGCCAAACAGCACAACTGGGCTGTTATTAATTTTTACGTAGCTGTGGTAGGTTTGAAAACTGCTGCACTCCGATTTCCTTGGACTTTTTGTTCTGTTTCTACTTGAGAACTCGCTGCAGGCGAGTAATCCCAGTATGAAGTCCCCTGAGGTGCTCTGAGCCCTGTACACACAGCCTGTCCTCCCAAAGGAAAAGCAGTGGGAGTGTGGAATCTGGGAGAGGCTCAACTGAGCCCTTTGTCTGGCACAAGTCTCCTCTCCCTCCAAGGAGTTCCTGATTTCCCTTTGATTTCTTGTAGGCTCGGTATCAAAGCATATGAATTCCTTGTCCTTAAGATGAATTTTTTTTCCCCAGACTTCTAAAAGGGTCAGAAATAAAATCTTGTCTGTTTTCTCTCATTTTCTCAGTGCTCGAGTTGAAGAGCAGCATAATTATGAGGAAACACCGATGTACCTGTCTTACTCTGAGGACACCACAACCTTGTGTGTCATTGAAGGTACTTTGCAAGGAGACACTTCTTAGGTGAATTATATGCTGTCTGGGACACAGCCATTAAAAAAAAAAAAGGACAGTATAGTTTCTTTCAGCTGGGAAAAGCAGCTGCACATTGGTCAGGGTGACCAAAGATGACTGTCCCTCTGTGCACTGTGTGTATGAGAACTTTGGGGCACAGATAAAAAAGAAGTTAGCATTTTGGTGGTGAGGTGGTGCTTACAGTAAAGCAACAGTGAAGAATAGTCATGAGAGACCACCTGTGTAAAAGATAAAGAAGATAGTGAGGCAAACCTCAGCATCTTCTTGGAAACAGTTTGGTTTTTCAGGGTACAGAGCATTTCCATCTCCATCACTGTTTCTTCCCAGTTTAATTTTCTCTTTTTACATTTTGCAAAGTTTCCTCTCTTTTGGGAGGTTTGGTTGTTGGTTTTTTTTTTCCTGCCTTGTGCATTGGTTTTCTCAACTAGAACAGGAGCCAAGCAACTTCCCTGGGTGGGACCCACCACAGTCCTCTTGTGTTTGCCCCAAGGGCTATGAAAACTGTGGCCAGCCAAGCTTGATGCTGCAGTCCTCTGATTAATGCTAAACAGCAAATTGAAGGACCCTGACCAGTAGGAT
Organism: Zapornia atra; assembly: GCA_013400835.1. Classification (NCBI taxonomy): domain Eukaryota; kingdom Metazoa; phylum Chordata; class Aves; order Gruiformes; family Rallidae; genus Zapornia; species Zapornia atra. The sequence goes on along the minus strand of VZTU01022359.1, from coordinate 194,385 downwards.
GTGGTGAATGTACCATGGTGAATGTGTGCCTGGATGCTGAGCATGTGGGCTGAAGCTGGGTTTTGCAACTTAAAGTGCAATGACTTTAACATGGACTAAAAAGTAATACCTGTTCACAAATGTCTTTTCTAGTACCTAAGGCAGAGCCTCAAGAACACAGGGTAAGTCTCCTCACAGCTGGTTTTGATCTTTTAGGCTTGACTGTACCATACATATCATGCTTTCTTATCTTAGAGATTTTTAATGTCTGTGTTTCTTATCTGCCACATATCTCTTTGTGTGTTGTCTGTGAAGTCTCTCAAAAAATAAACAAGAAATTGCAGAGGGAACATGGAGATTAATGAGGTTTCCAAGCACGTTACGGGAGAGAATCAGTTCCCTTGGCTTCCTCTGCAAACATGTAAGGAAGTGCAGTATCATCGGAGTGTTCCTGGTAGACGAAATAAATGTGAACCACCAGTATCAAGATCATGAATTCTTGACAGTTCCACTTAATCGTTATGGAAGTTCCTGTCAAAAGCAGTTGGTGCTGCTAATCCCTATGTGAAGACATGAAGGCAAAATTCAGCCAAGTTCCTTGTCATGGCAGCATGCTTTGAGCTTTGGCTCATGCATGAGGGCAACTGAGAGCATGACTGTACGAATTTCCTCCCTTGCTGCAGGGTTACCTCTTCTGCAAACTGTGACCTGATCTTTTCCATTTTAGCCTGGTTACAAAGGGGGTGGCAGCTCAGCTTGGCAGTGGAGGTACCCTGAAGTGAAGGCAGGATAGGGAATTGCACAGGGCACTTGTCCCTACAGAAGCCTTGTTTGGCTGCACAGCCAAGTTCATTGTGAGTAGGTGGACTCAGAGAAAAAGTCATCCTGTGCCAGGAGGTGATCATATAATGGGTATCAGTTCTGGCTCTGCTAAAAGAGAGGAAGCTACTTTTTGGATGATGTCAAACTCCACTTTCAAGTCCTGACTTGCAAAGCTATCAAATGGTCCAGGAAATAGCACAGGTTTCCAAATGCACTTATCTGCGCATGATTTGTAGAGAGGCTCTCTGGCTTGGCTTTGGTCTTATTTTATGGCAGGTTGGAAAATCTTTATTTATTAAAAAAAAAACCTTCCTCCTCTCCTGTAAGCTCTTGAACCTGTAATTGCTTTCATTCTGACCAGTAGCTTCACTGGCCTGATCACTTACACTGGTATATCATCCCCATACAGTTTGTCAATATGTGTATCCCCTGTCCTGCAAAGCAGAGGAAATATCCTCGTCTGATGACTATTCCAAACATAAAATGCTTCTGGGCTTTCTAAAGAAATATTTATTTAAATAGTAGATGACAGTTGAAGCTTTGTATTAAAGCTTTACTTCTGAAAAAAAATCCCCACAGTGGCTGAAGGCTTTCCTCTTCTTTATTCTAGAAACAGAAGTCTCTTCTCTTTGCCAAATCCAGGTAATTTCCTTTCCTTTCTCTCAAGTTCCTCCTAGCCCCACAACTAACCCAGGTTAGGGTTAGAATATAGTAAGGCTCAGTAAATAGAAATGTCACATATTTCATGACCAGTACAATGTACACAATGATGCTCTTCTGTAGATGGTGATGCTCTTCTGTGTCAATACTTGTGGTTTCATTCAATTTTATCTTTATTCCAAAGCATATATGGAGGGGAGATTTTCTTCTCTGGCACACACGCACAAAAAAATCCCAAAACATTGTCTTCTCCTACTGAAACATGAACTTTTTCAGCATAAGAGAGGTATGAAGGAAACTGAGACAACTGGTCCCAGGTTCAAAGCTGTGTGTTAAAGCAAGGTCCACACTGAATTTCACCCTATAAATGTCACATCTCAAACTCCTTGCAGTGTTTAATTATTGTCACTGGCTGAAGCCTGTCTTTTTGATGGGGACTGAAGAATTTTGTGATGAAAGGGGGTCACTTCAGTGGGAAATGTTGTGATGCTGGGAAAAAAATATAATGCTCTGCCTCCTGCAGCTGTATCTTCTTCCCTAAACTGCAATATTGTATGGTGAAAGGCATGTCTTGTAAAGACAAATGGCTCTAGCTTGTTCATTCCTGCTACCAGAAAACAATCATCATAGTTTGTTCCTTCTCCAAGAGCAATTCCTATTACCCCAAGCAACCAGACACCTTTAGATTTGCTTTGCCCTTTCAGTACTGGCGGTCTCTTTGGCATCTACCTCATTCAGACCAAAAATGAGGTGCTTATTTGGTCACAGGCATAAAGCAATCCATCTGTCCGTGGCTTTGCAAAAATGCCTGTGTTCAGAGATGTCTCTCATATCTGAAATTTTCTGTCTTGGAAGAGCTATAATAGAGGATGAAAAAGAGAAAAAAACAAGTCTTGAAAGAGAGAAACAGGAAGCAAAGAAAATTTTCAAGGTATCGTATCCCTGAGACTACTTTTAATAGTTATTGTGGGATATCTCTTCTCCTTATATCCTCCCTCTATTCAGGAAATAGCTAAAATGTGACTCCTTAATCATCTGGTTTTCTCTGCCTTCTCTTTTGCCTGCATGTTGCTCAACAGCTGCTGCCTAAAAGGCAGGTAGTGCTGCCCAGCAGCACCTATGTCTATTAAAAATCCCTGATTGAAAAGGGCATGAAAGTACTTTAAGTCCATAGACAGATAACTTATATTCTTATAGATGTATGTATGTAAGTTAACTTATATTAAAAAGCTGTTTCTAAAGACTGCTGACCAAACCAAATGTCTGATCTCAGACAGGTGGAAATAAATACGTATGTCCCAATAGCCAAACCACAGAAGATGGTAGAGGTGGGATGAAGGTGCCACAAGTGAAGCAGGATATGACCAGCACCCAGACAGCAAAGCATCCTACCCCACAAGGGCTGGCAAAAGACAGAGCGGAGCTCTGTGAGTATCTCATTGCGCTGTTGAGTGTTTCCTCAATCCTCAGTCCCATCTGTTGCCCAAATGTCTCTTCCATATGGAAAATAATGTTAAATTTGGATGCAACTCTTGAACCAATTTAGTTAAACCAGGGCAAAAGGTTGCAGGCACATTTGTATTCTGGTCTGAATCATTTATTTTGGCTTTGCAAATAGCTTCCTAAGTTGGTTAACCATCTGCGTAACTCAAACCAAGGTGTTTGTTTTTCTAGCTGATTGCCCTTATCCGAGAGAGCTGAAATCCATCCATCTCCTCTGCTTCTCATAATTTATTGACTCTCAGAAAAGGGTTTGGCTGAGGCTTGTGGTAGAAACACATGAGAGCCTGAGGTCTCCCCACGTCCCTTATTAAGACAGATGATGGCTCATTGCTCCATCTTATTAGTAGTTCCAGTGAGCCTTTTTCTGACTTTGGGCTTCTTCTGTCAGGACGCCCTGAGAAAGCATCAAAAGGTGGTGATACACACCTTAGCTGCACAATTGAACCCAGCCACAGCTCCTCTGCAAACACTGTTTTCAAACTCCAAGTGTAAGTGGGCAGGGGCTGTATTCTGCAAAGGCTTACCCTGAACTCTGCAAGCCGCTAGTGTGACATGGCAGTGTTTCAAAGGTGAAAGAGAAAAGTATCTCTGTTGAGCTCTGCGGACAGACCAGGAGCCTGAAGGAGAAAGTGTAAATGGATTGTGGCTGTGGTTGTTGTTATTGGTGTGGTCCTGTGCTGCTGGGCTTTTCTTTTAATTTCAAATCACTTCATAATAATTTTCTGGTTTGGTTGGTGTCTGGTTTTGTAGGAAATCCTGCTGGTTTTCTTGACCTTTGAACAGCTAGAGGTAACTTCTTTTGGGATTTGATTTTTTAGAGCACTCCTGGGGAGCCTCCTGCACTTGCTTCACCAGAGAGGCTGATTCAGAGAACTGTTTGGTTCCCCTTCCCCTTTCCACCCCCTCTTTTCATGGGGGGGTTGAATGTTTTGCAGTAATGGTGGCCATTAACTAGACCATATTGTGGTAGTGCATGTTTCTGGGGAGACCTGTTGCATTTCTACATTATTTTATCCCTTAAACCATTTTTGAGGATTTCATATTGCAGAGTCCTCCAGTAATAATCTTTTTCTAACCTCATGAGATGCAATTCTCATGCTTGGTGAAATATATCTGTGAGATACTCACCCTCCTTGTCTCCTTTCTGAGATGTTGATTTGCACATGTATTCCCAATGGACTGGTCCATTATTTGGATCTTAGCATCTCTGCCAACCATGCAAAGTGCTCCCTTCAATCGCTTCTGCGAACATCCATGAATAACCTCTTGGGATGTTTTCTGGTGAGGATGATTTGGGTCAGAGCTGCCATAACTGAGAATATTGATGGAAGTTTTAATTTTTTGAAACCTAAAATATTTTAACACTTTAAAATCTTTTAAAGTTTAATGTTTTTAAAGTTAGATTACTTTCAAATTCTTTGCTTTTCTTTCTCAAAATGTCTCAGAGCAGAGACTTTCCTGGTCTCCTGGAATAGAAAGTATGACTGTAAGCTTATTTGTTGTGGCAGTTATCCTCAAAAGTTGTCCTTGCCCCAAGAAATGTTCCACAGAAAACCTTCTGAAGCAACAGTCCCTTCTCGTTTACAGTGAACTATGTGTATGCTGGTGCTCCAAAGTCAGATGTAGAAAGAGCAGCCTTGAACCAAAACACTCGTCAGTCTCTGCAGGCACCAGAGGATATATATGATGACGTTGAGGAAATGCAGGATAGACTGTGAGTATGGACCAGGGCTCTTCACCACTGCTGTATCTATGAAATGTCTCTGAAAACCTACGCTCAGTACAGCCCCATGTAACGTTTCTGTCTTTTAGCAGCCAAGCATCAGATGCCTCAAGTCCATTTGCTTCAGCCAGCGGTAAGTGCAGCACATGGGGAAGCTTGAACGGGAGCTGCTTTTAATTTGGGCTGGTCCCTGGGAGATGATGTGAATAGCTTCATTTAACTTTTGACATCTATAGTGTCTCCTTCTGGTCTGGTTGCTCTAAATTCCTATTAAAACCAGTGGGGAGCAATACATATGTCTAGTATGGAATTCATTTGAGCAACCTTGAAGCCTCTGTAAGAGCAAAATGTAACGGCCTGGGTGCAATTTGTCCAGCAAACCTCACCTCATTGCTACTGGATGTGGTTTGTGATAATGGCATGCCTTGGTTTTAAGTTTCAGGAAACAGCTATGAAGAAACATATGAAGACGTTGAGACGGGAGGTGATAATCCAGCAAAAATGGAGTAAGTTGCAATTTCTTAGCCTGTATTTTGAAATACTGACCATAACTCCTTGATCTCACATGCCAGGAACTGGCTGGAAGCCCTTTTTTCCTAATGCAACTGCAGAAAAGTTTTTGTATGGGTGGGTTTCTTCCCCCTCTTCCTCTCTCTTTCCCCTTTGGCTGACACTTAAGGAGCTTGTAGCACCCTCCATGCATTGGAAGTACTCCCATCACAGACCTCTGCTTGCATGAACCACACAGGACTGTCTTGCCATCCTTCTCTATGTAGCAGAGAAATGGCACCTTTCCTTGTGTGTGCCAGAGCAGGTAATGCTTGAGGGACAAATGGAGACATTGTCCCCACAAAAAAAAGAGCACAAAATGCCCATATTTCAGACCACAGCATGTTGGAAAGCTGAAAGGAGCTCAAGCTGTGAGGTAACGCCTGCAGCTGACATGCTGTAACTAACTTGCAACCTGGTCTATTTTTTTATATAGCTTCTCATGACATTTGCTTCTGCAGGGTCTGTTATAAATGCTATGAGTTTTGCAGCCTCAGGTTTATATGTTGCCTGAGCTTCCCAAATGGATTAAGAAGTGAAACATGAAGTTCGTCGTGTTTTGACTTACTGGCTTTGTGTGGTTCCCTACCCTCATGCAGTAAAAGATCTCCTGCATCCCTTTGTAAGAAATAGAGACAGCCTTTGGGAATGGCATGTGGACTGGGGATGCAGCATGCAACAGCTTCGAGGGCATCTGGTGGCTCTCTTCTAAGGAGCAGTGTGGGAGGAATAATAAGGTGTTGCTGCACATCTGCTTTTCCCTTTCGGATGTGAGACTCATACTAGCTTGTGTCTGGAGCTTATGTGTGTTGGAGAGGGGAAAAATATATGGGAAACGTGAAACCCTGGACGTGGCTGGGCACTCATTAAGGAGGAAAATTGTCACTTCTCTGCAAATTGTCCAGGGGGCATGTGTGGTGGAGGTACAGGAGCTTCTCTGTCCAAAGGGTAAAGGGTGCTGGCACCTGCACCTGACTCCCACCCACTGGGAAGCATACCCATGCCTTTTCTGCGCCTCTCTGCCAATGGGTGCTGAAGAGCAGCAGAAATTAAACACTGTGGCTATTTCACAGAGGACCAAAGCATCTTGATGGGTTTGCAAGGGAATTTCATGACAAACCTTGGGTTGGGACCAAATTTATGGAGTTCACAGGCCAGTGGCTTAATCCCCAAACCAGTCTTTATATAAAACTTCCTATTGAGACAACATGCAGGATGAGGTGTGCCAATACACATGATGTATTTTTAATAGTAGTTTTGCACAGGTTAAAGTCTGCAGGTAGGGATCTTGGTTGTTTGCAGATACTTTATCAGAAAATCACTGTGTAGCTTTGCAACCCCCCCATAAACCTCAGAGAGAAGTGTGTGTAGTGGAACATCCTTCTCAAGAGTATACATGACAGAAATGTGTGGTGAAGGGTGACATGGACAGATTCTCCTGATCTTCTCCTTTAATGTGCACTGCATTCCTCTGGGGAATTTTTGTCCATTTCATCAATTTTTACTCCAAACAAACCCAGACCATTCTGTAGTTGTTGGGTCAGAGGAGGAAAACTTCAATTAGACAGAGAAGTTTAAAGCTAAGCAAAGATTTAAGCTTTGACTTGATAATTAAGCACCTTCTACTGTGTTGGTGCCTATCCTATTGAATCCATCATTTATCTGCATGATGCTGTTAAGGCTTAAAGCTGACCTGAGGTCTATGGTCTGATGAACTTCCTTTAGCTGCTTCAGGATCTCTGGGACTAGGAGCATTGCCAGTCTCACATAGTTGAGCACCTAGTGCCTCTTTAATTTAAAATCTGTTTCCCCTTTGTACAGAACTGGAAACCAAAAGGTATTTGGAAACTTTTTTAAGAGAGAAAAGTTGAAGCTAAAGAATACCAGGCTCAAGGAAAACTTAAGGTAAGAGAATGTTGGTTATCCATCTCCTTCCCCTCCAAATGTGAGCATTTGTATCTGCAATAATATGAGAAAAGGAGATCTAGGAGTAAGGAATGCAGCTTTATGTGGAAAGTTATGCCAGAAGTGCTTCTATCAACTCATTGGGAGCTGCTATGGGAAGTGTGGCCAGTGGTCCATCCAGGCAGCTACTCTGAAGTCTCTGGCAACAAGAATCTATGGGACCTGGCCCTAGAGCAGTGACCAAGTTTTCATAGGCTTCCTGCTGCCTTTGGTACCTTTCTGATACCTCAGCCTGACACAGGTACACAACGTAGAAATGTGATACCTGTTGCCTAGACCCATAGGCCAGGATTAGGCAAAGGCTTGCTGATGTGGCTCTTAACAGCTGAGTTTTTTCACTCCAAGTAGCACTTACAGTCAAGTTGGCAACAGTATCTGCTGAAGAAGTTTACTATTGAATCTGTAGTCTTACAAGCTAGTATGGAGGATATTGTATAACTTTCTATCATGCCCTTTCAGGTACTCTAACATTCAAAACCCTGTGAGATCCCATAGAAACTTCCTTTTCCTCAGGGGCTTAGTAGCTGCCTGCAGAATCCACCACTGCCAATGTGTGCCTCACCCAGTACCTGAAGGCCAGGGAAATGCCACTTTTTCTTATTTGCTTGGAAATTCCAGATTAACCCTTTCCTCTGTTACACAAGGGAGGTTTGTTTTACTTAAAAACCTTTTCATACTAGGCGCTCTGCCACGCGAGTTGTTCCTTCCTGTGTTGCTGCTAAATATCTTCATAGGCATGGAGCAACCGGATTTCATGCTGTTCTCTCTCCTGTTGCATAGAACCCTTAAAGCACCTAGACCTGCCTCCATCACTTCAGCAGGAAGCACTGCTACTTTGTTGGTGCTCATGGCTTTTTGCGCACCGCTGATATGCAGACTCATTTCTAAAAGCTTCTTTCTATCCACAGATTGTTTTCCATTTCAGCACCAAATTTAGGTAAGATACACATATCTGATTCTTGGGGATTTGGGTGTCTGTATATGAAGGCAACTGTATTGCATAATGGAAAATCAACTTTATGCATCATGCCTTTCTGAAAATCATGTCATGTGGCTGCATTAACTTTGAAGAGTTGATAGAGATTTGTGCTTCAGATGAGGGTGGGTTTAGTGGTCATTTTGGAGCTTTTTCCTTTGAAGAGGGTCATTCCTCCTGAAGATCTGAACATGTTTAAGGATGGAACATGTGAAGCAATCCACACTGAGCCACTGCGCTCTGGCAGCTCTCTGTATAACTACATATTGCTGCCTGATGGAGGTACAAGTTCATACCTTGTGTAAATGGCGGTGGACACAAGAACTGTCCCTGCTAATCAAGCCTTGAGAAGGTGCTGGAGTGACCGTACCCATGCCCTTGGGGTGGAAAGCCTGCCTGGGCTGGCTGTAGTTTGAAGCTGGGCTTTGCTGCTGCTCCTGTTTTGTCACTGGAGCTGGATGGCCAAACCCATCCAGAAAACTGCCCACAAACAGTACTAAAAACCCAAGGTATTCTGCCTTGTGCTGGACTTTTGGATGGTTTTTGGAGTCCCAAGGATCTTCCTCTTGCATTGCCTTGACCTCTATGGGTTGAATTACTAGCAGCAGCCCCAATTTTCCTCTGCAGTATATTGCTTTGGGTATCAGGCTCAGAATGATATTTTCTAATGAATTTCTCTGTTTGGTTGACAGATGCTCTTTCCCAGGAGGACATGGTATATGATGATGTTGAAGTGGGGAAAAGAGAGACAAGGTGAGGCGGATGGCCTCTCCTGGGACTGGCCTTAAGAGACTGTGCCCTGGGGAGCCTGTGGTACTGTAAGCCACTGAGGATGGTTTATTGGTGACCTTATTAATGTTTATAGATATGTAAAGGGCGAGAGTCAGGAGGACGAAGCCAGGCTCTTCTCAGGGACGAGGGTAGGGAACCACACAAAGCCAGCGATAGGACAAGGGGCAGCAGGTGCAGCCTGGAGCAGAGAAAGTTCCATGTGAATATAAGGAGAAAGTGTTTCACTGTGAGGGTGACAGAGCACTGGGACAGACTGCCCAGGGGGGTTGTGGAGGCTCCTTCTCGGGAGACATTCAAACCTGCCTGGATGCGTTCCTGTGTGATTTAGTCTGGGTGATCCTGCTCTGGCAGGAGGGTTGGACTAGATGATCTTTCAAGGTCCCTTCCAACTCCTAACATTCTGTGATTCTGTGAGGATCATGAGATGGTTTGGACTCAGTCCTCTGGAGATGCTCCCAGTGCCCTCTTCATGTGTGTTTAATTTGGCAAGGAGCATCCCACAAAATGTTTCTTCTACGTTACTTACTTAGTGCCAGAGACATGAAACGCAGAGAGCTGCTCCCTGAGAAACATGTGAAAAATCAGATAGTTTTCCTAAGGAAGGAAAGCTCCAGCTCCCAGACCTGATAATCAACCCCGTCCTGGCAAGCTCCTTGTCAGAAAAATTACTTTTAATAGGAACAACATGTCTCAACGTCTTGCTGCCAGATGACTGTGGCCACAGCGTGTGCTGGTATAAATCACAGCAAGTGTTTGCGTTTCAGTGGTGATTGTGGGGGGAGACACAGAGAAAATTCACGACTTTGTAGGCACATGGATTTGGGGAGGGGACACCGTCTGCTGGAAAATAATTGAATTTTCACGTGGCTCTTTCCCCTCCTTTCAGAGAGAAGGATGACAAGCACAAAACTTGGATGCCAAAATTTCTGATGACGAAAGAGTATAAGGACCAAAGGAAAAGCAGTGGTGATGTGGAAAGGTCTTGATTTCCATTCTGTGTTTTCCCGTGCTATCTAACTTTCTAATGCATCTCTTGAGTTGTTTACAGGGGTGGGTTGCCCCTAATTGCACAAACTTTTTGTGCCTGGCTGCTGCTCCAGAGTCCTCTCCCTTTGAACCCAACTTTCAGGAAACTTTACTGAAAAGCTCTTGAGGGAAAACCAGACTCTTGGATCTGAGCTGTACACAAGCAAGGGATACCCTGAGGGTCTCATCCTAAAGTAGTATCATGTCTTCTCACTTAGCTGAGACAAAAAGCTGTTACTTGCTATATATTCATCTGCTTTTCTGACATGCTCAGTCCCATTCTTTCTTTAGTAGTGCTTGATTAAATATTTGATCTCTGTGGATCAGCTAATTGCTGTTTTGACAAGAGCACTTTGTTTAGAAGACCTGTACATGGTGTAGTAATTGCCTATGTGTTCCCTTTGCACTTCATTTAGAGCATTGATTTAGTGGTTCTCCTTCCACCTGGGTTTACTGCATTGCCTCTTGCTGTACTGTTTGTGCATAACAGCAAAAAAAAACCCCTTTGTGTTATGGGTGTTGTGACAATTCACATGGAAGTAAGATATTTAATTTCCCTTTTAGATCAGAAAAATGTGCATTGCAATGAGCTTTTTCAATGACCTGGGCCTTCAAGCAAATGTAAATCAGAGAGATATCTTCCAGGCTTTCACCCCAGAGGTCCTGCATGGGATTGCTCAAACACCACTTGTGTTGCGCAGTCATGCACATGATTTCATAGACTATCAGGAAGCTGATGCGATTTCATCTGTTCCTTAGAGAACCCAGGTCTTGCGGGCTGAGAGTGCCAAGGAGGAATCTATTCACACCTTAAAAGTCCCTAATTTCAGCCCATTTCCTCTCCTCTCAGTTTTAACAGCAAAAAAGTTAGTCAAGGTTGAATAATATATTGCATGGTTTCACTCATTTGCTTGTTTTTTCCTGTCTTAGCTTGAAAATACCACAGCTAGAATTTCATGTACAGAAAGAGTGACATCTCCATACCCAGGGAACACCTTGGCATGGATGACCATTGCTCCTCGTGAGCCAGTTGAAAGAGCTTGTTTCTTACTTGACAATGACTTTCTTCTCTATGTGCTAAAAAGGCAACAAAAATATGCAGAGCTGTGTCAAGCCCCACTTCCATAAATGACTTGGGATGAGAGCTATCTGGCGACTCTTTCTGTTTGAATATAAATAAAACCAGAGGGAGAGAATTTGCTGGGGCAAAAGTGAATTGTTGACTCCTATAAAAACACGACTGATTTGAAACACTTGATAGAGTTTGTTCGTTCCCACGCTGCTTGCAGTGAAAACACATATTCCAAATGGAGATACAAAATGGCTCAAGTTATGGTCACCAACAACCTTGAGTTGCACACTCATCCTTTTATGAACAACAGTGATGGGAACAGGATGCTTTGCCCCTCCAAAAGTTCACTGCAAGCAAGTCTGGAGTTAGGCTCCAAGTTGCATTTCTCCAGTGGATCAGGGTTGCTTTAGGAGGAGCTCAGAAGTGTGTGTGTCTTTTTCTCAATGCAGAAGTATCTTCAAATTCAAGAACAGCAGTACAGAAAGAAGCAAGAAGATGGGAAAAGAAGAGAAGTTTTTTAGAGAAACATTTCTGGTATGTATCTCTCTTTAGAGTAGTAGCAGTGTCAGAGGAGGAGAGGAAGTATGTGTGTAAGAGGTATGTGTGTAAGAGGTGCATGGTGGAAAGTTGTCCATCCCTATGTATGCTGGGAGAGATGTCTCCCATCCTGCTGCCCTCTCCCCTAATCTGTGATACTCATCAGGGATGTTGCTGGGATTTTTCCCCCTGTTCAGCCCCACACAAAGCTTCACAACCTATCCTGAGATCTCACACATGAGTCTAGAATTAATTCCTGCTTTTCTTTCTCCTCTGCAGTACAATAAGGAGATCAATGTCATCAACACAGCCACTGCTGAGTGTTCAGTCGCCAGCAAGAGGAGAGTTGATCTCCCGCTCACAGCTGGAGAACAGCTGGATGTTATCGATGTCACAGAGGGCACTACAGTGATTTGCCGGAATTCGGAGGGGAGATGTAAGTCTGCAGAAAGCCTCTGGGCACAGGTGGTCACTTTTCAACCCAGTTTGGAGGGGCAAGCAACAGCAGGTTCTTTGTGCCACTCCAACCTTATTTGCTCAAGAGTTTTACTAATACACTTCTTTTTCTTTCCCCTTCTCTCAGATGGGTATGTTCTAGTGGAGCATTTGAACTTCAGGTAAACTCAGATTTTATTTATTATGATGCATATTTTCTTCCCTTCCTGTGTATAGATATATTTGATCTGGAGAAATGTGCTTAAAACTTCTGAAGGCAGGGGAAGGTTAATGTAAACAGCCAGTATTAAATATTAAATAAGTATTTCCAATTTTAGCCTGCTGCTCTGCTGTTCTACAGGTTTCCAGTCCAACTGCAGATTAAAAAAAAAAAAAAATCAAAACCCCATCCAGTCGTGACTTGTATAAATCAGAGACTTTTGACTGCCTTCAGATATGCCATATTAATTCACATCTGCTCCAAACATGGGCCACTTGGTGTGCATCGCCTTGCCAAAACACGCCCTTAAATTCCCCGCTGCAATATCATTTCCTTGCATGCTCATGCATAATTGATACAAATGAACCTCTTATTGCCCAGGTGCCTGTTGCTGTGAAACTTTCTCTTTTTTTTTATTGGTTTTTTTTTTGAGGCAGACAGTACTAAAACTGCCCCAAGAGCTGCCCTCCCCAGAAGGTCCCTTTTTGTGCTTCCTGCATCCATGAGAGTCTACATTGGTCAACAGTGGAGAGCTCATATGTATGTAAATAAAATTTTGATAAAGTTTTGTGGTTTTTTTACAATTACTCTGTTAAAAAATTCCTTTTATTTTTTTTCTTTGTCTGTTATTTTTAGAGCACATCCTCACTGATTATCTCCACATCAGTTATTTTTGGGGCTTCTCACTTTTTGGAGTACCTTGCTGGTCAGCTCTAAAATAGCTGTAACAGCACCACCTTTGCATGAAAAAAAAAATAGTGTGGTGTAAGCTGTTCTTGTTACTGGCTTTTTTAAGGGATTGGAATTGCAGGACTGCCCCTAAAGATTTGCTTTCTAAAAAACAAACCATATAAATACAAACTGGTTTTGGTTTCAACAAAAGTTTTGGGACAAGAAGTAGGTACCGCCATTCTTGCTGGATTAAATACATAAACCAGTGGAAAACTCGACTCATTTCTTTCCAAAAAAACACTAAAAAAAGAGAGTAAATAAAGCATTCAGTCAAAATTTATTTTATTTTTGTAAGCTTAGGCATCCCAGATATGTAAAGGCTGACTTCTGGCTCGCCTCGCCGTGGCAGGCAGTTACCCAACAGTTGCCCCTGTGTTCAGGGTATTCTCTGCTGTGGGCCTGGAGGATGATTGCTTAAGAAAAATGCTCCTAAATGTAGGAAGAGAAATATAAATTGCTAATGGCATCTTCTTGGCATATCCAGTGGATACCTTTTCAAAAGCAGAAAAACTGTGGATAGGGCTTTTAGGTGGCTTTGGAAAAGAAAAAAAACTCAACAACCTTACATATGACTGTAGTGTAGAGCTTCTGGCCCTCCCTGGCACATTTTAAGAGCCTCTATCAGTTTGCTCATAAATATCCTAAAAATGTAGATGGTTTAATTAGAAATTATTAAATGTTCCAGGCTTAAGAAAACACAGCAAAATAAAATAAAAAATAAAAGAGTGCTGTTTTGCCACACAGCCCCTTCAAAGCTGGCATAGAAGACATCAGGAGAAAAAAAAAAAACAAACCCAGAGCAAATATTTAACATTTACTTTTAAGTCTAAACAGGCATTCTTATTTATTTTACCATGTGGTTACTATTAAGTGTATTGGCCTGCATCCATCCTTGCAATAAAAATAAATAAAACAAACCCCTGTAAGCATGCGCAGCTTTGCAGGCTTGCCAGCCCAAATATTTAGACTTCTCTTGCAGAGATGGAGAGTTCAGGGAGCTGAAGTGTGTTTTTGGCTTCAGAGCAGGCTGGGACGTGCACTGTGTCCTTCACCTTTGCAGGGGATTGTCCCAAAGGAAGCTGTGGAGATATTTTACCTGGAGAGGCTTTTTTCCGTGGTAATGTTTAGGATTGATCCTGTGAAGAAAACAGCCCCTTCCTCATCTCCTTCCTCATCCTCCCCATCCAGCACTAGCTCAGAGATCCTGAAGTCTATTGACCACACGCTCTGTAATTTGCACTAGAGGCAAATCTCATATTAGCCACATGTGCTAGTTCTTTCTTGTCTCTTAAGGAACTTATTTAACTCTTTCCACCTCCCCCTTTTTTTAAAATTAAGCCTTTTTAAAAGCCCTCCCCATGTATCCTGTGATATACGTGGCCAGGCCCCCATCCCAGTGCACTCACACATGGTCCTTGAGGGGTTGCAACCCAACTGGATGTGAAATGCACAATTTCACACTGACATTGGCAGCTGGCTTAATGCAAAGATGCCTTGCCATTCATTTCTTAGAACTATTTCTCTTCATGGACAGATTCCAATGCATGCACAGAAGGAAAGCACTTGAGATGGGATGACTCCAGACAATACAAAGCTGCTTTACATATAGCAACTTAGATTTCCTCAATTAAACCATGCATTGGCTATACTTAGGCCAAGATATTGGTCAGGAAATTAACTTCTTCCTCTTTTTTTTCTTTTATGGCTTTGCTGGTACATCCCAAACCCAGCAAAACTTAAAAGTAATTCTCATGTGGATTTTAAACCCTGTTTCTCCTCATTCTTTCTCAAAAATGGAGACCATTACAATAACCATTCTGATTTGCTGAACCTGAGGGGGAACAGAAATTTCTTAGAAGCCAATTCTGCCCCACACAGAGCGTGTAAAAGGGAGACCGTGGATAGGATGAAACCGGAGCACTTGCTTCTTTGTGCACTGCTGGATTGTAAGTTAAAGCTTTTCTTAAGTTAAACCTTTGTGCTTTAACTGGATTTACTTCTCTCAGCATCACAGGCATATGTGAGCTAGGTCCTCTATTACCCCCCCAAAGCACCTTTCCAGCAATGCAAAGTTATTTTGCACAATACTTTTCAATTGCTTTTCTCCATGCTTTTGTGTAAGGAGTCAAGATCTAACTCAGCATGGGTCCATCAGCTTGCTGGAGGCATGTTAATACAGAAGAAAACTTAAGCCTGACTCCTGGCATATATTTTGGATTGGGGAAGCTGTTCCTGTTATGCATGTATATGTTTTAATTCCCCTCCCTGCCCCTTCACGCCCCTGCCCAGTCCTGGGGCCATCCATGTCCCTGCAGCTGGGATGTGTCAGGAGCATCTCCAGAGGGAAACTCTACCAGCCAACCCCAGCCTGCAAAAAGGGTCCATGTAATAAGTAAGTTTTAAGGATTTGTTGCTCTTTTCTCTTTTCATCTCTGAGTTTATTAAAGTGCAAATGTCAACCATGGAGATAGCTATCACATGCAGTGCAGTACACCGAGAAACACTTTCCACACCATAAATGGAAGGTAAAAGGCTTTGCTGTGATTATCTAACGCACAGTTACTTGCACAAAGGACAAAACTGAACCTAGGCTCTGTGCCCTTCCACAACAGCTAGACCCAGAAAGTACTAAAGCAAGTAATTTGGAAGCAAAACCTTCTCCGGTCCATCAGCTGACAAAATACAAAATACCAAGAAGGATTTGCTATTTATAGAGCTCAGAAACTTTTCTGAACTTTGTGTTAAGGATATGCTTGGAGGGATGCTTATACTCAGAGTTTCTTAATGTTCAGTATTTCAACAACAAAAAAAAATCATAAACACACTTTATAGTAAGAAGAGAAAGAATTTACAATGGTTTAGTCCGGTTTGTGTCTCTCACAGAGCTGAGGTTTGTCTACCCAGAGCCTTGCTGGACCATGGACACTACAGTTGTCCTGGGATTCAGTTTTGCCTTGCGCTCTAGAAGGAAGAAAAAGAAAACCCAAACAAATGCATTGAGGTACAAAACACATGAATATACCATGATACAGAACACAAGAACACGCTTTCAGCAACAAGAATAAATATTACTGTGTCTACAGTATCTACTTCACAGTTTTGTGAGATGAGGATAAATAAACTATTTCAAAACTTGAAAAAAAGAGATGAGTTTTACAAATAAACTTTGATTTTTTAACTTAAGGCAGCTTCAGCAAGAATCTCAAGGCTTTTGTTGAACACAGACTTTCAAACACCAGAAGCATACTCAAGCTTTGCAGCTAGAGCTCCCATTCACTGTCCAGTTCTCCTAATTTTGGTGACAAACCCGGGCAAAGATATGTGCATTGAATGCTCTCAGCAAACACTCAGTCAGTGTTTGGTCAATGGGTACAATGTGGGACTTCTAAGAACTGGCTCGCCTCTCAGGTATGGGAGTGAGGAACCTCTGAATGAATCGTTAACTCTTGTAATTCAGAATTACAAGATGATGTTGATTATTTTTTTTTGGATAAGCATATGAGGAAAAGGAACATATAAGGGAAGGGCTAAGGAAAGCACTAAATGGAAAGCCCATTCCAAAGTAGGACCTTACGAGCAGTGACTTGAGTAGGTACATCACAGAATGACTAGGTTGGAAAAGACCTTTAGGATCATCAAGTCTAACTGTTCCCCTCCTATGCTAAACCATATCCTTAAGTACCTCATCTACCCTTTCTTTAAACACATGCAGGGATGGTGACTCAACCCCTTCCCTGGGCAGCCTGTTCCAGGCCCTGACCTGAAACAAAAACAGATCCTAAAACTTTTCCAGTAAAAAAAACCTGCAGAAGCTGGAGCAGGGATTTCTTTTGCTCCTCCAAAAGGGATGGACATGCGATTCTTCTTCCCCCTCTCAGCTATTTAAAGGGTGAAGCCAAATAACTGCAACAAGTGGTACTTCAAGTATTTAGAAACAAGGCCTGCATGTCTCACCAGTGGGATTCTGCATAAACTGGGGGATTAGTGCACCTCCTGGAAGAAAGCTGTGACTTCCAGCAGTCCTAACGTATGTCCAAGGCACGACTGCATGTCCTGCGTACAGGTGTCTCCCTTGTATATGGGTGCACACAAGGTGACTGATGACAAAGAGCAGCAAAATGAAAAGGAGTAGACAGAACGCCTATTTTGTTCAAACTTCATCTATTCCAATACAAACAACTTTATAATCACACCAAAAATGTACATACAAGAGATACCAGCCAGTTGCCTCCAGTCTTAACAACACTGCCCACACGTACCCCTGTGCTTTTACATGCCTTATGAACTGCAGGACTTGACATGCATGCTGAAGATGGATTTCTGACCTGTTAAGAGGGGAAAAAAATAATCTTGTCACCTACTCAGCTCTGAATCCTGAAAATAAAACTGCCCCAAGCCCTGCCAGCACCGGGACTTCGAGCAGGGAGGGTGGGAAGGCAAGATGCTCCTGATAATCACCTCTCCTCCCTTCCTCAGACAAGGCTGTGCTGGGGCTGACAGGGTCAGCTAAGCCACTCAAGGGCTTTACCTAGGAGAGGGTGTAAAAATAGCATCCCCTTTCTCCAGCACCTTTCACACGCTGGGATTAACGTGTGTGATGGCAGGCATCCATGGCCCAGACTTACCCCACTGGGGAAATGAAACTGAGGCCAATGGCAGGGATGCTATCTACTTTTTATATATATATATGTGCACATAAAATGTATACACACACACATATATTTCCCAACTAGTACAAGCCATTTCTGAATTAACTCATCTAGGAGCTGGAGGTTAATGCTGGAGCCTAACTGAACCCAATCCTTCGCATTTTTGTGTCACTTCCCTCAGGCTGAAGCAAAATTTGGGTGAGTTTGTGGCTTGCAAAGCACAGCTGTCCAGTGGCTTTTGAAGAATTGCACTTGGAGTAATTCAAGTTTCTGTAGTTCAGATAGGTCTACCCTGCTTTTCCTGATGCTTGTGCATGAACCAGCATAACGAAAACAAACAACCAAAAAAAAAAAAAGCCCCAAACCTGACTACAGTGTAACAGTGTGAAAGTTTTAATCTGGAAAATGTCACTGGAGGTCAGCAGCTTCTTTGCAGCTGGGTACCAGAAACAGCCTATTTGAACGCAAAATAAATAAAAAGAAGAAGTTAAACTCCTCAGAATGTTTCAAAACACAGCGTGGATTTGGGGGTAAGGCTGTAATGATCAGTTTAATCCCATGCGTTCATCAAGGAGGTACTTCCATCAGTCCCACTAGCTCTTACTGCCCCTGCTGACATGGAGCAGAAAAGTTGCTTCATCTCTTTGCTTCTCTCCATAGGGAAAGCTGATGCCCTTACCGCCTCCTTGGCAGGACTGCTTTTGCAGATCCACGTATGATTTCATGTTGGCATGGGTCTGAGAAGATGCCGAATGCCACAAGGGCTTATTCTAGCACCTCAAAATCCCACTTCCCTCTGGGAAGCAAGTATTTCCTCCCAAGGGCGTTTGCTGCTCTTTAATACTATCAGTTCTGCTGGGTAAGGAAATCCCAGAGGCCAAGTGTCATTTTAAGGCAAGACATCTGTACATCTGCAAGCCTCTGAGCCACAGATGATACCTAACGCACCGGCCCCTTATCAAATGGGCTACAGGCGTTTCCAGGACCAGTGACCCAGCAAGATGTTCCATCTCCAGCGATGACTCAAACAGCCTTTTACATTTCAAATACATTTCAGAGCAGGGGCACAGGCAGTCCTGTTTCCTGGATGGAAATTAATGTCTATCCCTATGGCTGCTCAGCTGCCCTCTCCTGCTCCTTTCCCAAGAGGTTTATCTCCAGCACCCAAAACCACTTAGGGCTGTTTGCTCAGCATTTGCTCAGGTCTCAGCGCTGATCCAAAAGCTGCTCAAGAGCTGGGTGCTGCTCAGCTTTGGCCCTGGGGTGGGTTATTTTACACTCTGGATTCTCCATCCTCACTAGGGATGACCTGCTCACCCCACAGCACTGGAGACAACACATCATCCGCTAGCTACGGGGCACGGTACCAAAGCCATCACCCACCCCAGAGTATTTATTTAATAATGATAATATACTAAAAAACTCATTACAAAAAAACCTAAGAGTGCTACAAATATTTCCAGTGTTTCTTTTTAAAAACAAAATTGCTCTGCTGCCAGGTTTAGAATCCAACCACTTGCTGTGTTGGATTTAGTGTATGAGAACTTAACAGCAAACCCAATTTTTTTCTTGGTTTTTTTTTTTTTGGAAGCTTTCTACTTTGTGTGGCTTCTGGAAAAATTGGAGCTGTAAAGTCACCTTAGTGAGAATCCAAGCGTAATCTGTTAACAAAAGTAAGGCAATTTTTCTGTTTTTTTTTTTAAAAAAGGGACTTCAAGCTGAAAATGTCCACTTAACTGCCAGTAGATGGCAAAAATATCCTGTGTTTGTCTTCATTACCTAAAATGATTAGTACAAAAGGCTTTGTGTGTATTTCTCTCCCTTGCTTCTCATAGAAACTTGCAGAAAGTATAAATTAAAGTGCAACTGTACAAAAAACCTAGCAAAAAACCTCAACAGGTTCCAAGAAGCTATCAAAAAAGATGGATACATCTTATTTTTTTCCAAGTTGAATGACTGCATACCTGGGACCAGCAATGTTGCTGAAGTTCTCCTTTGCTTTGTTTCTTAAAACAAAACACACCAAAAAAAAAAAAAAGAGGAAAAACAACAAAAAAACCCAAACTCCAACCTACCACCCAGGATTTTTTTGGCAAAGTTTTCATAAAGCATTTGTTCCTTGACTGATTAAACAATTACGTGCCTTCGTAATCAAGTAAATGGAATTAAATACCATGGTGAAGCCAAGCAGATGCCAACACTGCCCGTTAGATTAAGCCTACCTCATCAAAAATAATAATTCTTTTAAACAAAGAATTCACACATGCAGTAGAGTTTACCCCTGAATAACAAGAATTTAACCTTAAAAATCCCCCCAAGTTTGTCTGAAAAAATAAAAGCCCATCCTGTAGATAGCCAGTAGTAAATAAAGAGTAAAACTCTGAATTCAGATATCCCTGCCTTATCAGCGGAGTGGGGAAGGTCACGGTCCGGCGAGCAGCAGCGGGACGGGAGAGCCCTTCGGCATGGAACGCGAGTCTCCAGTGGCACGAGGCTGCAAGCAGGGAAGGTAGGAAAGGCAGGTTTGGCAGCCTTTTTAGGGTGGTGACGATGGGTGAAGGCTTCCTACAGGAAAGATGAGAGGTAAATGCTTTGGAGCTGGGTGATGCTGCTGGCTCTTGCTGGCAGGGATGATCTGCGCCATTAGGTGCTTGGATGATAGCACTGGGTTTTTAGGTGGTTCATGGACATCCTGCCTTCCGTCGGTGGCTCATCCCAATCCTGCGTGGGATTCAGCCCCTGGAGCTGGCAGTGAGCAGGGGAGGTGGAGTGCATTGAAGGAGGGGGCTGGAAAAAAAGGCAAGCAGCCTTCAGCATTGAACATGGTGAGCAGGTCAGTGCTGTCAGGAGGGGGAAATAAAGCATCTTACGGGACACTCCTCTGCAAAGACTTGACATGTGGAGGCTTCCCCATGGCACGTCTGCAATGGGACCTTTGCACATCTCACCTTCCCTCCCCGTCTTTAGCAGGGGAGAAAAACCAGAGGGGAGGGATGGCATATTGCACGAGTGCAGGAGTGTTGAAGTAGCTGCTAGTTGCAGGAGGAAAGTGTTACCAGAAGGTGACCGCCTTGCAGGCACCCAGGTGGAAACGCCGTAGAGCTACCTCATGATCCTTCTGCTCCATCTCCTGGTTGACCCCTCTCACCTTGCGCAGCCCATCCTGCCCCTGCTCTGCACTGCAAAGGGGCTACAACATCAACCTCACTGCACACTGCCGACATTGCAGAAAGCTTGGCCACGCCTCCATTAACTCGGGATCAACCAGGGCGAAGGTGTTTTCCAAAAACTCAGTGATACTTTTGCTACTTTTTACAGTCATGTCAACATTTCCCATTTGGTTCACTAGGGAAAAAAAAAAAAGGATATTGGATACATTTCACCACAGTAAAACGAGTGAAATGAAGTTATTCCTAATTTCCTCAGTTCCTTGTTAGAGGGGAGTGTGTTTTGGGTCTGGAATCAACTCTGTGTCACAGGCTAGGGAGCAGTGAGGGGCTGCAAAGGAGGAGGAGGAACAATAAAGCAGAAGAAACAAGGAACGGGTAAGTCGGACCAGATCCTCACAGTGCAATACCGTGTGTGGAGGGACCGGCACCTCGGTGCTACCCATCAGCGAGCCAGGGCCATGATTAGGCTGGCACACATCTCGAAGAAGTCCATGGTGTGGCTCCCCAGGCGCGGCGTCACCGAGGGGATGCTGCCGACGAAGGAACCACTCAGAGAGCTCATCAGCGACTGGCACTCAGTGGCTGCAGCAGCATCGATGCTCAGCCTCGGCCGGTGCAAGCCCGCGGCAGAGCAGGAGCGCTGTGGCGTAGACGAGCCAGATCTCTGTTCCATCACATCATCTTGAATATTAAAACGAAAGAAAACATGATATCAGTTTGGCATCTGCAATGCATGTCTGGTAAGGAACCAGTAACAGCAGTGGTGACAAATGGATCAGTAGGGCTTTTGCTGATTTGAAACAGCCCCTTAAGAATTTTAGCATGCTAAAAAAGCTTTTAAAATTATTTTTCAACTTCCAAACTTCCTGTTTTATGTGTTTTCCATCTCATGCCACACCATTTCCCCCTTACCATCGATGCTTTTGAAGTCCAAGAGATAGCTGCGGTTGTCAACCTGGTAGAGCTGCAGGCTCATCTTCACGTAGTTGCCTGTCACTGGGTTCTTGCGGCGCACTCGGAGGTGGTACGAGTTCACCACCTGCGACAGGGAACTTGCTTTAAGGAGTATGATTCAAGGTAGCAAGAAGAACATTCCTTTCCTTAATTTTTTCTGAATACTAACAAGACATCTGCTGAGAAAAACACAGTTCCTAGGAAGAACAATGCCGATCAAATTAAGCGACCAGTTCATATCCTATTTCCTCCTATCTTTAAAAATGCTTCTTAGGGCTCTGATTCACCAGCTGCTGGCAGGCAAAGCTGCTGTGACCCATCTGCCAGGCACCAACTGATGTTTGCTCCTCCCTCGCCAGCAGCAACGGCCATATGAACCAAAAAGTCCATTCATGGACCCGGGTACGAGGATAGTGCCTGTGAAACCAGGGCAGGCTGGGCAGGTGGGGAAAGTAACCTCTCCCATCAGTGCAGCTAAATTCAGTGCTGGTGAATCAGCCTTGAGCTGTGTATTTTCTCTTGCCACTTCTCAACCCACAATCTGCTGTATCTCTCTTGCAAGTTTTCCTCTGTGCTGTACTCACTTTCTCTGTGCTGTACTTTCCCATCCATGCAATCATGGATGGGAAAGCTATTTTGATGAAGAGTCACATACTAAGTTATTCTTGGGGTGGGAAAGACTATTGTGAAACCTCCTCGTGCAAAATAAGCTCCACTGCCCACATGAAGACGTTGGGCTCACTTGGTTTGTGAAGCTGTACCAGAAATAGGTTGGGTTTGTTTGCTCTCTGTAAAACTCTGCAGCTAACAAATGTCTGGCTGGTGTAGGCATATGCATCTGGAGA
Organism: Zapornia atra; assembly: GCA_013400835.1. Taxonomy (NCBI): domain Eukaryota; kingdom Metazoa; phylum Chordata; class Aves; order Gruiformes; family Rallidae; genus Zapornia; species Zapornia atra. The sequence continues at coordinate 171,776 of VZTU01022359.1, read as the reverse complement.
CAGTCCGTCTCCTGGCTGGTGCAGTGAAATCAGGTTTCTGGGTGCTGCTTGTCTTTAAATTAACAGAAATAAGGAGGAGATAGGTGGCTCTGAAGAAGTGGTATGGTAATATCCACGCTGTACAACCCCTGGGAGCCGGAGTGAGAAAGGCATCTCCTCCAGTGATGAAGATCTGGGCTGAAGTTCTCCTTACCTTGCTCCTGATGCTCACACAAGGCTGCTGTGAAAGGCCCTGAGTAAGGAGAGCTCACATCAGCAACTGTGCCAAGATTCAGGGACTCGGGCTCAGCAGAAAATATTATGGGCTAGCTTCAGGATTTATTGATTGGACTTACAAATAGGTTGTGGCTAAATGCTGTGGAGCTCTGAAGAAATATCTGAAGCGAGTACTGTCAATTAAAATGTCATCTGGGTTTAAATCAAGCTTCAGGAAGCTGAACCCTAAACTGGGGAAGCAGTAAGTGTCTGACGGTACATCTGGTCCATAAGCACCACACCACTGAGGAAAATGCCACCACATCCAGCACGTCAAAGGAGGTGATCCTCCCCCTCTACTCTGCCCTGGTCAGGCCCCACCTGGAGTGTTGTGTCCAGTTCTGGGCTCCCTGGTATAAAAAAGACAGGGATGTCCTGGAAAGAGTCCAGAGGAGGCTACGAAGATGATTAAGGGCCTGGAGCATCTCCCCTATGAGGAAAGGCTGAGTGAGCTGGGACTGTTCAGCCTAGAGAAAAGAAGACTAAGGGGGGACCTTATTAATGTTTATAAATATCTTAAGTATGGGATGCAGGGGGAAATGGGCAGCCCCTTTTCAGTGGTCTGTGGAGACAGGACAAGGGGCAATGGCTGCAAGTTGGAGCATAGGAAGTTCCACATCAACATGCAGAACTTTTCCCCAGTGAGGGTGCCAGAGCCCTGGGACAGGCTGCCCAGGGGGGTGTGGAGTCTCCATCTCTGGAGATATTCCAGACCCATCTGGACGCCTCTCTGTGCAATATGAGCTGGGGAGCTGCTTTGGCAGGGGGGTTGGACCCGATGATCTCTCAAGGTCCCTTCCAACCCCTATGATTCTATGATCTACGGTACAAATTCCTGTCCCAACGCCTCCTGCCCCTCTCCTGTGCATCTCTTAAGAAGATGCATATCGTGCCATTTCAGCACATGTGGCTGGTAAGACCAGAGCAGAAATAGAGAGATACTTTGCTCAGGAGCACTCAAGATGACCTCACAAGGATTTAGCCACTAAAATGAGAACCAGCTCTTCTTATCCCTGAAGCTAAAAGAGGCAGAATCATCTTTCCAGTCGGAGGCTTACAGCACTGATAAAGAAAACTCACATTTCACACTGTAAGCAAACCCAACAGATACAGAACCACAGCTAGCATCTTAACTCAGCATCTTTGTATTAATAAGAAATAACAGGATGATAATTTATTTTGTAACCATACTTATAAACCTAAATTCATCTCAGGAGGAAAAAAACAAACCCTTGGAAAACCACCACGAAGCACCAGCACTCCCTACCTTCCATTCGAAGTCCAGCTGTTTCATAGCTCGGTACACCTCGGCCATAATGTCATAGGGTTTGCTCTGGCTGCGGATTCCCAGGTGCCACTTGGCCTTTTTGACAGTCAGGGGTTTTGGCTTTGTGGTGTTGAGGGCATCCAAAGGACATCGTGCTTTGGGGCTGTCTGCTATCAAGGGCGGCATCCGCTCGGGGTGCGGTTTCACGCCCGGAGGGATGTGCATGGCGCTGTCGTCCATGAAGGAGCCGGTCGGGGGGCTGGAGGCGAGGTAGAACTCGCTGGCTTGGTTCATGATCCTCCGGTTGTCGATGACGAGGTGGTAAGCCACTGCCAGCTGGTCCTGAGGGTCACCGCTGTACAGGCTGTTCATCACCTCTGACTCTGTGCATTCAAACTTTTCACAAACTTCCCGAACTGCGTCATCGTCAATGACAGTGGCATCGTAGGAAGGGTCCTCTGGGAACAGGTAACTGGGCAGCTCCTCCTTAAACCACTCGTGTTCCCTGGGGAAAGGCAGAAACAAGCCACCATGAGCTCTGCCCAAGGCAATCCATTGCCACCAGTCCCCAAAAGCAACTGGGAAGCTTTGTCTCTGTGGTTAAAGCATTTCATTGAGGAATAAGCAATGTGTTTCCAGCATGGTGACTCCAGATCCTCCCTTGGCAGCACCAAACCACACAGGCACCGGCAAACAAAATCAGGGATACGTTCCTAAAAGAGCAGCAGTTTTTAAAATGGAGAGGAGATGGTCAAAATGAACCTTCTGTCATTGGAGGGGGAGGATGCAAATTTGCCTGACTGCATAAAAATCACCTTAGTTGCTTGGTCAAGCTAAAATTGATCCTCAGCTGCGGAATGGGAAGCTCAAGCCAGCCCTGCACAGCCTCCCCAGTACTGCAACAGTGATGGTGGATACTTGCTCACCGGGCTGTGATGTAGGACATCAGCACTTATGAGATGGTTGTGCTTTTTGATTACTATGGGTCTGGTAGACATACAGAGCATCAAAGCTATCCCAGTACCCAATTCTCACTGATTTACAATAAATCAAGGATAACTGAGTGCTCAACGCCATGGAGGCTTGTCTATAGGTTCTACGTATCAGCTGTAATCTTACCACATGTACTCCTGCTCTAAGATGTAATTAAGTCCTCTAGTCTTAAGAAATAAAAAAGGCATTTTACTTGGTTTTACTTGAAGGGTAAAATTAAGGCCATCCGTGGCAAATGCATTACAAACCTGAGAACTCCTCAAAGCCCCCATAACATTTCCATGCGTGCTTAGCACACCAGCTAGATGTAACGATTACTATAAATTTCATTAAACACATTATCGGGCTCCAGTTTTACAAAATGCTTCTAAAATGGCCCAGACTCTGGGGATTTTGAAGTCCTACCACCAGCCACGAACTTTTAATGATCTCCAAAGGCATGAAGACCTGCATAAGTGCCCAGCTGTTCCCTTTACGTTGAACTCCCATGGTGATGCATGCAGATAAAAGGCTCACAGGCCTTGTGCTCACTGACTAGACAAGAAAACTGCATGTAAAGATGTATTATTTGGTCACATTTTAAACTATAACCAATATTTAACGACTAAATTAGTGATTCTTGTGGTTTTCCTCCTTTTTTTTATTGGATAGGCACTAAGTGCAAGGATTACCTTCTTAGCCTGCACTGGTACCCAGAGGAAGGCGGTCTTGAAATAAAGTAATGAAAAATGGCTGGTGGTTATTAAGGTTTTAAGGTTATTGCATGATATAACTAGTTTTGCTAAGCACCACTGAGATTTTGGAGGCTATTTTATAATACAATAAAACAACATTTTATATTTATATATATATACACATAATATATATAAAATCATCACTCTGTTCACCTCTCCATCAGCACAAAAGGGTGCAGGACTGCTCCTTGAACTACTTGGGACAAAACCCAGCTGGATTAGCTGACTACTCCCGTGTAAAACCCTCTGCCCACCTGCCAGCAGGTGATCCCCAGGACAGCCACCATCCTCTCCACCAGTGCACTGAAGCCCCCCAGATGCAGCCAACCCACCCCATCCCACCTGTGCTGACCTGATGTCCTTGATGGTTGCTCGCTTGAGAGGGTCAACCTGCAGCATGTGCATGAGGAGAGTGGCAACGGAGCGGTTGAGGTATTCAGGGATGTAAAACACACCTCCCCGGATTTTCTTGAAGAGGGTGGGGACGTGCTCGTCGTCGAAAGGCAGAGTGCCACAGAGAAGGGCGTAGAGGATAACGCCGCAGCTCCAGATGTCCACCTCCGGGCCAGCATATAGCCTGTGTGAAGGCAAAGGCAGAAGAAAGGTGTCCCCCTCCCCATCCTCCTCTCCTGAGGGTGCAAGTCCCACTGGGCAAGCTGGGGACCCACTACCAGCTCCACAGGGGGGCCAGAGCTTCAGCCTGCCTCAGGGTGGCTCACAGGAATGTCCCCAACCAAACCTGCCTAAGCCAAAACCACCCAAGGACAAGGGGGAAAAGACAAGGCAGAGCTGGCGTGGGCAGCTGTGCACATCCCTGCCTCCACTAGACCCTCCAGAAAGCCAAACCCCACATGTCCAAGAGCTCTGCCAGGCTCTTCGCTCCTTAGCCCCAAGGGCTCAGCCAGCAATTTCTATTTGCTCAGGGAGAGAGATTAAACAGCAGCAGATACTCTATCGCAGTGTTTATTTTCAGTTGAAGTCTCTGTGCTGGTATGCAAGTGCTCCTGCTTCCGACAAGCTGCTAATTTGCTCCCTGGCATCACCAAGTCAGGACACCCCAAACATACGAGTTTTGCAGCTGGTTGCTTGCTCAATTTGTTTATCTCTTTTTGCTACAACCAATGCTTTCTCAGAGATTTTGGGAGGCAGCGCCTATCCTTGGGCTGTAAAATCCTACCAACACAGAGAGGTGGAAGTGGAAACACAGAACTGCATGTGGCTTTCATGAAACATCATCACTCTGCACTTGCTCCTCCTGAAACACACCGGCGCAGATGCACCGGTGTACAAAAAGCACCAGTCATGCAAACAGCCATTCTCTGAACACCAAAACACCGTATTCTGCTTGTCCAAAGGTGATAAGTCTCCTTGCTGAGCCCAGGGGTGCCAACAAAGTCATGCTGGAAAGGAGGACAATTAGCTCAATGCCTCCATGCTGGATTCCAACAGATAGGAAACCTGATTCTTTTGCTGATAACCACATTGCTTGAACCACAAGCTCCAACGAGATGCACTTCAGGCCTCTGGAAGCTGAGCTTTCATGCCCTACAACTTTCATGCTCAACCCATCAAAGGCAGCAGGAGTCAGGAAGCAGCTCACCCCTGCCACGCACACCCGCCGGCGAGGCATTCATCCCGATGCAGAACAGCACGGCACGCTGCTCCCCCAAAATGCAGCTCCCATATGCTGCTGAGGCCTTGAGGGGAGGGCAGCTTGGGTGTAATTCAGGGGTACAACTCAAGCATCTCTGGTACTGTAAGTGGTACTGGATGCGGGAGGGCTGCAGCCAGTGAAGAAGTGCAACATGTAGGCTGGGCTTTGTTTTTCTTTCTCACTTTTGTTGTTAATTAGCTGTATCACCTGTTCCCTTGGAACAACCAGACTCTGCATATGGAAATCTTTTTCATTAAGCTGCCCTGTACCTCATCTCCTATACGATCTGCTCCTGGCCTTTACTGAAAAGGACACAGAAATAGCATTAATATTTTCTTTTGGAATCACAGTAGAGTTTCTGGCTTTGTCCCACTCTTCACAATGAGGATTTACTTGCTTTCTGCTGTAGAGATACAGTGACAACAGGATGTTTTGGATGCCGGTCCAATTCCTAGGATGCTCTGCCAACACTTGCACTGGTGTAAACAGGGGTGCAATAATCATAATCACTGCAAACATACTTGGAACAAAATTGTATTTAAAAGCTACAGTTGTAGGTAGAAAGACACTGGAGTGTCTAATGCTTGTGATTCAAAATATGGGGCAGATAATAAGGAGATGGGAAGTTTGAAGGACTATACAGAGGGCCGTGAATTATTAAAAATTTCAAAAAATGAAAAAAAATTCAAAAAATTGCCATGTCAATCCTTGCTATGCTATTATAGAGACAGGGAAATAAGTAGATTCTAGGTAACTTGGGTTACTCCTGACAGCGAGATATAGGAGATAATGCTTCCATATCAACACAGCAAAGTCCAATTCAACCTTGCAGAGCGCATTCAACATGCCATGAGTTGTACAGGTGTTGCACACCAAGAGATGCAACTGCACCAGGGGGTGGTCAATTAAATTCATCAATTCAAAATAAAGTTATGATGGTTGAACCTACTGCCACAAAAAAAACCAAACCACCCCAACCCTAGCTTAAGGAAGCACAAGATAAGTATTTTCAACACAAGGGTTCAACAGTGTAGGGAACTGATTGAAGGTTTTCTGCTGGTGAGTAGTTTTTCCTCATTAAGACTGTGTTTTATATTATAGGTGGGCAGCCGAGAAGGAGGCTGGCCTGGAAAAGCCTTTCCATCTGAAGCCTCAGTATTTGCATCCAAAGAGCAATTTTTGCCATCTTTAATTAGCAATATAAGACAGTCAACATCTGCTATTAATAATTCCTCTGCAGAAAACATCTTTAGCAAAAGATATTTTGCTTTTATAGCTACTGAGAAACGTAGTAACTGAGAAAACATTCAGATTTCTGCCAGTAGATTCACCCAAACATAAAATACAGGCTGGAAGGATTCAGCTGCTTTTACTGGATCTGCAAAGCTGTTTCCAACCCCACGAACAAATTTAAAGACCACATGTTCACATAGGCTCTGATTGGAAATGACATGTCCTACCTTCCAGAGATGACTTCAGGGGCAGCATAATTCGGGGAACCACAGCTGGTGCGTAGAAATTCACCGTCTGACATCATGTTGGACAAGCCTAAAAACAAGACTTTTATTGTATATTGATGTTTGCTGTGCAGGTCTAGCCGTAGAGGACTCCATGCTGCGTGCAGGAGGAAAGGTATCACAAGCAGAGGGAGAAATTTGGAGGGGAACTGTTGTCACACTATAGATTCCTTTGAGATAATTTGAAATAATTTGCAAATTTTAAAATACACCACCAAGGAATATTCACTCCCGGCTAATTTCACTTCTCTAGGTTGCAAATCCCAGAGTTTTCTTTCTTTGGCACGGAGGAAAAGAGACATAATTCCTCCCAGAGCACCTCCTCTTTATGGGCACTACGTGGGGTTGTGAAATTTGTAAATCTTCCAAAGGATTTATTGCTCCTAGAAAGGACTCTCCAGGACAGAGCTGGGAGCCCAGCTATTTCAATGCATTTCAATCGGTAATGCCACTTAAAGACTCCTGTTACTACTCATTTGTAAAACAAAGTGAGGCCAAGAGCACACGGATGAGTGGACAGAGAACACACGTGCAAATAAACACACACACACCACCAGCTCACCCTGGAAGTAACTGCACTGAGCCTGCCTTAAGCATAAATTAGCTAAATCTTTATATTAGGTGATTATACTAAAACACAGTGAAGACTTGCAGGTTACCTTGCTGCTCCATTCTCAGCACCAGTGTAGGAGCAGCCTACAGAAAGTAATCCCTGCTTCTGCAAAAGGGCCAGTGTTTATAACCGTGGGCTTTTCAGGTAGAGCAACTGCCAGCAGTTAGGGAAACAGGCTCTGGGTTCTGTAAGGCGCGCTACACGGACACGCTCCAGCAAGCGCCTCAGAGCCGGCTGCATGTCTGGAATGCTGCTGGGGTCACATACCGAAATCGGCTATCTTTGCATTCATGTGTGCATCCAGCAGCACGTTCTCTGGTTTCAGATCTCGGTGGACAACCATGTGTCTGTGGCAGTAATCCACCGCGGAGAGAATCTGCTGGAAAAGGCGTCGAGCTTCTGCCTCTTCAACCTACGGGGGCAAGGGGAAATAGTCCTGAAGGTTGGTCGGCGTGTGGAGCTGGCAAGGGAAGGTTTGACTTAGCAAGGAGCCAAAATGAGAGAAAAATCACAGCATGCTTCTGAGCGGGATCAGAAGTTGAAGCAGATTTCCCCCTCTTGCATTTTATAATGTGCTGGTGTTTTCAAATTATATGGCCCAGAGATGAAATGAGAAACCTAAATGGAGCTGAGCTACCAAGGAGAACTTACTGGTGGCACCTATGAGGCAATGGCCTGCTGTTGCAAGGGGACCAGTTCTGCTGAACAAAACACTGCAGAGTATGATGCAGAAAGCAATTCCCCATGGACAGGTGGCTTTAGGGGGGAAAAAAAGCTACAGTTGGAATATCGTGATGATTTTAATTAGTTACCTAGAAATATTAGCTATAAAGCTGTATAAGCTGTGTTACAGAAATTATACTTAAAATGACAAGGAGAATGATTATTCTTACTGACAACTTCCTAAAGACTCCTCGTGGAAATTTAGTTTCTGAACACAAAAGTTCAGAAAAGATCCAAGTGAGTCACTGAAAAGATCCACATGAGTGAAATGAGCTGGCAATCAGAACTGTATGTAGGAAAGTAAAGGGAGTCAGCTCCATCGACCAGTGCCCGACTCAAAACTGATTTATTGTAGATGCACTGGCTTTTTTGCTAGTTCAGAGAGGAAACATATCGTGGGCTGATCCTTCTCCTGAAGCCTTATCCTGATGTCCACTTCAGCCTATTTTCTTCTCCTTGCCTTATGATTGCCTATGAGGACATCCAAAGGGCTGACAGTAGTGATTTTCTTTGTAGCCTTAATATCACATTTCATAGACTCAACCTACAGCTCAGGTGATTTATACCCAGCAGGATTATTGGCTTTTTAAAATGTTGTTCAGATAAGCCACATCCTTTAAAAGTCTTCAAAAAACCTGACGTGGAGCCAAGGGGGAGTCTGGGGGAGGTGAATGACTGGGGTAGAGACCACACCGAGTGGTCTTCCTGTCCAATGCTGTAAATCTGCTGCCGAACCAGGGCTGGGGAGAGGGGCGTTTGACAGGCAATCCATAGCTAAAAATTACAGAAATATGCTACTTTTCCAGATATTTGCACTAAGCAACGTTACCTTGGCTATTTTGGTTTGCGTATCAAAATACATCAGAGAACGTTGCAAGGGAATCGCACGCAATTTTTGTGCAAGCCGGGTACGAGACACTCCAGATGGGATTGCTGTGAAGCAACTTCTATTTTGGGCCTTAACCTTAACCACGTTCCCTTTAGCAGTCGTTTCGCTTCTAAACACCATCCTCTTCCCACACAAGTGTTTGGGCTGACACGGTACTGGCACTTACACGTCCGTGCTTACAGATGTAATCAAATAATTCACCCCCAGATACGTATTCCATGACCATGAAGAAGTCTGTTGGCGTGCTGATGACCTGGTACCTTAAAAACACAAGCAGATTTAGAAAATATAATAATTTAGAGGAACAGGGAAAGGCTTTTAAACAGATTTTTAGTTTCACGTCAAGTCTTTAAAATAAGTATTTGTTTGGATCTTGCATTTATAATTGCTTTCCACTTCTGAAAAGCCATCTCTAATTTCAAGTATACCCTTTCACTGGCCTATGAAAGGATCTCTTTTACAGACCTACAGTTCTTCTTCAAGCTTTCAAATAATCCTCTGAGATATTTGCCAGATGATCCTATCACATCCAGGACCCTCCTGACTTCCAAATTTCATTTTTGCCTAAGATCTGCCACAGCAGCTTTAGAAAAAAAGGCTTGCAGGGGGGTATATTTGGTTTCTCTCATATCAAGCAGAAAGAAGATGAGGAAGAGCTCACTAGAGGGAGCATCTTTCGGAAAAGTATAGAAACAATGATGAGCGCCGCAAAAGATCACAGCTGTTTTTAAAATATGAAACCCCTCTATATTCTAGATCGGGGGCAGGGGAATACTATCACCCTTGACTCACGAATTTATTCTCCATTTTCACTCATAATGATCCCCGAGCGTTGCGAAGGCATTTCAGTGTCCCAGCTGGTGCAAACCGCCAGCGATCAGCTGAGGTCAATGCAGCTACAGGGATCGCAGCAGCACCAGCTGAGACCCTCTGCTGTTTTATTTCAGGCACATTGTTGTTTGCCTTGTTTTTTTATTTTTTTAATTTTTTTTTTCCAGCTGAATTTCCACGGGTTGTAATTTGAAACAAAGAGATTTCAAACAAATTTCTGAGATCAGACAGTTAAAAGGGGACAGTCTCAGAAAGATCAATAGGATCAGCTTAATTTTTCTGAAGTGCTTTGGTATTGGACATCTAACTTATTGCTAATTGCCCCATTATTTCTTTTCTATATATAGAAAAAAGCTATCGAAAGAGGAAGTTTGTGTACCATACTCTCCTCCTCACCTCTCTTTTCAATCACTGCATTTCACAACTGCAAGTCAATACCGTAGGACACTGACACTATTAAATCTGGTTTAATTTTTAGGCTTCAATAGTTTGACAAACGTGTGAACAGGATTTAGCTTGCAGGATGCTGGATGCAGAGCTGAGGACTCTTGCTGGCGTTTTCATGCAATAATACCAATCTGTTCTCCAATAAATCCATGTAACTGTGAAGTTACTCTAAAGTCAACAGTTGCTGCATGGTTAGTTATTTAACTGTAGAGAGAATTTGTTTTCCCTTGCCCCTAAGTCCCAGGTATTTGCTATATCTCATGCCAGTTTTAAGGCTGACCTGAATGTCAACTTATCCTTGCAGTTACCATTCAACAGCTTTCTTTTATAGGAATGCCAAAGATATTATCGAGTGCCTCATTAATGTGGACTGGCTGCACAAACCAGGGATTGAGCAGGAATCCCAAAGGCCGGAGTGCAGGTGCTGATTTACAACTTAAATTCAGGTTCATCAGACTGGCACCTTTGAAAACTTGTGTCTGAATAATAAATTTAAAATAAAAAAATAATTTAAAAAAATAATGTTCCTTTAAGCTCTGGATAATCAGGCCATTAAAACGTAAATCCTATTGACTTCAGGCCAAGGCTTTGCTCTGAAGCCTGGGCGTGCTGCAGTTCCTCAGGCAGAATTCTCAGCAGCCTCAAGTCTGGAGGTATCAAATCTAAGGAGGGTCATCACAAAGAAACTCCATAAAACATCCCAACATGGGAAAGCCCAGAGCCTCCCTACATGCCTTTATAATGGGCTCTGTGTGGAAGAGGGGACAGGTTTAGCCAAGCAAAACCCGATGCAGAGACACCGGTCTGCTGGCTGTTGTAATCACCCAGACTCCCAATGGAAGAAACATCTTCCACCATTTCCCAAAGTGTCAGCTGGGGGGTTGGACCCAATAATTTCTCAAGGTCCCTTCCAACCCCTATGACTCTGTGATTCTGTGCCCCCCTGCAACTTAGCAGGAGACACTTGCCTCTCATGTACAAAAAACTCAACCACGCACCTACTACTACAGCTCAACTACAACTAGTCTAAGCCACCTCCTGAAGCCAGTTCAGCTGTGTGTGTGAAGTCTTTGCAGATGGAGGAGGAGTAAGCTGAACACACGGCAGAAAGGGCACTTACAGTTTGATAATATGAGGGTGCCGGAAGAGTTTCAGGTTTTGAATTTCTCTTTTGATCTTCCCAACCACATCCAGGCTGCGTATTTTCTGTCTGTTGAGTATTTTTACTGCTACTTTGTGCCCCGTCAGCTGGTGTTCGCCAACTATTTAGAAAGAGAGCATTGCAAAGTCACTAAACAGAGTAGTGAGATGCAGGCAAGCAATTTAGGGAAGGGGAAAAAAATCCCAAAGAATAGAGGGTGAAATATTTTAAACTTGATTTTTGTCTCTTCCCTTTATTTTTTCCCCTGAGGAGTCATAAAAGGCAGAGGAGAGGGCACTTCTCTGCAAAAAACACTCAAGTCAATAAACCAGAGTGAGTTACGGGAGGTCATACCCAAAGCTAATTTGCAAGGATTTATAGCATGTAAAAGCTAGATCAATCAGAAACAGATATATTTAAATGGTAGAGAGTCTCCCCTGTAACACACTGGTTGAGTAAATCTCCAATAAACCCAGTCTTAAAACCAGACCGTCGCACTTCTTTTTAAAAACGATACAGGGATTTTCCCTGCCCAAAATAGGACCGAGGGATTTGCATTACTAAAATGAATTTCTATTTATACTTTCTCAACCATGCCTCTTGGTTGATGACAAGCTGCAGGAACACTGCTGTACTGCGAGAGCAAATTCTGCTTTTACAAAAGACACAGATTTCAGTACTGGGGTTTATAACACACATTTGGTACGTTGAGATGCTGATTCTTATCTCCTGGGTACAAGGACAAACGATATCCACGAGCTGGGAGTAGCACCTCTGTCACGGGTGGGATTGCACTGACAACAACGCACGATGAATTCAGCATTTAATCCCTTTGTTATCAATAAACAGACTAGAAAAGGGAAAGGGGAAAAAAAAAAAAGCTCTTTGGAAAGAAGATTTACACTGAAGTTAAAAGCAGAAACTGCTTGAAAACTATCTGGTGGGTGTTTGTATCTAACAGGGTTGTCCAGCCATGAGCTACTCCTTCCCAGCATTTGCTAAAGAAGTGCTATTAAAAATGGTGACATAAGGATGGTTTTCTACCGACTGCAGAGAAAACCTGCTTACAGTAAATATTTGTGCTCTCTAATTAGGCAAGTTACCCTTCCAGTAATAACACAGAGCGCAAGGAGTTAATAATTATGAGCAAACCTTGTTATTACATTATTAAGACTCTGTAATTTTGGAGGCTTTAATGAGCTGATCAGAAGCAAACGGCATAAGCAGACAGCGTGAGCAGGGCAGGGCGGCAGCGCCGGCACCATTCGGGGCACGCAAGGTCACTATTATTAGCCACCAGATAAGACCTGCCAGAGATTCTTTCCTCAATAAGAACATCCTAAAAATAAAACACTTTACTGCCCTTGGAAATTAAAGCATGCTTTGCATGTCCATTTTATTCCTTGCAGTACTTAAAACTACTAGATGCAATGAAAATAAACTGGGCTTTGCAGTATAGATGCAATTTAGGGATTAGCTGAGGGCTGGAGGAGGCAGATAAATCCTCATGTGCAACACAAGGGGAGTGCTGTAAATAGTCCAAGGAAGCATTTTCCCTGGTGTGTCCTTGGGGAGAGCAGAGCAGGGCAGACATTGGGCATGTCCCGCTCTGGGAAGGCTTTGCTGGAGCAAGTCTGCAAGGCAGCACATGCAGGGGTGCAGAAGTGGGGGTCGGGCTTTGCTGGGCTTGCAAGGAGGTTGGGGTACAGCCTCTTCAGCCACTGCGAGAAATCCTCCCCAAGGAGGATTGTCTCATTACATTGCCCATAGTTGTCTGATAAAGAGCACCAATCTCCCTTTGCCAAGGTGGTCATGGCAGACACGTGACATACGTCACAGGGAGGAGGCTGGGGAAGGCATGACAGAGAGGTGGGAACCAACCTCAGTGGATGTCTTCGAGATCGAGTGCTTTTACCAGCAGCACTAGGTTGGGTTGCCTATAGAACTAAAATACCTCTGCTCCCTCATTCCCTGCCCCTGCGAGCAAAAGAAGCTGCACATTGACAGCTGCCCCTGATTCATTCAGGTCTGTTAAAGAATTATAACATGAAGGCATTAGGTGGGAAACTGAGGAACAGCGAAGCAAAGCAGTTTATCACTGAACTAGGAAGAAAACCCCGATTTCTGTCATCCTTTGTTTCAAGTCAACCCCTCCAGGCCTTTTCCCAATGTATGCTTTGAAAAATCTTTAGTATACACTTGGAAAAAACAACTGGCCATGCCCAGAATGACAAATTATTGGTTTGAATACTGCTGCCGAATAGTTCATTTCCTTTCCATCCATGACAAAAAAAACCCCAAGAACACTGAGAAGGTTTGCTAGCTCAAACACATTAATAATTAAAAATAAACAGCCTATTTTGTAATCCATCTTTTGCTTACAGTAAGCATTAGACACAGAGACATTATTGTTTCAGTCCCCAGTGGCTTGTTAAGCCTACTCGAACACCTTGAGAGATGGAGACAGAGAGAGAACATCGTTTGCTATGTAGTGGGAGACTTTTAAACCTTTCAGGTCTTTCTGGCTGCAGCCTGTAGACACAGAAATTTTGACATGGGGCAGTAAGGACAACCCTTCCTCTGCTCACAAAGGTGCCATCTCTGACCCCACGGCCTGGAGAATGTTGGTGGGATGATCCGTGATGCCATGCCTCAAGCAGGCATGGGAGGGGATGCGCGTGCAGCTTGCCTCTATCAGAGCTGCCCTCTCTCACCCCAAGGATGGGCAGTGATGGGCTTCGGTGGTGGTGAGGAAGCCTTCTCTTTCCCTCTTGCTACCTCCATGGATTAAAAGCCAAAGTGGAGGTGGAAAGGCTGAGCAGCAGCATTAGAAAGGGGATTTGAGCATATGTCATGTCTTTTACTGACAGCTACTCAGGTAAGTTCCACTGCAGCTTAAACCCAGTAACCAGGGCTCTGCTGGGCAAGTAGAGGCAATGGATTCAGCACTGGGATGAGAGAGCACTGTGCACTCTGCTGCTAAAGATCACCAGCCCTAAGGGTTAGGTGGCAGCGCTGAGCCTAAACTCCAAAACATGGCACCAAATGGGACATGGTGTGAGCATCCTTAGGTGCTATGCCAACTGCTTGCACATGTGACTGCCTTCACACAAGAATGCTTCAGCATCAGATGCTACTAAGGAAAGAAGGGGAGAGATATAAAAGTAGGGTCCTCATACAGAAACTAATTCTAATTTAGGTATTTTTCTAGAAGAAAAAAGAAAAAAAGAGGAGAATAGTAAAGATAATTACAACCCCTGACAGCATGGGTTTTCACAGCAGGTACCAACGAAGCCTACCTCTGGGTGCGTGTCCAATGCCGTTCAAGTAGCACAAGCAGTTAATGCTTTTGAAAATGCTTCAGGGGAATGTAAATGTTTAGGGAGGAGTCTGAAACCTCCTTTCCCATTGGCTGCAGCATCCCTTATCTCAGTCCAAAGTTGAAAATGAAATCAATCCAAAACATATATTTAGAAACGCTGCATTAATTCTGCCCCAGTGCCACTTGCTTGTATGTTATATCAGCCTTCCTCTCCCTTCCCTTCATCTGTCGATCCCCTTCAGTTTATCTTGCCTCCAATGCAAGGTTTGTCCTTCAGCAGCAACAGCACAGTGCCTGGGAAAACGAGACCTGACCCTGCCTCGAGCCCTTGGAGGTGCCATGAACATGACCCAAGCACTGCTGGTCCTTGAGGGACCACAAATTGATCATTTTGGTGGCCAAGAAGTGTGGGTAAGAAACCACCAAGTGGCCACTGGGGACTTTGTGCATGGCACCATGTGGAAAAATATTTGTGTTACTCCAACGGGTTTTGTTGGAAGCTCTCATGTGAGGGCTGTGGTCACAGGAGAGCTCATCAGGACCTCCATGGTGGGACATGCCCAGGAAAAAGAGCAGCAATGTGTCTGATCTGTTCTTACTGACCATCAGCAGAAGACATGCCACCTCCTTCCTTCGTTGCTACACTAAAATTCCAAGATAATTTCCTTATAGCCACCTCAATTCTATTTTCTGCAAATTATTCTTCTTGTTGGCCTGGAAGAGAGGGAAAGCATCACCGTCTCTCCCTGTATTTGGCAAATTCTGTGTGGTAACATTCACCTTTGGCACGAGACCTCCTATCCATCCCTCCACATTCACATCCATCACATTAACTCCTGCCACCTTATGTCTCCCATTAAAAAAAGAAATGCTGCATTTTAAGCACCATTTCCAGCTAGAATTTCAGTATTATCTCCAAAAACCTGCTCTCATCTGCCAACCTATTTGCTCCTCGACATGCCTTGTACAGTCTTTCTGGTAAACAAGGTCAAGTAACCAAACTGCCTTACAAGTACCCACCTCTTCCAGCATTTAGCTAGTTTTTATGTCAATCAGTTCACCAACAACCCAAGCAGGGCTGAGCCAGAATGAACACCCCAACGGGGCGGTATCTCTGTGTTTCTGATGGCTCAAAGTGACTGTTAGGCTCCAGCCACAAATCCAAGCTCTGGTTAGTACCCCATCATCATTAAGTCCTTTCCTTTCATTGTCCTTTTTAAAATATCCTTAATAATTTTAATACTTAAAATTTGTAATTTAATATTTCTTCCGGGACTAAGGCAGGGAAAAGTGCACCTTGCATAGTCTTGTGCAGGAAGAGTTTGAAGAAAACACATCAGCTACAAGAAATGTCACTGGTGGCACCAGCCTTCTTAGTGGAAAACTAATTATTATCCACAATTTATACAAAGCTTGAGCCAATCAGGCAAAATTACCTTTGCTTTTCTCATGTTTCTTGCTGAACAGGGTGAATACAGGGGGTGTTTTTTTCTAAAGCTCATTTGATTAAAATGCTACAATTTTTTATAAATAGGAGATCTCATTTCTTCATCTCAGTTTCCAATCTCAAGTCCAAATTTCACTTGTCAACTACAGTCAAAATACTGAGGAGGGGGAAAAAAAACTATATAGGGTATTACTTACCCATAAAGGATTTTGAGGTAGGAAATCTCTTTTATGTTATTTGAAATATTTCTTTGGAAACTGTCAGGTTTTACCAAAGTGGGGTCACATGTGGGATGGGGGTGTTTGGGCTAGCTACTCCTGAAAGGTACTTAAAGCAAAAAAAGGCTATTGTTGGCAGACTTAATTTGGTCTGCAAGGAAAAAAAAATAAAAAGAAATTGCCTTTGGAGCACTTTTTGAGGTCTGCTGGTATATGTGAGTGATTTAAATGGTCCTTACTGTTAGAAGTATTTATTCTGATAATTCAGTCAGTAAATTTGTGGTTTGGGATTAAACACAGCAATATATTTTTAGGGGGCTGATTAATGGCCACAGGTGGATTTAGCTCCAGTGGTTGTGGTGGCTTTTTTTTTTTTTTTTTACTTCTTCCCCTGCTGTCAATTTTGGTTTATTTTAAAACTCCAAGCACTGAGCATGGGCACATCACCCCTTCAACCAGCTACAGCACTGGGGGTAACCTCCTGGGCAGGCAAGGGGACCCTGAGTGGGGAAGCTGCTCTGCTGGCTTGGAGCTAAACCCATTTCCAACCAGGAATCACAGCTATCCACTTTGCTTAGACAACAAATTTTGTTGCTCTGTGGTTGGGGTTGGGGTTTTTTTTTTAGTATCTTGACCCAAAGATAAAATTTGCACGTCATGGTAGAATCCACAGGAAGAAGAAACACAAAGATTTAGAAACCTTACACCCAGGTAAAGCAAAACCGGTGCCTTGAAAACACAAATTGACGACTCTGGCATGAAGGGCAGAGGAATCCATCCCTGTGTACGGCCCAAGCCTGACCCGACCCCTCCATCCCTGCCTGCTGCAGGTCTCTGCCCCGCGGGAGCCGCTTCCCAGGCAGCCAGGAAGGCTGCCCTGCTCCCAGGGTGATACACACAGGGGCAGCACCTGAAACACCTTTTGCTCCCGGTTCCTCCCGGTCCGAAGCGCTTTCCGTGCCTTTGGAAAGGACGAGGCAGCAGGGACCGCAGCCTCGGCACTGAGCGGGGAGGATGCCCGGTGGCCTCGCAGTCCAACCTTCCCATCACCTCCCGCCTAGTTCGGGAGGAAAGTTTTGGTGGGTCCTGCTCGGAGCACCGGGGGCTGCGCCAGGTAACGGCAGCGCGCCGCCCCGCTACCGAAGGGCAACGTCTGCATCCCCCACCGGCTGCCCGCGATCCCACTCATCCCTTCCCCCCCCT
>VZTU01022359.1:124660-154195 GCA_013400835.1 Zapornia atra | reverse complement strand
GGAGGCGGCTGCCGCGGGGGCGGGGAGGGACGCGCCCGCCCGCGGATGCCGGGTGGGGAGGGTGTCGGGGGGAAACCTCCTCGGGGTGCATGCACCTGTCTGGGGGTGACGCTTCTTTGGGCGGCATCTGTCCAGGGCTAACACCCTCCCCGGGGCGTGCCCTTCTGCTGGTGCGCCCTGGGGAAGGAGGGGGGGTGTTTTAACACTCCTTGGGGTTCACCCGGCTTTGGTGATGCTGTGCTCGGGGTACAGCCTCCCTGCAGTGCCACCCTCCTTGGGGTGACACCACCCTTAGGGTACGCTCCCTTTGGGCAGCACCATCTGATGGAGATGCTAGGGTACATCCTCCTTATGGCGTACCTGGCTTGGGGTGGCACCTGTCAGAGAGCGCATCTGTCAGCTGGTGGTACCCCCCTGGAGTAGCACATGCAGGAGGGAGGGATGGGGGTATCAGCCTAAGAATGACATTCTGACATTCACTTTAGGATGCAACCTCCTTGGGTTGAAGCCCCCTTATAGCGCACCCTCTTTGGCATCCACTGCTTGGAAGTGGTACCCTCCTTGGAAAGCACGTGCCTGAGAGTGACACCCTCCTCAGAATGACATCCACCTGAGGGTGACCTGAGGGTGTTCTTGAAGTGTACCTTCTTTATGGGAAAGCACTCTGGGATGTGCCTAGCAGGGGCGGGGATCAAACCTGCCTGAGGGCTGACCCATCAGAGTGTGACACTGTCCTTGAGGCGCACCTCCCTTGGGTTGATCCCTCCTTTTGGTGATGCTTCGCTTGAGGTGGCACCACCAGTTGCATTAGGTCCATAGAACACATCTCCACAGGTGGGATGCACCTTGTGAGGCCCAGCTGTACCTTGGGCTGTGAGATGAGGTGGGTGGGTAGAAAGGGTTGTTGGTAATTAAGTAATATGGGTGGGTAAGTAAGTAGGGAGGGAAGAGAGAAAGGGTGGGGAGGAGAAGGGTGTGTTGAGGGGTGGATGGTGCATTTTAGGACCTGGATCTAGTGTGCTGAGGGAGGGAGATGGTACTTGTTGGTGTCACCTTGCTATCCTTCACCCTGAGTAGGAGGCTGGGAGAAATGGAGACCTGGTGCATCAGTGAGTTCACGTGTGTGGCTGGGAAGGGCTGAATTTGGGATGATGGTGGTGTTACACACTGCTAGCAGCTGCTGGGTGGTGGCGTGTTGGAGTCGGATGGTGGGTGAGCAGCTCTCCTTGGCACAACAGCTACAGGAGCCTTCTTGAGGGTCAGTAGCTGTGTTAATATAAAGGAGCAAAGCAGGTCTATGTGGAAGGAAATGTCAGTATGTCAGCAGTCAGTGCAGCCAGTCAAGACCATCCCCGTATCTTGGCAGTGCTGCCAGCTGCTCTTCCTCATAAGCTAACACCTCATCCTAGTGCTAGCTTTATCCATGCCTTAGCAGTTCAGCTCTGGAGCAGCCTGTAGTCTGCTATGGTGATGTTGTATATTAAATAGTAACATAGCTGCCTTAAGCTGCCTGCTTCTTGCTAGAACTTCTCATTAGAAAGGTACTTTGGGGGGAGGAATACCCTCTCCTGAAGGAAGCACTCATTTAGAGATTCCCAACTCTTTTCTGTGATAAGGATTTCCTTTTAATTCATTAAGAAAAAAACTGGACCACCACCACCCTGCACACCCCCCAAAAAAGAAGCAAACCCTTGCCATGCTACACAGTAACCAATGCTGCAAGCAACTGATGTATCTTTACTGTAAGGTGAAGGGCTCCCTTCTTTGTGGTCCTGTGGCATCAGCTGCCTCTTGTCTGGGTGATGGGACCCCTGTGAATGCTGCCCCAGGACCTCTGCATCTGTGGCATGAAGCTCAGGAGCTGCTCCTCAGGTCAGAGAGCTGTGCTGGGGAAGGGGTTTGTTGTTTGTGTGGGGGCTCAGACCCATTTCTCTTTCAAGCAGTCACCTGATGGACAATTTATCTGAAAGCCTAAAAAATTTCTTAGAGAAAGCAGGATGTTCTTTCCCCATCCCCTAAACAGAATGTGAACTTTGGGCCACATTAACAGTTCACATTAAAGCATGCATGCTCATCCCAAGTGAAATAGCATGGATGAATGCTGAAGTTGGTTGAGCGTATTTGAAGAGCAGCTCTGCCATGCTCCAGTATTGTTAATTCTGACCTCTCTGTTTCTCATTCAGCCCCAGGAAGTAGTAGGAGGTGTTCACAAATGCAGTCTATGCTCTAAAGTGGTAAAGAGCTATTTGGGAAGCTGGAAGAGGAGGGTGTGTAAACAAAAGGTACCTGATTAAATTAGTGGCCAGACTATGCAACTGGACTCTCATAAATAAAAAAAGAATTTAAAAAAAAGACAATTCAACAAATACAATAATACAAATGAAAATAACAAGCTCAGGGTACAAACAGCAAGGTTGCTGTAAGACAGAAGCATATGTGGTATAATGAAGCTGTACCCGTTCAATCAGAACAGTACATGTACACGAAGGTGTAAGAGAAATGGTATTTACAAATAATGACGTTGTTATCTTAAGTTTACTATCTCCTGGAAAGCCTGAGAACTCAGTCTTCTTCAGGCAGCTGCAAAAGCATCAGTCCATGCAAGTCTTTACCTTGGCAAGCTCTCTGCAGCTCTCCTGTCTTTGCACACGGGAGCACGTGGGGTTTGTTTGATCTCTGCTTCCAGTCTTGGCAAGCTCTGAATCTGCCTGAATGAAGCACCACAACAAATAGGTGAGATCTCAAAGGGGATTATTTTTTTTAATGGTTAAACAAAGATGTTTAGCAAGAGCTGCTGTACGTAGATGTGCTGTCTTGCTTGCTCCTAAAAGTTGGTATCTAAATCTCAGAGCAAACTGATGCGTCATGAGAGTTTCTGCAGCCTGTTGTACACAAAGAAGCTGTTTACTAGAAATAGAAGTACTGAATCAATACAAATTGGGTTTCTAATTCACAGGCTATATTTGGGGGGCTTAAGGTTTACAGGGGACTTGCAGAAAGCCTTTTACCAGCATGTCTCCAGGTGGGTGAGCACCTTCCACCTGCACCAGTGAGAGCTGAGAGCTCTGCAGACACCTGTGTCCTCCTGGAAAGTGATGCTGGGGCTCAGGCTTGTGGGAATTCACTGTGCTCTCTCTCTGGCTTTTAAATAAACACATGAATGTGTGCCTGCTTGTCCATATGTGTATCTGTACATCTCGTTTGGATGCACTGGGGAAGGGAGCTGTGCTCCTTGGCAGGAGCTGGATGCCTTGAGTACGCCGGGATGGGGAGGTGTTGCTAGGAGATGGAGACTCCTGTGCCTGGCAAAGTGGCATTTTTATTTTTGGTGTAGATCACACAAAATAGTATTTGACTGTGAAGCAGGGTAGAAATCTCTTCCTTCTGCTTACGTTTGCTTCTGAATGATCTATCTGTGCCTAGCAGCTTATTTAAAACAGAAATCACATGTAGACTGGGTGCTGTTTAGTCCCACTGGGTGGTTTGCAATCCCCAGGCTTTTTCTTTGCCTTCCCCCACTCCTTCCCATCCCCTACTCATTGAGAAATCCCTTGTTTGAGCAGCAGGATCTATGTCTCTGTTTAGGGGTGGGCATCCTTGCGTGCCTTTGGTTCCTTTGTGGCCAGCTGTCTTCTTTTTTTTTTTCCCCCAGACACTTTGTGTTAGCAGTTATTTTTTCTGGGTTTGGGCTTATTAAATATGTCCTGCTGGGGCTTGTTCTCTCTTGCTTCACTGCTTGTGCCCTTTGTTGCATCCAGCTGAGGAATCGGCCTCCCCCATCCAAGCTGGCTGCAACTTCACCACAGCCAGGCACTACGTGACAGTGCAGGGAAAGCTGCCATGGGGTGCCTGTCCCTTTTCTTGGGGCACTCAGCTCGAAACCAGAGCTGGATTTATAATAGAAACTACATCTGAATGCTACACTGAGGGTTTTTGCATCCCTTATGGGGTTCCAGAGTCTGGGCAGAACCATGGGATCCCTTGGAGCTCTCATGGAGGCTCACACCGTGCACTCGCATTTTGCTGAGGCCCATCTTGGGCACCAAGCTCTCTTTGCTCATGATGTGAAGGGAGTTTTTGGTAATGTGAGGCTAAACAGAAGGATGCTGAGGGGATGGAGGGGGCAGCTGGGCAAACCTGGGTGCTGTCTGTGCAGTGTTGACTTCAATCCCTATTGTGAACCTGCAGAAGGGCTCATAGCTGAACATCTCCAGCTGTGTCTGACTTGCCAAAGGACTTCAGCTCAGAAGCCTGAGCCTCTTGGCCTGTTTGGGAAGAGGCTAGGATGCTGTATTTTTTTCAGTTCAATGTGACCAGAATGACCAGGAATAGTCTGAATCTGTTAATAAAGAAGTTCAGGTTCTGGAGCATGCCATCCAACCTTTGTAAGTGCCCTAAATCTGTGGATTTTCAGCAGGATTTTCTTTCCTGGTCTGTTTTTGGAGGAGTTTGTTAATGAGATAATGCAGCAGTGGGTAAACTGTGAAATGGGTTGGGTTTTTTTTAAATGTTAGAGAAACTACATGCATCAGAGGCTTATGCACATTAGATTTGTAACCAAGTAATTCCCATTTATATTATGTAACTGATGTTATTTATCAAACCCCAAGTACTGCCCAAGAGCAGATGTTGAGCTGTCATGCTACAGCATTGGAAATTAACTTTTCCGGGGGGGGTTAGTTATTAAAAAACCAATCTTGTGATTAACTCAATATAGTGTAACAACATGGAATATGGAAGTATTACTCAAAAAAAATGTAGTGTGTGTAGGTCCAAAGTTTATTATGCTCTCTTTTTAGGGGGTAAGTGAAAATCTGGGCTGTATGATGCTCTGGTGGGAACGTGTGCTGGAAACCCTCCCTGAGTCGGAGCAGGGAAGGAGTGTGATATTTCTTACACTGAGGATAAAGCATTTTAAGCATGCAGCATGATACACATTCACTTAACGAGGAGGCTGCCCAAAAGAGACCGCTTGTATATGCAAGCAGCGTGTGTGTACGTACTCTAACCAGCAGTTAGAGAAGGGCACATTATCATAGAGTCATAGAATGGTCTGGGTTGGAAGGGACCCCAAGGATCATAGAGCTCCAACCCCCCTGCCACAGGCATCCAAGTGGTTTATTCCTGCTCCATAAGTGAGACTTCTGGATTAGGTTTTTTAAGGGCACCAATGAGTGAAAACTACTCATCCCATTAAAAGCAAATAGTAATTAATTCCTGTTGGGTTTTTTTCTTAACAGTCTCTGTGATAGTTTATTCAGTAGGTTTGGGGGGAGGGGGGCATTTTTAAGGCAGGTATGAACAATAGTCCTTTTTCTGCAATCAGGGCATCGATCTTTTGGGCTTTATCCACAAGCGTGAGGCACAACATGGATTTGAGGTGAGCTATATGGGAAGGTGGGGGGCATTTTTTTGTTTCCATGCAGTCTTACCTTCCTTTTCTTTACAAGTTGTGGGCAATCCCAATTCCTACAGAAAACTTGTAGCCTGGAGCTCAGCAGCAAATCCTGAAAGATAACTCCTACCAACTCATGGAGGGAAAAGCAGTGACCATGTGAGCTGCTTACAGCATTTTTTTTTCAGTGGTTTGCCAAGAATGTTTTCTTTTAGGGCATAATCTGCAAGAGCTGGCAGACTTTCCCTTGGCTTTTCCTAATTAACTCCACTGGGAAAGCACTTGCTGGTGAGGAGGAGTTTGAAGTGTATCCTCACCCTTCAATTTGGACACATGAGCATCCAGTCCAGGGACAGACCAAGGAAGAATTTGGGATTGGGGCTTCTACCTGTACAGCAGATATAGCGATCCAGCCTTTTTTGACCTTGATATGGAATGGCATTTCAAGACCCATGACCTTGTAGAATCAGTTTGCTCTTTCCTTGCCCCATCTGTATTGCTGCTCTGTATCAGAGTATGGCTGCAGTCAGGGTGGAACAGCATGTTCTTCACGTCCACAATGGCCAGGACAAGAATAGGGCTAAAATTAAACCACACAGATGGTAGGAAATTAAGAAATACTTAGAGAGGCTTGTTGAAGCATCAGAATCTCTTATTTGGAAGGGACTGCGGAGTGCTGATGTTCCTGCCTGGGGCAGAGGGAAGCTGTGAGGCCACGTCAAGTGTCTGGTTCATGTCCACACCAGGACCTTGGGATTTGGGTTCAGCCTCTGTGGGATGCTGGGCAAGCTGTCAAGGACTATGACAGTGATGTGTTGAAGTGCCCAAAGTGGGAGAGGTGGAGCTGAGCTGAAGTCTAACAATCCCCATCCGAAACTTCTGCTTGGCATCTGACAAGCCTGAATGTTTAGGTGGCTTTTATTTTCTCTTTAAGTGCCCCACCTGGGAATCTGCCAAGAGTTAGACCTCTCTTATTAACCCAAACTGCTCCATTCTTAACAGCGCTGAGCTGTGAAGTCACTATGCACAACACAACCCAAGGTACAGGTACCCCAGTGCCTCAGCAGCTACATCTTAGGAGCATCTTTAATACCATGTACTATATGCAGTTCAGAGTAAAGCTTGGCTTGGGGGGAGTCATGGGTTCTAGTTCCCTTTTCCTGTTGTGTCTATGTATCGTCTTCAACCCCCAATTTAAAAGTAAATGTAATTTGAATTGATTTAGCCCTCAGTCTTTCTATATTTAATTCCCCATCCCTGTAGCTCGTTCTTTCTCCCTGCCTGTGCCCAGGTGGGCACTTTAGATTGGAAACACTCAGCCCTGTCCTGAAAAATGTGTGTATTTATGGCAGGACATGACACTTTGTCCCTGCTGTTGTCTGTACTGGGTCTGAACGTCCCTCAGCCAGGCTGTAACACATAGCCCTGTTTGTGTGTGTGTTTTTAATAAGCCTGTTGTTTCAACTGCAATGCCTCTCTCTGGGGCCAGCGCTCCCTGAGAATCACTCTCACCCCCTCTCACCTCAGTGGCAAACTGAGAAAGGTTTCCTTTAGTCAGCTGGGGGAGAGGGGGAGGATTTATGAATTGGAGAAATGCATTCCTGATGTGGAATAGGCACATTCCACTTTTTTTTTATTCTTCCCCCTCCCCCTCAATAAAAGCACCAGTTATGTGGCAAATAGCCAAGGGTTTTATGAATACAGCTCTTACTTTCTCCAGCTGCTAGAAACCTTTCTCAAATATGAATTAAAATAAAAAGCCTTGCTAGACACTTCTAGCGCTCATAATTCTGCTATTTTTGGTCTGCGGTGTGGAGTTCTTGCATCAGAAATCTTGGTTTGAGAGGCTTGAGTGGCTTCTTTCAAACATTATTAAAAAAATCTGAAAGATGGATGATTTTAAATAATCTCCTGCTCTGTAAGGATCATCAGGAGGTCGATGTGCTAACGTCCCTAGATTTGATGCTTCCCTAGTTGTTGTGGCTGTAAAATCCTCTCTCTGATATCTTTATAGGTCTTCCTTTGAAAACCATTAGGGCGTGTGCTTGAGAAATGGGCACAGTTGGGATTAGGTATTTTT
Source organism: Zapornia atra (assembly GCA_013400835.1). Lineage (NCBI taxonomy): Eukaryota > Metazoa > Chordata > Aves > Gruiformes > Rallidae > Zapornia > Zapornia atra. Next base: position 146,720 of record VZTU01022359.1, on the reverse strand, counting down.
AATAAATCAGCTGCCAGGGAGGAATAGATTGTGACTGGCACCCCATGCATAGGAATCTTGTAGAGGTTTTAAGGAAAAGCATTTCAGGTTATATCGCGGGAATGAGCTTTGGTGAGAGACCTGGGAAACCATGGTAACGTTAGGAAGATGCTCGAACTGTGAGTTTGCAGTTTGCATAGAAGAGTGTGTGTGTGTGTGTGTGTGTGTGTGTGAGTGAGAGAGAGCAGGGATTTGTCAGGAAGGTGGGAAAGGGCAGGGAGATACCCTCATTCAGGAGACCGCAGAGGGATGGGAGTGGGTTTTTTCCCAGAGGGGATGAATTTGGATAGTTTGCAGTTGTTGGTGATTTTCTCTATCAGCCCTGTATTACTTGTGTGTTTCTGCGGGGTTTTGGATGCTTCTCTGTTCAGCAGGAGTCATGCCTTGTTCTGAGTCCCTGGGGAAGAGGGGGGATCCCAAATAGGGAGCAGAGGGTGATACCACTGCAGCAACAGCTCCTGTGGGGAATGGAGCATCTTTTCCCTGCGGTGTTTGTATTCCAGCTGTTCCCATAACAAACCCCATCTACCTCTGTGAAATGCAGTTGAGAAAAAAGGGAGCTTGGAAGCAAGCAGGCTACTTGACTTGTCCCAGGTACCTAGATGGAGTGTTAAAAAGAAAAATAAAATATCCAGCTCTGACAGAGCATGAATTTATGCTTCTGGATTGGAGTTGTTGGTTTTGTTCTGGGTTTTTTTTTTAGGTGTTACGAGATTTTTCTTTCCCCTGCAATTGCAGACATCACTTTGAGAGAGTGGATGGAATCCTTTTGGATATCCAGAGTCCATTGTGGATTGCTCTGTGGGAGGAAGGGGCTCACGTGGTGTTGTGTGGCCATGGGTACATCAGGACCCTCACACCCCTATCGTGCCTTTGTATTTGAGTGATGTGGCAGCCAGCAGTGAGAGGAAAAGGTCAGGACAAATGTAAAATCTCACCTGCTCAGATTATCTTGAAGGCAAATCAAGAAAATGTGTCTAGAGAGGAGAAAAAATAATTATCTAGTTTATATCTAGGCTGTGGAGCCATTAAGATGGAACAGAGGTGACAGACATTCCTTGAGTTATCTCTCAGGTCTTCCTAGACCAATGCACAGCAAGGAGAGGTGAAACTGAGAGCAAATCTCGCCTTCTAAATTTGCATGGCACAGCAACAGGATGGCTCGATTTATTTGCAAGAGCAGTAGAGATTTTTCACATCTGTTGTGTTAGCCTGAATCCCCCACCCAGATCAGGGAGAAATAATAGTCTCCTAGAGATGGAAAACTAGCCCAAGGGCTGTCAATGCCTTTGCATCTGGATCTACGCTCGGAAATTCAGATTTTTGCTGGCTGGTAGGAAAAAGTGAGTGTTTCCCCTGTGGTGCACATCAGTCCCGGTTGGATCATCTTTGAGAATGAAAAGTTCAGTGTCTGTAATGGTTGTGTCAAAGCTGCTGCAAAACTGATGCTCAGGGATAATTACACGATTGGCATTTTCGTGTGTCTGTGAGATGAAGGCTTGTCTGAAGCCGCTGCAGCATCCTTCATGTAGGTCACCAAGCTAAACAAGGCAGCAGTGGGAAACATGTGTGAACTGTTGCTCTCATTTGGAGAGAGGATTTAATTATCTAAGGGCTTTGATGAGAAATAATTGCTAAAGGGTTTAATACAAGTTGCTGTTGTCAAAGAAGTTGCTGTCCCTCAGCTGCTCTGCAGGAACGTCACGTGCCCAGGTTCACTGTGGTGTCATAGAATCATAGAATCATAGAATGGTCTGGGTTGGAAGGGACCCCATGGATCATAGAGCTCCAACCCCCCTGCCACAGGCAGGGCCACCAACCTCCAGGTCTGGATCTACACAAGGTTGCCCAGGGCCCCATCCAACCTGGCCTTGAACACTTCCAGGGACGGGGCATCCACTACTTCTCTGGGCAGCCTGTTCCAGCACCTCACCACTCTTTCTGTAAAAAACTTCCCCCTAATATCTAATCTAAACCTTCCCTCCTTTAGCTTTAGTCCATTCCCCCTTGTCCTGCTATTATCTACCCTTTTAAAAAGTTTAATCCCCTCCTGCTTATAAGTTCCCTTCAGGTACTGGCAGGCTGCAATGAGGTCCCCCCACAGCCTTCTCTTCTCCAGGCTGAACAAGCCCAGCTCCCTCAGCCTTTCTTTGTAGGGCAGGTGCTCCAGCCCTCTAATCATCCTTGTGGCCCTATGTGTCTATGGAGTTGCTTCCTTACAGGGGTAAGACATCTCCGGCGGGCATCAGCCAAAGTGGGGTAATGCTTCACGGTGCAGCCACCTGGTTGTGTGTCAAAGCCCTTAAACCCCCCCGCCATGTAAACTCTGGCTTGCAGTGCTTGTATATTGTATTCAGGCTGAGAATTCCGGTATGTTGTATTTAGGCTGAGAGAGTTGGGCTTGTTCAGCTTGGAGAAGAGAAGGCTCTAGGGGGACCTTACAGTGGCCTTCCAGTCCCTGAAAGGTGCCTATGAGAAAGCTGGGGAAGAATTGTTCCTGAGGCCATGGAGCAACAGGACAAGGGGTGATGGTTTTAAACTAGAAAAGGGGAGATTTAGATTGGATATTAGGAAAAAGTTCTTCAGGATGAGGGTGGTAGATCACTGGAACAGGTTGCTCGAAGTGGAGGCCCCATCCATGAAGATACTCAAGGTCAGGCTTGATGGGGCTGTGAGTGACCTGATCTACTGAAGATGTCCCTGCTCGTTGCAGGGGGATTGGACTAGAGGGCCCTTAAAGACCCATTCCAACCTTACACATTCTATGATTCCTCCCAACCTGCGTGTCTCACTGCCATGCAAAAGATCTTAATGACTCAAGGCCTCACCAAAGGGATGGTACTCATATTTTACTGATCAGGAGACAAACCACGTATCACACATAATAAAGGGTGTTTTCCTGGATTCCCAGGCTTCTACGTTAACCTTCACACAGTGCTTTCTGTAACAACTCAACAGTGTATTGCAAGCATAAACCCAAATTTGACAATCCACATCAAAACCAACCAACCTCAAAGCTTTTTCATAACAATCTTCTGGCTGTATTTTGTGTACCTGAGTGTCTGCCTCATAATGTGCTAATCTTGCCCATTAGAGGTTTGCAGAGGCATTACTAGATAGCTAGGGAATATCATGTTTTTTCTTAGGCTGTATTGCCTTTTAGTGCATCGATTTCACTTTACAGCCTGCTTGATATGCCTGCTTTTATAAGCAGGGATATCATTTTACTTGTGTCCCACTGCAAGCTTGCACGTTAGTATAATTTTCCATGGGTTTTTTCCCAACACATACTAAAAGCAGTTGGCTTTTTCCTTTGGATTTCAGCACATGCCTTATCAGGGATTTACTGATTAATTTGAGAAACGATATATTGCAATAATCCTGTGAATGTTTTCTGGTCAGCTCATGACACAGGACATCGTTCTGCAGTAGCAATTTTGGCCCGTTCTTGTGTGTTGTGTAAATGAAAGGGATTTTTCACAGCTGGTCTTCCCATCAGTTCCACTTGCTGCCCAGAGATTAGATCCTCCTAATCTGGTTTTATCATTTCTATGAATCAGCTGTACTCTTTTAAATCACTCTGCTTTACTAAGGCCATGGAGCGCTTCCATCCTGAGGGTGCCCTCTCAGATGTGAGCCTTGGGGCTGGCCTGACCGTGGGAGCTGTGCTCTGCATCCTCTGCTGAAGTCTTTGGAGACCCACTCTCAATGAGAACGTTAAGTTTTTCACAGCCTGCTTAAGTAGAAACCAGAATGTTTTTGCCAAGACTGCTGGGCCAGGAGGAAAAACCTGGAATACGCTGATGTAGGTGGAATCTCATGAGCTTCCCTGGAGAGCACCCCTACACCAGCACATATTGCTGCCCCATCCAGGGATTGCACTGGCAAAGCTTAATCGGCACCAAAATGAGTTCTTGATAAGTCTGCTGCTGCTGTGGCTGGGCTGGGTGCTCTGACACGTAGGGAACAACAAATGGCTTTGGGTCTGGTAAGTCAGTGGGTGGAAATGAAGCTCCGCTGCATTTCACAACCATCTGAGTCACACATGTCCAGCGAAGGTGCTTGTGATTTGGCTGTTATCTCTGTGTGGAGGAGAAAAGTTAGGAGATAAATCTGAAGGCTTTTCCAGGCAAAAGGAACTTATGGAGTAATACTGAAAACAGACAGTGCGGAGCCAAGCTCGGATTTGGCCATTATTTTGAGTCAAGTAGAAAGAAACTGTGGCCAAGGACCAGCTGGAAAACCATTTAACCCTCTGAGATTGAACAGCAGCTCTGCTGAGAGAGTCTAATGTGGAATACAAGCATGAGAAAAAATGAGTAATGATTTATACAGTGATTGACAGCATGTCACGCTGGGCAACCTGCACACTCACCTCCTGAAGGTCATACCATGCATGATCATGTACTCTGATGAGGTGGAGCTATAAAATATGAGAGGTTATAGAGGGAAAAATGCTGCTTCTGATCCTTTTCATCTTCTCTGATGTGCCTTTCCCCTACCCTGCCTGTGTCTTAAATTCCATCTCAGACACCAACTCTGTTAGGGCAAGTGAAAGTAGAGGGATTGGCTCAACAAATTCAAGCATCCTAATATTGAGAGCTTTTTTTTATTTGTTCAGCTCCTTGTTTGTTGCATCTTGGTTCTGTGACCTCCAGTTCATGTTCTGTTAATTTCCCTATTGCTCCCTTACTTTCCCTTTCCTCTTCCCCCTTCCCTTCTTCTGGAGAGCAGAAAGGGATTTGAGGGTGCTGGTTGACAGCAGCTCAGTGAGAGTCAGCAGTGTGCCCTGGGAGCCAAGAGGGTAAACCCCATCCTAGGGTGGATCAAACACAGCATCACCAGCCAGTCAAGAGATGATTACCCTGCTGTACTCAGCACTGGTACCTCACCTTCATTGCTGTGTGCAGTTCTGGGCCATGTAATTGAAGAAGGATGTGAAGGTCCTTAAATGCATCAAGGGGAGGGCAACAAAGCTGGTGATGGGGCTGGAAAGAAAATCTTCTGAGGAGTGGTTAAGGACTTTGGGCTGAGGGGGTGACCTCGTTGTTATCTACAGCTTCCTGAGGAGGGGAAGGTGGGAAGGGAGGTGCTGATATCTTCTTACTGGTATCCAGTGATAGGACATGTGGGAATGGCTCAAAGCTGTACCAGGGCAGGTTTAAACTAGACATTGGGGAGCATTTCTTTGCCTAGAGGGTGGTCAAACACTGGAACAGGCTGGAGTCAGTGCTGGAGCAGATTTGCTGGCAGGGCTTGTGACCCTGTGGGGAACCCATACTGGAGCAATCTCGTCCTGAAGTGCTGCACCCCACGGAAAGGATGCACACCAGAGCAGTTTGTGAAGAGCTGCAGCCCGTGGTAAGGGCTCACTTTGGAGAAGTTCATGGGGGACAGTCTTGCTGGGGGGGAGGAGGTAGGGAAAAATGTGAGTGAAGTTAAGCCTGGGAAGAAGGATGGGGTGAGAGTAAAGTGTTTTAAGATTTGGGTTTATTTCTTATTATCCTGCTCTGATTTGATTGATAATAAAATAATTTTCCTCAAGTTGAGTCTGTTTTGCCTATGATGGCAATTGCTGAGGGATCTCCCTGTCCTTATCTAGACCCAGGAGCCTTTTGGTACACCTTCTCCCCCTGCCCAGCTGAGGAGGGGAAGGCACCTGGCACGATGGCTCTTGCTGCTTTTCCTTCTCTTTTCTAAAGTGGTTGGAGCTATACAGCTGAGAAGTTGCAGATGGGATTATTGGCTAATGGCTGTTTTAGCAATTTAAGGCACGTTGGGGCTATTGTACAGTGATTCCCCTCCAGTGGTTGAAGTGAGCACACTTTGCTGTGCTGTGTCTGAAAGGAAGAAATTGAACTAAGATCCATCTCATGCCTATCTGTGCAGTGAAGTGGCTCTGCATGGCCAGATCTTCATACTGAACTGCATGCAAATTTACCTGTTTGTTTTGTCCTGCAAAGTAGCTGTGATATCCAGGTTGGATTTGGGTTCCACCTCTCTCTTCAGACCATAGTAACCAGCACTTTGTACAGGGTCACAATTCAGAGTGGTCTTGGTTCCCCACGTGAAGTATCACAGAATAGAGTCACAGAATCACTAGGTTGGAAAAAACCTTTAAGATCATTGAGTCCAACCGTAACTGTCCACTACTAAACCATATCCCTGAGCACCTGTGAAATACATCTGTGAAATACATCTGTTAAATAGCATTATTAGCATTAATAGCACCTGTTATATACCTACTGGGTATGTGACTCAACCCCCTCCCCAGGCAGGCTGTTCCAATAAGCCTTTTGATGAAGAATTTTTTCCTACTGTTTAATCTGAACCTGCCCTGGTGCAGCTTGAGCCCATTCCCCCTTGTCCCATCCCCTGTCACTTGGGTGAAGAGACTATTGCCCACCTCTCTACATCCTCCTGTCACGTAGTTGTAGGCAGTGATAAGGTATGCCCTTAGCATCCTCTTCTCCAGGCTAAACATCCTCAGCCACTCCCCGTAAGGTTTGCTCTCCAGCCCTTTCCCCAGCCTGGTTGCCCCTCTCTGGACACACTCTCTAGAGGTAAGTTTTATTCTTAAGACAGCTCTGGTGCTTCTTGAGCCTTAGTGAAGAAAGTATGTGGGGGTTTGGGTTTGGTTTGGTGGGATTTTTTTGTGTGTGTGTGGTACACTGCTGACAGTCCCAAGTCCTTGCTGCTCCTCGTTCATTTGAAGGCCAATACTAGTTTCCCTATTTTTATGAAGGATGAGGCTGGTGACTGTAGCTTTGCTATAAGGTTGTTATGGGACTGCCATGAAAAGTCACACAAGAACCAACCTTAAATCCCATTCTACTCCAGCTACAAAGCATAGGTTTTTGGGCTGCCCTATTTGACATAAACCCTGAGTGTCTATTCAGGCAGCTTTGCAAAATAAAAACCCTACCAAAACAAGGCACACGCTCTTTCCAGCAGTGAAAGTGAAGCTCATCACTTAATGCATAATTGGAAGGCATCTCAGTATTCAAGATATGCAAACCTGTGGGATATGTACTTATAATTGCTTGATACTTCCCAGTTATTTTTAACTGATGCATCATCTGATGCACATCTCTTTATAAAATGCAGTGGAGCGCCAAGAATAGAGCTCTTGAGTCAGAGTCTTGATTCTGGCAGCATCTTATCAACCTTTGGAATTCAGTAGGAACAAAGGAGAAAGTTAAGCATCTGTTAAAAGGAAACTGGAGATGCAAGCATCTCCTGGCCTGCGTTTGCATCCTATAGGGAGTTTGTATGTTACAGCAGCTGCTGTCTTTGCATAGCACCTAATGCAGAGGGGGTTTGAGCCATTGCTTGGGATCGCTCGGCGCTATTGGGCAGCGGTGAGTTAATGAGGAGATATTATTTCTTGTTATGTAATGCTATTACTATTATTTCAGATACTTTGTTAAAATTCTTTAATCTCTCCTCCCTCTGCATTCTTAGTTATCGATGTTTGAAAGGAAGAAATGTTGAGTTATGAAAGATCAGATGAGGAGCATCCAACCTCAGGAAGGTCTTTGCTCCGAGGGGCTTTGCAGGGGGCTGCTGTATTGATTTGTTAAACCAGCACCAGTGTTTTGTCAGCAGCACGTACATCAAACAGTGCTGTGCACATCAAATGTTCTCACAGCTGTAAATGGGAAAGGAGACCCCATTCAGTGAGGTGCTTCTGCCAGACGTGAGAACACAAAGAGTCTTTTTTTCCCTCCTTTTTTTTTTTTAAATGGGAAATGATGGAGTAGGTCTGTGAGGAAAAGGTTCAGCTCATTTCAAACTTGAGGGAAGCCGGTTTGCTCCTAATTCGCAGTGATTCATGAGCTGTCACACGTCAGAGATGGATCCAGCCCAGCTTTGACAAAGCTTACGACCTGAGCAGTCTTCCAACACAGCAGTGCCACCAGGCAGGGCAATGCAGGAGGTATCAGGTAAGGACAGCCTGTTGCATTGCTGTGTGGCAGCAAAGTGTTTGCCTCAGAGCTCAAGTGTACAAACAGCTGAGGCTGTTGGCATGGGCGTTATTCCACGCTTGATCCAGCGTGGCCTCAACCCCCACCCAAGGGACACAGGGCATCGCCTGGAGCTCTGCAGGCTGCTCCCATGTTCAAAGGGGAGAGCTAAAGGCTGGGAAGAGCTAAGGCTAGGGAGTGCTAGAGCAACCTTAAGCTATTCTCCTGTGCCTTCAGGCTGAGGATTTCATCCATGCCCTAAAGAAGTCATGTTTACTTCCAGGTGTAACTGGTGAGACTGGCTCTTCCCTTGCCCTGCTGCTTTCCTGGCCAGCATGGATGTGCAGACCCACTGCTCCAAGTACAAAGGAGAGCAACCTGTGAAGTTTCTTTCTGACAGATTTTGCTTCATGTTGTCATAAAACATCACCTAATCAGTTTGAGCCAAGCTTTACTATGACAGGTCTAACTCAAAATAAAGTCTCACTGCCCTTCTGTACAGGTTCACCTTTGGCAGTTGTCCCAAGTGCAGGCTTCTTCCTGACATGTTGAGTTATGTTGGGCAACATCTACCAGCATCTCCAGCTGGGCAGGACCTCTCTCCTCCCTCAGGCCTATGTCTAGCCACGCATTTTGAGCCCTAAACATTTAACTTCTTTCTGTCCTGTGGCATAGCAGTGTTGAATGGGGAAGGAAGGGGTATCTGTGGGACTACTTGTAGTGTGTTGAAGAAACCAGGTAGACTGTAAATAGAATCTTTGATCAACTTTCAAGCTGAGTTTTGTTCAGGAAACCCAAGACAAACACCTTGGGTGAAAGAAAGCAGCAGCCCCCTGCCTTGCATCCCACTGGCTGTTTGTCCATGCAGCATGTTCTCCAGCTACGCTTTCTCATCTCAGGCCAGGGGTAATTGCAGTTATTTCACAGGCAGCACCATCCCATGGGTTTTCTTAAATGCATGGCAGGGATGGGCCTGATCTGACTAAGATCAGTTGACTAGGTATGTTCTTCCCACATTAAAGCCAATTAAGTTTGGATGGGTATGAGCAAGAGCAAAATCTACCCCAGTTTGTCTTCTCTGTGCATTGGGTCATGTTGGCTGAGATGAGTCTCACATCTTTCCTCAAGGCTCCTGTACACATGAAGGCCAGGACTTACATGGAGCCATTAGAGCAGGGGAAGGGCTTTGATCTCAAAATTGCACCATTTGAAATTGCAGATGAAAAAAAAATTAAATTAAACCAACAGCAAACCTGCAAATAAATCATTTTAGCTTCTCCTAGAGCATACTTGGTCCCATGGAGCATGACTCTGGGAGCATGACTCTGTCAGGAGCCTTGTGTGACCCCAGGGGTACTGAGATGCAATGCTCCTGATGGTCCTTGCAGCAAGAGCAAGGACGTGCCACTTTTGGGAGGGGGAGATGCTGGCAGAGGCAAGAAGGATTAGCTGTGGACGGGAGTGCAGCATGGCTCTTGGAGAGCAGTGACGATGAGAAGCTGAAAGCCAAAGCAGGAGGCTTTGGAGGAGCAGGTCTGCCCAGCCTCCTACACCTTTGCCCGGAGCTGGATGTGTGCTGTAGAGCCATTTCAGTGTGGCGCGGTGCCCAGGCAAATTCGGGCACCGTAACGCCGCTCCGCAGCTTCCAAACCAGACCTGACTTGCACCCTGCCAGCTCCGAGCAGGAGCGGAGCAGCCTGAGCCTGGTGAATAGACATGCCCTGAGGACATGTCTACATTGCAGTGCAGAGGTGAGAACTGGGCTTGGCTAGCCAGATCTGAGCTAGCTCTTGGGAGCCATGGGGCTGCAATGCACCCGGGCACAGGGTGTGTGTCCCTGGGCTCTGAGGGCAGGATGGAGGATTCTCATCTCTGTGAACCTCATGATGCTTTTGGAGATGGAGGACAGGCGATGGAAAGACCTTATGGACTGCCATGTGCTGTGCTCGCTGGTGGGATGGCCATCTGGAGATCACACAGGGAAATCATGGCCAGCAGCGCTGGGAAGTGGACAAAGTGGTAGTGCTGGAGCTTGGGTAAAATACATCATCCGCCTCCTTACGATACATGAACCTTGAGGTTTGACTGAGGATCCTCAGCCTTGTACCCTGGCACTGGGACAAGACCCCCAACCCTTCATTCAGGTGGTTCACCTCCTGGAGAGCAAAAAACCCTTCAGGGTGCGAGAGGAGACAAGGGGTGCAGCACTGACTGGGCGTCCAGCTGTGGGATGGGCGTGCATGGGCATGTGTGATGGGCCAATTCATCCACCTGTGGACATATAGCAAGAAAAGACTAAAAATAGTAGAAACAAGTTAAACTAGCTTCTGGTGAGAATAGAGAGATGTTGATTGAAACAAGCTTTAATGCATATGAAATGTTAGTGTTATTTTTTTCTTCTGCATTCCTTATATTCTGGTTGCAAGTCATATTTCTGTATTTTCCAGGTTATTTTCTACCTGTTTTCCCTCTTCCTGCCCTGCACCTCGTGTGATCCATGAAGAAAGTTCTTATGTTTGAGTTCACTGCATTGGCTCATGAAAATCCACCCAAACTTTCCCTCAAAAGCCAGAGTACAACCCTGCATGAGATCCATGCTGTCCACTGAAGATGTGTCTGTATCCATACGAGCCATTTGGTTCAATTTACAGTCAAATGAAGAGAAACAGGCACTATGGCAGCCCCCTCTTATAAATCTGATAGACAGCAAGGAAACTCTGTCTTTCTGCTGACTGGAAAAAGATTTTTAGATGGCTCCAGCAGATGTTACTTTCTGAAGGGGGCCTACCTCCTGACTCTGCACTGCTGTCTGGTTACTTATTTCTGAAATTATATAGTATTACAAAGAGAAGAAGGTAGAAGAGAAAAGAGAAGAAGGTAGAAAAGAGAAGAATGCAGAAAAGGAAATGGTTGGAAGAAGCTTAATCAACCCAAATGACAGGAGATTATCAGCAAGATCTTGGGAAATAAGGTCTGGTGTGAGCAAGCAGCTTAAAGCCAGGAGGGTGGTTGCAGGCCCTGGAAGAGAAGAGATCTTCCCAGCTCCTGCAAGGCTCCTCCACTCTCAGCACTGAACACTAGATGGCATCTAGGGGGGAAACTTGGGCTTCCAAGTGCAGTCCTGGGCTCTGGAATCATAACTGCAGCTGGATCTACAAATGGGGACCCCAAGTAGATGGGGAAAACCAAAAGAGCTGAGGAGGTGGCCTTTTCCCAGCTACTTCTGCCATCCTGTTGGGGTACAGCTCACTCCAAGGTCTGCTCGGGCATCTCAGCTGAGTGCTGGGAAACTGTACATGGGGATGAGCAGCAAAGGCTTTGCTCAGTCAAGGTGCATTAAGCCTGTGTGGCTGCATTCACCCACATCCTCTTTATCCTCGGCGTGCTGCCAGCCTCCTGGGTCCTCGAATGCACAGCACGCTGCACACGTTGCTGTCTGTTTGTGTGCTGTCCCTCAGCGTGCTGCCTGGGGACAACTGCAGGTGACTGCAAATGCAGTTGCTCTGAGCTGCAGAACATTTCCTAATGAGGGAATTAACTTTGCTTCATCCACCTTGCTTTCTAAATAAGCCAAGTTGTCCCTAGGCCACTAACGGGCTTTGGGAGAAAGCAGAAGCACCACAAGAGATGGCTTCTGGCCAGGTGATTATTTTTTTTCCTCCTCTTTACCTTGGGGGAGTTTTTCTGCTGGTGTGGGATGGGGATGTTCAGCATCTCTCCCTGACCCATGTCTCTGTGCCCTCCTGGGAGGGAGTGTTGAACTTCGCTCCAGGCAGGATTAGACCCCCAGCAAGGGTATCAAAAATATTTGCTTTTATCATCTCTCAAATGAGTAGCAGCTGTGAACAAGCTCCTTGGGAGAAGCAGCCATACTTGGCCCCATGGCTCAGCCCTGGTTTGGTACGTGGGGCCCAGAGCCAGCACCCATGCTGGGGCTCGAAGGTGCTGATGTGTGTGGCACAGAGGTGCACACGAAGGTGAGAGGAGCCAGACTTGAAATGAGTAAGTGGCTGTGGGTGGCTGCCTGGGGGCACAGGAGCCATGGGAGGGACAGACGCTCCCTCCCTGCCTTGTTTTTGTGCTGCAGGTGACCTTGAGTTTAACAACTTAATGAGCGCTGTGCAATTACCAACATCATTTGCATCTCTCTCTCTCTCTCTCTCTCTCTCTGTCCCTGGTTAGGGAGATACCGAGTTACAGGTCCCAGTGCATGCTGGAGGTGAGTCCCCCAAGCCTTTTCCCTCTCTCTCTAGATGACCAAAGGGGTCTCAGGGCTTCAACATCCCACCCGGTGCTGTGTGGGCTGCCTGCAGAGCCCCCCTGCCCTGCCTGCTCAGGCAGCAGCCAGGCAATCCACAGCAGGCAAGAACTGCCCTGACCTTATCTGAGAGCAAGTATCAGCCATCTGTAGCACCCCGCCTCGCCGCCCTCGCAGCCTTGCGAGGGGGGGAAGGATGGGGGCAGGCGCTCGATTTCCCCACTCACTTAATCACAGGCATTCACTCCTGGGCGTAAATTTGTCTTTGCAATTCTCCTGACAGGCAGGGAAGGAGAAGTCGGGGTTGGACGGTTGCTCCACTGCCTGGAGGTCCAGCACCAAAAAGGGGCTGTGTCTCATCACCACCCAGAACCTGTTTTCCCTCTGAAACACCTCTGTAATCATGCTTTTTTTTTTTTATTCCCCCCTTTTTTTTTTCTTCCCTTTCTTTTTCCCCCCTTCCCTTATGCTTTTCTGGTGTGGATACTACTCTGGGCAGAGATGCAGAAGGGCTTTATCGAGGCTGGGTTGGAAACTGAAATAGTTTTCTTCCCAAAAGTATATGTACTTACAAGAAATAGCTTCAACCCAAGCCCTGCGTAGCCCAGAGTTACTACAGACTACTGCTTGTGTGCCCATTTCTTCTACCTGCAATTATGGGGAAATTGCCATCGTGTAAGCAGTGGGCTGTATGAATAGCTTTATTATTTGTTATTATTAGCCTGACATGTGTGTTTTTCTTGAGATCATATCTGCACAAGAAGGCTCAGTAATAATAGCCCTTTGGACCGGCCAGGTTTAATTTCTACGGGCTGTGAAACTTTTGAAGCAGGGTGCTGTTTATTCCTTTCTCTTAAAATCGATGGTATTAAGCAGACAGTCGCAGCAGAGAGACCCTGGTGTTGTCTGGGACGAGTTCTTGTGAGGGCAGGCGGTTGTGTTGTGCTCGCTCTCCTTGGCTGGCATGGGCAAAAAAGGTCTCTTGTTACAGCCTGCTGCCAAGCTATTTTAGGAAGCAAGATTCCCCTTTTATGGAATTATTTTTCATGTGAGCTTAAGTACTGCGCTCATTTGCACTTCTGTCTCTTTTTTTGGGTCTGTTCTACCTCTCACCTTCAGGTAGGGTGTGTAATACAGAGAGCAACAGCTTCTCAGTTTCCAACAGCAAGGTGCTATCCAAGCATGGGAAATGTGACCAAGAATGGGTCAAGAAATAGGAAAAGATCATTTTTTCTCTTCAAGCACCATTATCAGGAGCTTTTCATCAGAGTCTGTGAGCAAAGAGTAAAATCAGGGCTGGGTTCCTTGGTGTAAACCATCCACTGGAATTTTTCAGGCTGATTATTGTATGTTTGTGCCCATGAGGGTGCGGAGCCACCCTGGACTGGCACCTCTGAAAAGAAGATGAAAACCAAGCTGAATTTGCTGGAACAGGCTGCCCAGAGAGGGTGTGGATACCCCATCCCTGAAGGTGTTCAAGGCCAGATTGGATGAGGCCCTGGACAACCTTGTGTAGATCCAGGAGTGGAGGTTGGTGGCCCTGCCTGTGGCAGGAGGATTGGAGCTCTGTGATCCTTGGGGTCCCTTCCAACCCAGACCATTCTATGATTCTATGAATTGAAACAGCACCTTGTCAGACCTGTGTAATTTGTACTCTTGGCGTTGGGCTTGTTACCCCAAAAGTCAACCTGTGGTTGGTATTCAGGGGGTAGGAATCTTCACGAAGAGCAGAAGGGCTGTAAACATGAGCACATGGCTGGAGAAAGGTGGGCAGCTGAGGAGAGTTAAAATGAGAACTACAAACGTATCTTTCAGCAGGGTCGTTTTCTTTCATTCTTGACTCTGGGTATTTCAAAACAGCCTCGGGGTTTTGAAACAGAAGGGTTTGATATTTACTGTTTGGGATTGGCAGTACTGGATAAAGGAGATAAAGGGGCTCGTGAGGGAGCACACAAACTGTTTGTGATCTATTGTGCAACGAGTGTCAGTGAACCTGTGTCTCTGTGTGTTTAAAGTGTATTTCCTGACATTTATTGGCAATTTTAAAGGGATTTATTCCTTGCTGTTTCATAATCCTTGGTTTAGAGCAAATTTGCAGATTCTGAAGATCAGAAAGGACCATTAATGCCGTAGTCTGAGTCTCTGGATAGCTCAGGCCACCTAACTTCATCCTCTCCTGTATTGAGCCAAATACTTTGTGTTCAGCTACAGCATTTCTTTGACAAAGATATAATATGATATGAAGGTGGAAAGATGAACCACTAACTCAACATTTTGTTCCAAGATCTGATCATTATCACTATTTAAAACAAAATGGATATTGTACTTCTCATTTTTCTTTGTCTGCCCTTGGCTACAAGAATAATTTATGCCCAAACTTTGATATAAAAGTAATTATTTCTTTAGCCCTTTCAAAATAAAGCAAAAGATATTGCAGTGAATCTCTATGGCTTTACAGAGAAAATAGCATCCTTCTAGTGGTTTGCTGCTGTGGTCTGCAAGGCAGCTCGAATACATTTGTAAGGTCATTTGAACTGTATTAAGGTCAATATCCTAACTTGAACATCATTATTTTTAGTGGCTTTTCTTCTTTACAGACATTTCTTCAGCCTTTTGAAATCCAATGTCCCAAGGAAAATTAAACTGGCGCAGAAAAGCAAAGTTGGAATGGAGTGTTGTGCACTTAAGAGGAGAGGGGAGGGGGGGGAAGACGTTTAGCTGGAAATGTGTGTGACAAATGGGAATTGGCCTGGTTTGGCCCCTTTGGGCTATTAAAAGGCTATATTGCAAGATAATTTGGGAAAATATTGTAGCTAGAATGAGGGTGTGAACCAAATGGCTCGTACTAAGTAATTTGAGTGCCGTGGTTTTTTAACATGCTACTAACCCAAATGGTGGATCCTACTGCTGCTGAGGCTCTGGGCCTGGCTCTTATCGCAGTATCAAACATTCAGAATACAAACCAGGGAGAAAATCCTTTTCAGAGCTGTAAAACCATCTTCTGTTGTAAGGAGCTTGATGGGTTTTGGCAAGACTTTCAAAGAAAACTGTTGAGATCGTCTCGATGAATAGGAACATTAATATATTAGGTATGTATTATGTAAATCCGAACTTCGGCGGCGTGCTAGATAAGATAAATGGGAGCAAAGAGCAGGCTTTGAAGGGTGTTGGTGAGATTTTTTTGTGTGTGCTTGTGCACCTTGAAGGCTCAGCACAGGACTCGGGAGCCCACAGAGGGCCACTGAGGTCCCGCAGCCCCCTGTGCTGCTTGAGGGGATGGTGCAGGGTAATCATCTACATTTTGTCAGCCTGTGGCACAACCTCACTGGAGCCACAGCACTGCAGTGTTATTTTTGAAAAAACTTTTTTTTCCTTTCTTTTCCTCCCTGTTTTGTTCTGAGGGGGTTGTTCCCCGTTTCAGTGCAGGTGGAGGAAGGCTCCTCCACAGCGGAACCAGGCTGTGCACCCCCTTTACATTCCCCCAGGACACTTGAGGCATGGATGGGCAGGGTTACTGCAAACCCAATCTGTGTGCTGAAGCAAACATTTGGGGAGGGTCCGGCTTGGCCCCTACAAACATATTCAACTACTTGAGGACCGCTGACAATGAATTATCGAGATAGAGACTTGAGAGCAGATAAGCCAGGGCACTTGTGCATTGTATACAAATGGACGGCCTGACCCTCGCATCTCACATGAGGCGGCAGCAAGAGGGATGCTGGAGCTTTTCCCTGGCACACCTCTGGTTTCATGTTGCCTAGTTGAGCAAGAGAGGACTGATACGGGGACCCACACACAGACAGACCATGTGCTTCACCTTCTCTTGCCTTGCTTCATCTCTCGACTTGCCCCATTGTTACTCCATAGGTATTTAGCTTAACATGTCTTTCAGAAGCTTCTCCCTGCTTCACCAGTTCCACACACAGGCTTCTCCAGTACCAGCCTGGCAGAGCAGTGTCTTGGCTGGTGTTCACAGGATGCAAGCCCATGCATGACGCCTTCACACCCGCTCCTCTGTGCAGCATCACCTTTCCTGCTGCCCCACGGTGCCGGTAGCCAGCCAAGCACCTGCCTCATCAGCACCCATGTTCATCATCAAGGGCTCAACCCTTTGAACATGATGCCAAAAGCTATCGGGTGGCTCATAAAACAATGTGGTCTAGACATGGAAAAAAGACTTATTTTATATTTTTTTCCTTTCGCTTTCCATTGGGATGCTGGGCATTTTCAAGCCAGGTTATTGAGATGGTTTGCAACCAGAAATCAATCCAGGCTGAAAAAATGTAGGTGTACCTGTTTACATTATAAACCACAAAATGTTTGTATCCTGCAACAAACATCTGGGAAGTTGTCCAGACCAGACATTACAAATGTGTTAACTACCCTGAGTTAACCGGTAATCAATTCGGGCCTAAAAACTCGAGAGTAGGCCTTTCCTCTGAGACTGTTGTTTATAACGGGGCTTTCATTTAGACCCTGACCTAGAAACCATAATTAAACTGTGGCACATTCTTGACTTTCAAACAAACTTCTGGGAGCTTGCCAGCACGGAGTGTAGACCTAGGTTTTACCAGGCTTGGATCGAGCAGCGATGTATCACCTCTTTCACTGACTGCTCTCAATGGTGGAAATGCCTGCCTGGTAGAAATCATGAATTATACCAGCAGCCCTTCGAGGCTCTGCTAATAAACACATGAAGGGATTTGAGGGAACTGTATGAAAATACTGGTCGTCTTAATCCCACCAGTTGGGGAGAAGGTGTATTATCCAGGGTGGGAATTCCTACTAATTAATATGCATCTTTTGTGTTTAAAACGCTGCTTTTAGTTTTTGCAGTTCAGGTTGGCTCCGGTTTCTCCATCAATACTAGGCAGTATCACCAGGCAGTGGAAAACCATAGCCATGACCTGCTGGAGCAGCTTTGATGGAGTGAAGGGTTTGGTTTCTCCAAGCAAATGCTAAGGAAGGGCAGTAGATGGTGCTGTTATTCTCTTTTTTGAGAACAGGGATGGCAGGCTGAAGGCAGAGGCACAACTAGGAAGATACACAAGGTGTTACCAGTCCCCAAATCGTAAATCAGGCTACTTCAAATCATGGGATCTGGCCTTCAGAGGATCTCCAGATTAAATTAAAAGGGGCCCTTTTCTACAGATAGAGCATTTTGATCTTTCAGATGAGATTCGGAGGTCACATTTTCAGACTTTTTGTCATAAATTTGAAATTTATCATCTTTATTTTTTCCCTCTTTAATAATGCTAAGTGGAATCTTCTCACCATTTTAGGACCCAGCATGATTTAGGGTAACTAAATTAAATTAACGAGAAACCCCAGGATTGTGAAACTTGTCAGTAGTAGAAGCAGCTGGTTTCAAAACACACTGGACTTCAGGCTGTTGGCAAATCAAAGGCATCTGACCCCATGGGAACTGGGATGCCAGGAACGGGTCTGTGACCACAGAGCCTCCTACCCCATGGGTCATCAAGGCACGTGCTGGAGGGATGACCCTCCTGGCCTGCATCAATTTGGACGCAGCAGTTTCCTGAACAGCAGCAAACTCAGTATCAGGATGACATTTATCAGTTGGTGGGGTTTTTTATTTCTTAACCTGAAGATTTACGTGGTTTGATTCTTCCCAGCAGTATTGGAAAGGGCAGAATCGGGGGCCCCTTTGGATTTCACTTTTATTTGCCTTTCTCTGCAAGGACAGGACAAAGTCCAGCCTCAGCAAACACACCGTGACAGGGCAGCAGTGATCAGTGCAGGTCAGACAGACCATTGCCTGCAGCCAGCATGTGAAAGCAGGCAAGGGAACGTGGCAGCGTTCCTGCCCTTAACCTTCTCCTGCAATGCCCCCAGCTGCCCTACCCCACCCCCCAGCTCGCAGCCCCTCTCGTGGTGTTTTCTCCAGCACCAGCTGTTGGTGCTAAAAATAGTCTTGAAGAGGGTAGTGGTGCTTCAGCTTTGGACTTTCCAGAAGTTTACTGGTGTTCTGGTCTTGTGACTCCAGTTTGGGCCACCTGATGTGCAGCATGTAACTTTGCTCCAATTTCCCTGTTCAGTGGGGAATGATCTCAGCTAAGGCACGGATAACAATCAGCCACCCAGCACAGCTCACTTTCTTATTTTAGGTTTGCTAGAGCCATGGCCATTAACAGTTCCAAGAAATACAATAGGCAGGGCCTTGTCCTTCCCTGCTGCCTGTCCCCTCTCCAGAAGAGCTGTTGCCAAATTGTCCCTGTGAGGGAAAAGCAGAGTTGTTCCTATATAAAACCCCTGCTGTAGATCTGAGGGGGGTGCAGTGGTTTGGTGCTGGGCTGAGCCTCTAAAAGAGCCTCCAACCACACACATGTCAGATACCAAACTGCTCTGCAACATCATTTGCGTTTGCATCACATCAGGAAGATCAGGAGAGGTTCTCCACACTTGCAAGCAGAGCAGCCTGCAGCACCAGGGCGCATTTGGCATGGTGGAGGAGCATCCCTGGGAGCTCAGGGTCCCTGCTGCGTGACAGGCTGTTGCTGCAGTAACACTGGGCTTATGAAACATGTCGTAGGGGCTAATTAAAGTTGTGGTGGGCCAAGGAGAGTGGGATGGGGTAAGTAGTGTAAGCACAGGCTACAGATCCACTCATCTCTGCAAAAAATAATTGTTTTGCATTAAGTAATGCATGGGATAAACTATTTCTATGACCCTGGGAGCAGAAAACCAAGCTGCCTCCCTTCCCTTGTCTCTCCCAAACCCACTCTATGTACCAGGGGCAAATGTGACCTCTCCACAGTCTCCTCTTTCCCCAGGCCTGACCTTTCTCTCCCCTCAGACACAGTCTTCTATGAACAACAGAGAAAAGAGGAACTTTAAACTTTTGGGTTTTGCCCTTTTACCCGCATTGCGATGAGTGGTCACTCATGTGGTAGCTGAATGAGGAAAAGCTTCTCTCCATTTTAAATTATTGCCATTTAATTAGCAGGTTTCCACATAGTCATGTCCAACAGATACAAAGGTGTGAGGGGCAGCATCCAGTTCCTGCCCCTTTTCCTGTTACAGGACTAGTTTTGAAGAGCATATTCTCCTACACCTATGCAGCTGAATGAATAAAACACGATTTCCCTTTAAATAATTTTTTGAGTTTTGAGTATTTTTTGAGTTAATGTTTAAATCTGGGCAAGAATAAGTGTGAATATTTTATCTTCCCATAGATTATCAGTGCTGCATCCCTTGTTCACCAAGTGTCCAGTCCAACTTAGATGGGAAGATGGTGAAAATGTTGCGAGATCAGTTGGTCTCCAGAAATGCAGGGCAAAAATTCACTAACACCCTAAATGTAATTTGGTCTGTTAATTTATACAAAGAAAAAAACCACCCTTCAGTCCATAGTGGGAATTTAGAGCCTGACTGATAGAAGAAGCTGAGCCCTAACAGGATAGCTGTTGCGTGGCGTATTCAATAATTGCATTTATGAATAAACAATTAATTATTACCAATTAATCTCATGCATATTTCTGACAAAGGCACAGAAGCTGCATTTTGGTGCTGCTTCATCAAGCGTGAGCCGAGCAATTGTAGTGGCTGCTCCCTCAAGAAACTGTCCAAGATTCAGACTATTTGTGTGCCCATGCTTGCATCAATTAACAGTACAATCTTTTTGTTATGAAAATGCAAACATTAGTAGCCTGAGGGGGTCTTGTAAATGCAAATATAAAACTGTGATTTCAATTTCCCTCTAAGTACAAAAAGGGCTCTTTTGTTTGTTTGTTTGTTTGCTGTTACAGTGACAAGTCCCTCTATTATTATTCTCCTTTTTTTTTTAATTTCCTTGCTTTAAAAGCAAAATTGAATTTAACCCAGGGAATTTTAGAGGGGATCATTTTCAGTCAGCAGATCTGGTGATGCAGGGAGGCTGAAGCCAGCTGCCGAAAGCCGTGGGCTCCTCTCCCTAGGGCCAGGCTCTGAAGGGTGCAGGGATGGCGGGGGGGACGACACTTGGCCCCACAGCAGAGGTGGTGAGCAGGGCTGGGCAGCATGCCCACAACTGGCGTGGGGCTGGCCCCTTCAGTGGGGGAGAATTCCCATGTGAGGATTCTTTCCACTCACTGCAGGCATCCGAGGAGCCTAAATTAGGCACCCGCACCTCTGCCACCGTCAGGAGAAAGAGAGAGAGACCTTGAGATGTGTCCTCCAAAGACTGGAGAGGAGGGGTGGTGGTTTGACCGTTGCTGCAGGGCACCATTTTGGGCCAAAGCTGATGTTTTTGTGCTCGGTCCCATGGGGCGACACCGACAAAAGGTGGGAGATGGCACCTGAGCGCATGTCACTGAGGTGTAATGAAAGAACTGGAGGAAAGCCCAAGGTCTGTTTTCCCCTTTCTTTTTTACACCGCACATATAAAAGTAAAATATGAAAACAACCCCTTTCCTTTCTTCCTCCCAGGCTGGCCCCAATATGCCCGGGTATGTGCCTAAACAGATTCCTGGAAAACCTGCCCTTGCCAAGGCACAATCCCTAGCGCTCGGGTTATAG
This sequence comes from Zapornia atra, assembly GCA_013400835.1. NCBI lineage: Eukaryota > Metazoa > Chordata > Aves > Gruiformes > Rallidae > Zapornia > Zapornia atra. The sequence continues at coordinate 125,939 of VZTU01022359.1, read as the reverse complement.
TCTGCAAGCACCACAAAAAGCAGCAGGAAAGTGTGTCCTTGCTGGGGTGGGGGGTCCCACCTGCCCTCTCTGCCTGCCTGCCTCACCAGGGACGTGGCAGGATATGTGTCTCGGCGCAGGATTTGGCCCGGCAGCGGTTTGCCAGCACACAGACGGAAGGCTGAGGTCAGATACATGACCAAAAAAAGAGAAGGAAAGTGGTTAGATACTGTCCTGAGCAGTTTCCTTTGGTAGCACACACTCTTCCCACCACGCCACACCACTGGCTTTCCTGCTCGGAGCTGCTAGCATCGCCATCCCACCGGCCCAGATTTCTGGGAAACCCTTCATTTAATTCTTTGATGATTTTTAATTAGCCCAAAGGAGCGATTAACCAACATCATAATCCCTCACCCAACTCCAAACACTCTTGTTACACTCATTTTAGGAAAGCGGCGTGGCTGGTGCGGGAGGGCAAAGCTGTTATGGTTTGTTCCATGGTGGTACCTGCTGGGCAGGTGGCATGGCCAAACCCATCCTTCAGCACCTTGAGGAGGCAGGGCAGGATCCGGCCCTGCTGGGGTAGCCTGGCTAGGGTCTGCCAGGCTTCAGGGTCTGCCAGGCTTTGGGGTCTGTGGGTGCAACACATGCTGCATCCCCTCAAAACGGGTCTGTCTCAGCACATGGAGCAGAGCTGGAGGGCGGGAAGAAAAAACGGGGAGAAGAATCTTTCGGGTTATTTGTTACTACTTTCCCCCCACCTCGCACCGTTACCACCATTCAGGAGTCCTCCAGGCTAGGATGGGCTGGCTGTTTCCTTTCTTCCCCCCCTTCTCCCGCTGCGCTCCTCTCTGGATCCGAACGCTAGAGGCTCCCTCCTTCTGGCCTACGAAAAAAAACTTTAGTTCCTGACTTTTTTTTTTTTTTTTAAACTTCCCTCAGGAAAAAAATGTGGAGTTAATTATATGTAAAATGTCAGATGCAGGAAAGGGGCTGTGCTTACTTGGATATCCCATCCGAGGCGAAGTCACTGATTTCTTTTCCCCCCTTCTTTTTTTTTTTTTTTTTTTTTTTTCCNTTTTTTTTTTTTTTTTCCTGAGGGGTGGAAAGGACCTCGCGAAATAAAAGTGCAGAAACAAGCCGGTGGCTCCCAGAGCGGCCGGGGCGGGCGCGGCGGGAGCCCCCAACGTAGCGCAGCGCGGAACGGAGCGGAGCACCGAACCCAGCGCGGAGCCCACCTGCCCGCGGGAGTCAGCATCGCCCGGCTCCTCGCCCCGCACCTTTTTTTTTTCTTCCCTCC
>VZTU01022359.1:110412-123896 GCA_013400835.1 Zapornia atra | reverse complement strand
GGGAGGGGGACAGGAGTGAGGGAGGCTTGGGCGGGGGGGCGGGGGGCAGCCCGGTCGCCAGCGGTACGCAGGGGGCACTGTGAGCTCGGGGATGCGCCCCCGGAGGCGCCCCCCGGACTGTGCCCCGCACCCCGCCCGGGCGGCGGGAGGCGCCGGGGCCAGCTCCAGGTGGAGGTAGCGCGCCGCGGCCAGCACGGGGGGTCAGGGCTGCCGGCGCTTCTCGCAGTAACTGGGGCGGGGGGAGAAGGAAAACCAGACACTCTTGCCGCTCCAGTTACTTTGTGCTGCTCGGATGCCGGGTTTACCAGCGACTCTGTCCCCTTTTCCCTCGCCCCCTCTCGCACCCGGGGCAGGCATCTCGCTAAACTCATTTTCTTTCAATGATGGCTTTGAAGTGCTCTCAAGCATCTCGTAGCTCGGCAGCTCCTTTTTAGTTTGCTGGCCTTGCCTGGCTTTTGGAGGTGGTGCGGTGGGTGAGGAAACTGTCAGCAGCAGCAGCCTGCCTCGAAAAGATTTCGAGTGGCAAAACATCCCCCGTCCCGTGGTGGCTGCAGCGCTGGATGTTTAATTGACAGGCACAGGCAGGGGAAATCAACTGCCTTCCAACAAAGAGATTAATAACACAACAGCACGTGAGTTTAATACTCCAGACACCACGGTCTTTAAAACAATTGTTTCTGCTTAGAGCCCGGTTTTTATATATTATTTTTTTTTAAGATTGTCAGTTTGATTTAATTCTTTGTGTAGTTTATTGATCATCTGGTGTATATTACAAGGCACTAATGCATTAAGAAAAGAGGCATGGTTTTCTCTTTATATTCCCACAAGAATAGAGACTAGTGCAGAAAACTTCCATCTTCTTGTATCTGGAAAAAATACTTGATATCCCATATAGGGAGCTAATATAAGTAGAAACATAACTTACCTCACTTGTTTAAACAGAAGGTTGGATTCCTAATAAAACAACTTCTAGGAGTCAGAACTTTAAAACTTTTATTTATGCAAGTTCTCTTAACTTTATGCATTTCTAGTGTGAGTAAGTGCTGTTTGGATGGGTGGAGGGGTTTTCTTTTCCCTCTTCTCTAGGCTAAGGGTCCTAAATGTAAAAAAACCCACCTCAGTTAGTTGACATGTGTTATTCTACTTGCGATGGTTCGGGTAAACAGAACTTACCAAGCATCACTGGAAGGTATTGTTTACTGGGAATAATATGAACGCTGTGAAAACTGCAATTGTTTTGCGCTACTACAGGTGGAAATTGGAAAGTAAACACAAGAGTTGGTTTGGAGTTTGTTGAGTTTTGTTTTGTTTTGAAGTGTGAAGAGCATTTAGAAGTAAGAGCAGGAATTCAACAGCTGAAGGAAAGTTTAGATCTGGCTAATTCCCTGCAGGTGAAGAGCAGGGGAGTAATAGTAAGGGCGATGATTACATAGCCCATGATGTGTGGTTGGGGATGGGCTTTTCAAATACACCCAGACCAGTAGTATGGGACCTGGTGGTGGATGACTGGGCATGAGTTGCTGTGAAAGCTGGCTGCCCCACTTGCAGGAGGCTTGGCTTGCTCTTCTCTCTGCCCTTTTGCTAGGGGCGACTAAGAGCTTGTAGTTTCCAAGCACCTGTTTCCCATTTTCTTCTTTCCTGGGCTTGTAAAAAAACCAAACAAAAACACAACAACAAAAAACCAAAAGTAAACCACTTTGAACATGGAATAAAGGTGCTCTAGCTGAAGTCTGTGGGAGAAAGTTGGACAGGTACAAGTTGATGGGTATTTGAGTTCAGTTGGGAAAAAAAGCCCTATATATGATAATGAGAAGCAGAATTGGGTGAAAAGACTTGTTTTAAGGTGGAGGTACTCAGTAAAGGTCTTCTGCTGGTGCATGTAGGCACATGGCCAATGGCCTCCAGTGCAGTTAAACTGAGTTACGCCTCTTGAGCGGCTGCCCAAAGACATTCAGAGTAGCAGGGAAACAGAAGGCTTTTTCTCATTTGAGGACCACTTTAGGAAATATTAAAACCGGTCATTTGATTTGCAGAGGTCTGTGACGCTGCCTTGGCTTCTGCTGCAGTCACTGCCGTAACTTGGACCTGAATTGGTTTTCTATGAGGGGGAAAATGAAGAAAAAAAAACCCCATAAGCTATGGCTGAAATGACACACTCTAGCTCTCTGTGAGGTGTGATAGATGTGTACAAACCCTTCTTTGTTTACATACAAATTTAAACAAATTACCCAGAAGACGATTATCATAAACATCTAAGAATAAGTAAAGCAGAGTTATCAGGAGCTTCCTTCAGCTTTAATTTGGTGTGAGCTGTTAGAAAGATCCACTTTTCTCTTTCATTGTTAAGTACAACAGTTATCTTGATATTAAATGCATGAGAGGGAGATTTGTATCTTTGTTCTTGAGGAGTAAAGTTGTGGAGCCATTGGGAGAAGCTCGTGGCTGGTAGAGTAGGTCAGATCTGAAGATCTCTGAACCAGACCCCCTATTTCTCCTGTGTTTTCAACTTGCGTTGGGTTGGCAGGGAGCTGAATATTTTGGAATACCCCACTCCTCTAATGAATGCACTTGGCACTGACAAATCCCTGGTTTCTTGCGTGAGCAAGAGGTTTCATCACTGACATTGTCAACTTCCCAGGAATTTTGTGTCGGTGCTTAACTCGGTAAAAGAGGCAGAAAAGAACTGAGTGTGCATTTATTAAAGCAGGTCATCCAAAGGGGGAAAATAACTTTCTCCATCTGCTTCCTCCTCTCTGGAGGGCTCTGTTTAGAGAATTAGAAGATGCTTCCTGAAATTGTTAGGGCTGTGGGTGAGTTTGTTGGTTTGGAAGAGTCCCCGCTGCCCTGTCGCTCTCTTGCTGGTCACTGCAACACATCTGAAAATGTGATTGAGAAGCTCAGCTGGGGGGTGGGGGTGTGACTGGAGTCACTACTGCTAAGCTGGGCCGTGTCTTCATGTTGTAGAGCTGTAGGGAACTATCTGAGCAGCAAAATACATGTGATAGGAGGACCTTCTACTCTACCTTCATCTGATCGTCCTCAGCCTGATTGCAGCCCCATCCCTTTGCTAGGAGGTTATTCATAGAATCATAGAACGGTCTGGGTTGGAAGGGACCCCATGGATCACAGAGTTCCAACCCCCCTGCCACAGGTAGGGCCACCAACTCCACGCCTGGATCTACACAAGGGTGCCCAGGGCCCCATCCAACCTGGCCTTGAACACCTCCAGGGACGGAGCATCCACCACCTCTCTGGGCAGCCCATTCCAGCACCTCATCACTCTCTCTGTAAAGAACTTCCACTTAATATGTAATCTAACCCTTCCCTCTTCTAGCTTTAGTCCCTTCCCCCTTGTACTGCCCTTATCTACCCTTTTTAAAAGTTGATTCCCCTGCACCTTATTGCACCTCCTACACAGAGTATAGAGCTGGTACTGGTGGGACTCTGACCATGGCAAGTCCCACAGGGCAGCTTTCCCCAGTGACAGGGGGTTTTTGGTACCCAGATACAACACTGCATGGAGCTGCTGCAGCCAGCCACCACCTTTCTGCAGGAGACATGGGCCAGGTGAAGAAAAAGCTTCCAGCCCAGAGGTGGGACATTTTAGAGACTGGCTTAAATTTAGCCCTAGATGTAGCATCTAGGGTTAAATTTGCTCCTCTTTCTTAGACGTGCTGTTTTTCCCCTTGGCAGGGACTCCCCGTGTTCAGAAAACACTGGGTGGCCACCTGTGCTCTGCTGATGGGCACTAAGTTGAGCGTTTAATCTCAGAAGAGGGGAAGGCTGTGTCAGCAAGGCCAGTAGAGCAGATGAAGGTCTTCGGTAGCTCGTATTTGTGCAGCTTGCACAGGTAGAACAGCTTCCAAAAAAGTTCTGTTTGCTCTATAAAATAGAGGAATTTTGTCCGGCCTACCTGTTTCCTAGGCCAGTGGAAGCTGGGTTTATGGGAGCATGTGTTTGAGGCTGGCGAAATGTAAACTGCACATAATTTACTACCCTTCTTACTTTCTGTCTCTAATTTAATTTTCTCTCTTCTGTCAGTCCCTGTGCAACACAAATTTTGCTGCCTTTGGGGGGTTCTGAGGCAGCAGATGGATTGGCTTCTTACGACCTTAATATCTCACCAGCTTTCTCGCAAGTTTGGCATCTTCTCTTCTGTAGTGAGTTTGATGCTAAAATCAACTTTGAAAGTAAATATTTACACTAGCAGGACCTTGACATGTTTATGTAAGTGGGGTATAATCTTATAATTTGGGCTAACAGTTTAGATTACTCTTGACTTTCCTCTTCTGGGGAGAAAATCGTGTCGTCGTCCAGCTTTCAGAAGCAAAAAGGGCCCGAGCTCTGCTGGGGCCCCTGTTGCTCCGTCACCAAAATCGGTGCATACAGGCCTGGGACTGTCATTTAGGTGTAAGGAGTGGGAGGAATTAAAGATGAGGTTAGAGTTATTTGGATGCTCTGAAGTTGAATTTGATGAGCTAAGCAACTTTGCTTTGTTTAGGTTGGGGTTTTTTTCTTACTATTTTTAAGACTACCCTGCCATGCAGGGCTCGCTTGTCGTGTAGGTAACATCTTTCTATACACACCTGAGGAAACTGCTGACTCAGCATTTTCTGATACTCAGCAAGGGACAAGGTCTGACTGTACTAAACCACCTGGGCAGTCCCAGTGCCTTGGCAGTGCCTTCTTCGTGTTGGGAAGGACTGAGTCCGTACCAGATGCAAGAAGCCGTGTGGGTGGGGAGTCATCATTGTGTTTTGAGCATCCCTAGATGGGGTTTGGTTGTTAATGTTTATGTAGTGCTTCTTTTAATGCCTGTAGATCTCTCAGTGGCAGCAGGGTCTGTCGAAGGGATGGGATGGGCTGGAAGCGCTTGGGCAACAGCAGGCTTGCAGCAGTGGCATCTTGGTGTGGGGCTGTGTGATTGTATCCCACCGTCACTTGGGAGTAAAAGAGGGGTTTTTTGGGCCTTGAAAAGCTTCTTATTAAACTAACAGGTAGTATCTAAGCATGATACCCATCCTTAGTTTTGCCCCTTTCTTTAAAGACAAAAGGAGCCAAAGACGACTGAAGGAAAGATGAGAGAAATATTCTGGAAGAGTTTAAAATACTTTTTCACTGCCTTTATAAAATCAAAACAAAAAAAAATACCAAGAGCAGGTTATTAGTGACAATTATCCTGGAGGTGTTAATTGCAGAACAAGGAAATGCTGTACCTATGGCATTAGGTAGATCGAGTCCTCAGGGGTATAAATCTGCTGGTTTCCTGAGTCGGTGGAATTTGGCCAGACTGGAGATGTCTCCAGGAAAGCAGAATTAAGTGCAACTGCTTCATGGCCAGAAGTGCTTTGATTCCTGTGTACCTGCTGCTGAGACAGGCAGGAGATGGGATCACAAGTACAGTAGATGACACTTATTATTTTTTTTTAATTGTCTGTTTGTAGTGAGCACATAAAATAATATAAACATTGCTCCCAGATCAAACAGATTATTTTTATACCCTTGCGATCTCAGTTTAATATGCATGCCTTTCTTAGGCTGTTTTGGTCTGGCTTTGTTTGTCTAGGTACAGGCTGAGGGTATATCCTCCAGATGCGGTGCCTCCGTGTACCGCCCAAAGATGGTTTGCATACCACAGCCGTGGAACCCGCGCTGCACGGGCACAGCCTTGCACACCAGGGCTCCTCTTTAATGCCTGCATGGAGATAGGAAGGGTGTTTGCATGCCTCCATCTCTGTCTGAAATGACTTAAAAAGAGGTTGTGGGGAGGGGGAAAGCCCCAGTCCTGCTTTGTGTAGCCTGCCACAGCAGAGCGAACTCCATCCTCTCCGTTTCATTTGTACAATGCTCCTGCTTCATCCATGGTAATCCAGAAGGGACCGTTGTGGTTGCCCGGTCTGCCTGTGCCTTGAACAAGGGCATGCCTGTTAAAGGCAGCAGCCTTCAAACCCTCCTGTTCCAGCATCAACACTGCCGGTGCTGAGAACGGCAGCTTCCCCTGGTCCCGCGCATCCCTGGGGGGCCGCGGCCTGGGAAGGGGCGCAGCAGGGAAGCCCCCTCCCTGGATGCAGATTTCCCTCCTTGCAGCAGGATGCCAGCTGGGGATTTGGTATGACCATTGTCACTTTTTTTTTCTTTTCTTTTTGTTCTTAGGGCCCTGGCTTCTGCTGTTGTGGTGGGTTGGGTTTGGGTTTTGATAGGTCAAGGTTTGTATTTAAAAAAAAAAAAAGAAAAGGCTTGAAAATGAGATCCAAGTGAATTATAAAGCCTCAGAAAAAGAGGTAAATTACTCGGTTTTCTGAATACACTTAATGATTATTTTTTTATTATTACTTTTATTCACTGTTTGGTGTGGCAGAGCTGTGTGAGCCCCTGGCACAGCAGAGGCTAAAGCAGCCCTCTGGGCTTCCCCCCTTGGGAACACTGTTCTGCAGGCTTTGCACATCGCTTGGCTGGGGATGGGATCTCACCAAAAGCTGTTAAGAGGATGCTTTGTCCATCACATCTTGTGGATCAGCAGGATGCCTTTCTCAGAAGGGTGTCATTAGCCCTTTCAAAGCCACCCTGGTTTGTCCTCTCCCACGACATCTACCTCAGAGAAGCGTTATCTGCTCTGCAATTTTAGCAGGTGAAAAGCTCCTAGGGGCAGATCATGTGTCCATGCATGGGGTTAGGATGGGGCAGCTGTTGGGAAAGTTATGCTGGAGAATCGTTTCGTGCCCATCAGCTGCATGAAATGCCTTAGCTGTAGCAGTGGGATCATGATCAGCAGAAGCTGCTCCTCAAGTTTGACCTGAGGAGGCAGAACATCTCCAAAAAAGACGAATTTCTAGTGTCTTCATGTAGCTTTTTGATGGAGACCATTGGAAAACCTGCCTTTAGCATGTTTGTTACCAAGACAATGTATTAAAAAGTTTGAAAGTTAGGTTTGTCCTGGTAGGTTTTGAAGTACCAGAAATTCCTATAAACTCTGGCCTTCCAAGTTGGTCACGTAAGTGGGCTTGTTTTTCACATGCATCGGATGTTTTGAAAACAGAGGGTTGAAAACTGACTCTCAGCATCAAGTAAAGGCTAGAAGCAGAACATGTAATTTAACTCCAGAGCTTCTGATGCTCTGAAAATGCCTGTGCTCTTTACGCCGTGTGTTCTTGTTCCAGCGTTGCCTGTAGCTCACACCCATATATGAGCTTGTCTTATCTAAGCACATGGTGCACTCAGTCAGGAGCTACAGGGCTAGGCTGGGGCTGCCAGCCAAAGCCCAAGTGAAGCTGCAGTTGGTCTGATGCTGGTGTTGGCTGAATCAGTGGAGGGTGTTCATAGTCCTAGAGGACTTTCCCATAATTTTTCATCCCTTGCCCAAAAAGACATGAAAGCTGTGTTACCCATAGTACACAGAAGCTTGGGAGATGCCTCCAGCATTTCTGATAAAACATACCAGTGAGTTTAGCCTAGGGTGCTTGAGAGGCACAGCAAAATGAGCCTGGATTGGCACTGCTGGGCTAAGCCAGACCTTGCCCTGAGCACCAAAAGTAGCTGTGGTATGGAGGCATCTTTCGCTGCTGTAGGACTTTGCGGGTGACAGGATGTACTTCTTGGAACCTCTTCACCTTTGCTGGTTGGAGGCGCTGAGAACAGTGTGGTTCTTCCTTCCATGGGGTTAAAAGGAAAAAGTGAAAGTTACTGGTTAGTGGTTTTGGGCAGCCATCCCTCTTGACACAAATGATGGTTCATCTGAGAGCTGGCTTCTCCCAGCAGCCCCGGGGTTGTAGCCTGCTGCTGTGCGAGGTTAGTGACCATGGCATCCTGCAGTTAGATTTCACCTGATTTTACTGTCAATTAGCAACAATGACAGCTTTTTTTGAAAGCTTCTACAGCAGTGTCCCCTTGTCTCATTGTGTGCTTACTGGAGATAGGCACTGCACACGTACATTAATTGCATTGCTGTTAATTCAGCACGTGCTTATGCAAAGCTGAGACACAGTCGTATGCCCCAAAATGTCCAGCCACTGACTTTGAAAGCCAACATGCCAAATGGGGTCTGGGCTCGCGTCTCCTTGATGCTTGGCAAGTTATTTATGACCTCTGCTTTGGGGTGGGGTGATGTGTCTTTCCCTAAGCAAGGCTGAGCTTGAGGCTGGCTGGAGTGAGCAGCCAGCCCAGCCCTGGTTATCGTTCCCACCGATGTTGACAGCGAGGTCTCTGCTCTGCTCTTTGTAGCAGCGCAGCATCCATGGCAACCGGTCCTTCACCCCAAGCATTTTGAGGCCTTCCAAGGCTTTTCTGCAAACCCACCGCTCTTTAAAGTGTTAGTTTCCAAAAGGAGAGTTGAAAATAGTGTGGCAAAACACTGATAAGCAGGTCTGGTCAGGGAACACTGGGTGCCTTTCTGTTCTGAGTGATGCTCGCGGAGTGATTCTGGATGGACGGTAAGCTGATGGCAAGCAGCAAAATTCCTTTGAAGTTGATAGCTGTGAATCATTTTGGTGTTAGCAGGTTTCTGAAGCAGCTCTTTGATCACTGATCAGATGGCCTCGCTTCTTGGGGAGCTGCTTCTCCCTTGGATTCCTGGGTTGCTGCCCAGCTGAAGCCCTGGAAGAGTCCCATGCCAGGATTTGGACCCTGTTGTCCCTGGTGTTGCCCAGGCACATCCCAGAGGAGCTTTGTGCCTCTGGGAATTTCTAAGCTAAAGAGACAGCATAAAGGAGCATCACCTCTGTGCGTGGGCAGGGAGCTGGAGCTTGGATATGCTTTGAAGGCACTATTTCCAGTGCAGATGCCCAATGGGGCTTCCAGAGCTACTGAAGTACCTCTGAGTCCTGATAATTTCAGTGAAGCTGCGGACTTTGATGCTTCTGCCAGTCCTGCCAGGCCATCACCAGCCTCCCAAGGTATCTTTTTGAAATCAGATCCTCAACAATGCGCGACCACAGAGGAAAAGCCTGTGGCTGCCAAGGCTAGGGCTGAAGCATGTCCCTAGGACGAGTATACACCTGTCCCAGAGTTTCCCACCTCAGTTCCTGCAAAAGCTTCCCTGGATGGCTCCGTTCCCATACTTCTGTGCTCTGCAGAAAAGGGAAATGACCTCACATCACCCATTGCAGCAGGATCTGGCTTGTCTGCTCTCAGAGTAAGAGCTGAATGTTTTCTGGTTAAGGATACGGAGGGAAAAGGTGCACCAAGATACCTGCCAGCTGGTAATACATAACACACATGGCTAACTCGTGGTGGAAGGGCTTGGAGGGGGCTTTAGCTTGCTCATACTTGCCAAGATAAGAAAAAAAATACCCTTTGCTGCCCAGCCACAGAGGCTGTTATCAGTAGAGGCCTCAGGGGGAGTTGTTGCCTTTATTTATTTGTATGTTTTTATAAAAGTTTGTGGCATCAGAGACTGTTTCATCAAATCACTCCATATTATTTTTTTCCCCACAATCTGGGATGGCTATCTTTTTTTCATCTAACGCTCCTGGTTTCTTGACCATCCCTGCAGCTTTAGCATGCAGCTGTCATTCTGCTGCAGTTCCCACAAAGCCAGTGAAAACCAAGGTAACAGCAACATTTTGAGTGAAGGGGATGAAATGTGGGATAGGTTCAGCGTATTTCTTTGTCATTGTTGGAGTCCTATTCAGTCTGGAGCTGAATAGGAGGCTGATTAGCATGTGGAAGCATTTCTAAAGCTTTGGGCTGGGAGGATTGGGTGGTTTGTGTTGTTTCTGGTTGGGATTTTTTTTCTTAAAGAAGTAGTTTTGTGGCCATTTTATTTTTCTGTCTGAGCTGGCACGAGTCTTTGTCAATTGCAAAACCCATGGAAAAGTCAGATAGTGTTTTGAAGAAAGCCCAGTTTGATAAATCACTGCCTGCATCGGGCACAAAGAAATTTTCCAGTGCCTAAAGCTCTAAGAGTCTAGGGGTGCAGCATGTTTAAAGCAGCCAGATGAGTGGGGATAGAGATTGGGATGTATCTGGATTGCGGGTGTAACATGAGGGACTTGGCTTTTGCTCTTGCTGAAGTTGCCTGCAAAACTGGGCATTGCTTTACGAGCGCAGGATCGGGCCCACAGTCTGAAAATCCACCTGCTTGAATGCTCAGCATTTTGCTTTCACACAGAAGGACATAACGCTGAGGCCGATTAAAAAGCTAACTGCAAGTGGAAAAACAACTTTCCCCCAGTGAAATTGCTTCAAGTCCCAGGCCTAGGGCCTGTTTTGGAGAAGAGGCTTGATTTTTTTCTTGCTTATTTTTATTTCTTTCCCCTCTGGTGTCAGGGTGAGGTGCAGGGCTGACGTTCCAGCTAGTCCCGTGCTGCAAGGTCTGCTGTGTTTTGCTTTGAGTGGTAACTGGAGTTGCTGTGGGTCTGTGCTAGACCACAGGGCCTGCTATGGGGGTACCGTATCTTCTGCCAGTTGTGGGATTGCAGGCTTTTGGGGGTGCTTGGAAGGCCCTAAGAGAGACAGCAGGGACCCTGTTGCATGCCAGGGGGTGTTTGGATGTAGCATGCTTGTGCAGCCTGAGCAGGCACTGCAGGAAAAGCATTTAACTTCTGGGTGTAGTGACTGATGGACTTGAAGCTGCATGGGAAGTTGGAGTTGAACCCTCATGGTGGTACTTGTATGGACCAAACCCCATGCTTGGGTTTCTCCAAGGAGCAGTGATGCTTTGTCTAGTTTTCTTTCCACGATTCCAGTTAAAGGCAGGAGGGGGGGAAAAAGTGCCTCTCCAGCTCACTGGTGTGCCTTAATGCAGGCTATTGAAGGCTGATTAAAGCTATTGTTTAATTAAGGAGAACTTAGCTCCTCTGGTCGCGATTCACGATTAAAGGACTGATTGAAGTAATTCTGCAATAATTTCTTTCTTCCCTCCCCTCCACAACCTCTTATTTACGATGAAGAGAGTTCCTCACATGCTGTATGTGCCCCAGCACCGAGGTTTCTGAATGCTGTTACGGGACCACAAACCTGCTGGCGAATCTGGCCACTGCCAAAGGCATCCGAACATTAAAAAGCCCTGCAGAGGGGTGGGAGGGAGTTCAACCTCGGGATACGCTGATTTGGAAAGGGAATCCAAACAAAGAGGCTTTTCAGCAGAGGCTGAGGCTTGGCTTCTCTCAAGGGCAGTTTGGGCTTGGGGAAGCATCCGGGAGGCGGCGAGCGGAGCAGGAGTATATGAGCTGGATGCCGCGTGGTGTAAGGTTTCCCAGCACAGGGTGGTTTTGTGTTACAGGCTGGGGAACTGGCTGTGAGCACTCCTCTCTTCTTTTCTTTCTTTTTTTCTCCTCTTTTTATTTCTGTTGGAAACAAAGGAGAGGTTTTAGGAAAAATAAAGGTTCCCATCCCCTACCCCACCGCCCCTGCAGGTTCGGCTTGCCTCTTGCTGGTGATGCTGGAAGGGACCCGTTGGTGTCTCCAACCTGGAGAAACCCTTTGCTGGGTCCCACGCCAGTCTCGGAGGGGCATTTTGTACTTTGTATTGCTTAGAAGGCTCCATCTGCTCACAGGCTCGCTGAGGGCAGGCTGGCATGAGCCCTGGGGTGCTGGGGACTGGGCACTTCCTAAAGGCAGGTCTGGCTTAGCTAAGGAGAAGTGAAGTGAGGTGGATGCTGGAGCACCTTCACAGCAGGAGGGATGCAAAGTGTGTGTGGGGTCTGCTGGGACCCCCTGCTCCCATGGCAGCCCTGTCTCTTGCAGTAGTACCTCCAAGTGCCACCACACTCTCCAGAAGTACCAGGAAGAGCTGAGTGGGGAGGAGGTGCTCCCAACCATCCCAACCAACCAGTTGGGTTTTTTTTTTATAGGCACCAGATGGTTTTAATAGAGGAAAGCTGAACTTCTTATGACCCTTCCCCACAGACGTTGTTTGTTGTTTTGTAATTGTGGCCAGGACAAAACCATGTCCCAGAACCTGCAGTGAGTGTGAGAGCTTGGTGCCTGGTGCTGCCTTCTCCCACCCCACCGGGACACCCCCACAGCCCCCACACTCCTCTGCTTGCCCTGCCTCTGAATTAGCTGGGGGGAAGCTGCTGGGCATGAAAGACTTGAGGCTTTTCGCCGATCCTCAGTTAAAGAGATTAGCAAGAGTACAAGTTGGAGCAAACTGAAACATCTAAAAGCAGAGCGCAAGGAAGCCATAAAATGTCAGGCTATGTTTTCCCTGCAAGTTGATTAAAAATTCTTCTGATAAGCAAGGAAGCTTTCGTGGCTGGGAGAGACCTGCATCGTGTCAAATACTGTGAAAGGTTTATTAGAAGGATAACGTGGTGTGAGCGTTGGGTTGTGCTCTCAGCCCTTCTGGTGCAGAGTTATCCAGCGGGGCTGGAGGCATTTTGCAACAGTATGAGAGTAAGAAGTGTGATGGAGAAACCACCTCTGCTATGGAGAGAGGAAAAGGCATGGAAATAGGGGTGTCTAGAGGGCAGAGCAGGAGACACGGGTGTCTGAGCGACTGTCAGAAAAATTAACATAGACACTGGCTGGTAGGGAAAGCTGTATGATAAAGGCAAAGGAAGAGCAAAAGCTATTAAATTACAGTTAATGAGGGTCACTGGGTGTTAAATGTATAATCCATAATGAGTTACACGTACATCCCATGAGTTTTGAACACATGGTTGTGATGTGGCTGGTACCTTTGGGAGCAGAGTTACAGCAAGGCTGACCGTTTCCAGAAATTCTTCTTGTGGCTACTTGTTTCATGGTGGCTCCAGGGACACTGGGGCCCTGCAGACTTGAGGGAGGAGAAGTTCTCAGCTTGGTTTTTGGAAAGTCAAGTAGAAGATGGAAATGAGGGCTAGGTCTCCTGCTCTCCATGGGAAAACCCATGGTGGAAAACCAGTGTGCCTAGAGATATGCTCAAAGTCGGTGCCAAGATGCTCCGCTGGGCCCATGGTTTTGCCTTAGCTTGAGAAATCTGTTTGGGGATCAAACAGGAGACAAGAATGGAAAAGCAGGAAAACAAAAGGTTCGCTTCCGTGCTGTTGTATTTGACTTCCCAAGGCTTTAATTGCCAAGGGCTGCATCGGGAGCCAGCTGGCTGCCAAGAGATGCAGATCTCAAGGAAGAAAAGGGCTCTTTCTTTTTTTATCTAGTAACTGTTGTGTTTTCCTGCAGGAGATGGAGCTTTGTATACTTCCTCCACCCCCCAAAAAAAGTGCATCAGCACTTCAAGGTACGGGTGCACTCAGCTTTTCTAGGTACTGTTAAAGCTCCTGCTGCTCCTGTACAAGCAGCAGGGACAGCAAGTAAGGAGTCCAAACCATACCTTGATTTTAGAATTTTCCTTCTTGGAGCAGAAGAGTATGCTTTATCCAAAGGGAAGATACAGCCAGCGGTTCAACTTGCAAACCCTTGGCCCGTGCACCGAGGGATTCCTGTGTCCCTGCATATGCTGGTGCACAGTGATGGTGGGATCAGACCCACCGGTGTGTGGCCTGGGAACACACTGGACAATCCCAATTTTTCTGCCAAAAAACTTACTTGTACAATATCCCAAAAAG
>VZTU01022359.1:0-110395 GCA_013400835.1 Zapornia atra | reverse complement strand
ATCAGCTTAAAAAAAAAAGTAATAATAATAAAGCACAGGGTATTTGGCATGCTGGTTGTATAAATCTCAGCATTAGCTACCTGTGAATCATCCACAGCACGTTAATTGGTACCCCTTGGTAGATGAGATTTGGCATCAGGTCTGCATGTAATTACAAGCCACACACAGAAGGACACAGGCAGCTAATGAACTCCTGCCAAACTCCAGCTCCGCTTCTGCGGCTTTTGAAGTTCGCTGGTCTTTCAGCATTTTGTATAGTAAGCACTGAAAAGCATCAAATCACTCCTTTGACAGCGTTCAGAAAGGGTCGGTTTGTTGAATAACCGAGTCTCTCCAAACTCCCATCTGAGAACTAGAGCATCTATAGGCGCCTTTCTCAACGGAGCAGTAAATAGGCTGGAAATAGAGGATACCCCCTACGAGTCGCGGAGCTCCTGCCTGGCTGACAGGAGCCAGTGGGCTCTGGTTGCCATGATGGGCTGCAAGAAAAGAAACTATTTCCATTTAAAAACCCTTCAGAACAGCCCCACCAATAGTACAGGCTTTTTTCCCAAGCATCAAAGGGCTTAAAATGGAGGATGAGCAGAGAGTCTTGCAACGTGTCTCATGGGCCTGTAGTTTCATCAGTGTTATAAGGGAGGTGTTAAAAGGGTTTTTGGAAGTTTTCTGCCCTGTTGTGGAGGCAGGTTTTCTTGTTATACTGTATTTGGGGGGTCACAATGCTTTTTTTGAGGTTCTTTTTTTATCACTGAGCTCAGATTTGAGCCCAAGCCCTTTTCCTCCTCTTTTCGTGTCTGGGATGACAAAGGGAGTTGTTGTTGAGATTAAAAACAATTTCTATGAAAACCTGTGATTTTATTTTTTTTTTCAGGCAAACATACCAGGCGGGTTTTGTGGAAGTACCATGGTGAAGAGTAATAATGATAATGCAACTTGGCACGAAGCCCTTCCCAAAAATAAAAAAAAAAAAAAAAGGGAGGGGGACAGGGAACAAAAGAGCCTTTGTCAAAATTAACTGCAATAAAGAAAAAGGGACTGCCATTCCCTTGGGCTTTTTTAACCTTTTTTTTTTTTTTTTTTCCTCCCCAATTTATTCACACTTTCCTGACAGCAGGGCACAGCATTGTTACAGAGGGGCTGGAAAGGGAAATTGGGAGTTATCCGTTTTTTGGCTTTAAAGAGCACAGTACATGTTGTGTCCCTCGAGTTGATGTGAATAGCGGCTTGGCTGTTGCCTGTGCTGTTTGGATCCAGCCTGGTTTATACTGTCCCCTAAGGAAACGGGGCTATGAAATGTCACCTGGCCACAAAACACAGCCATCACAGTGAGGTCTGGGCTGTGCGTGGGAAAGGGGCTGTTGTGACACAGGGTGTGACGAGGTGGATGTGTTCGCAGTGGCTGGCCCTGCATTTGCAGGAGAGGGTAGTAAAATTTTAGGTGTTGATGCGATACCACCGCGTTACCTGGGTTTGCAGTTTTTTAGGGGGATAAAAAGGGCCCAGAGGCCTGAAATTGCGTGTAGCATGGAACCATGCTGTCCCCCTATTTTAATTAGAATTAGGATTTAATTTTTCTTAATATTTTTCTGGGTACCAGTGCAATCTCAGCTATATCATATATTATCATACTTCAGGGTGCAGCTCTCATGCATTAACTGTGGTCAAAAATACAGAGGAGGGAGAAAAGAACTAACCTTACACCTCTTTAACCCCTTGGGGCATAGGCAAAGCCTTACTAAACTCTGCTTTAGGGACCACTGAGATTAAGCCCCCATCGTTTGAAGGGCCTAGGGGTCATTTCCCCTCATGCTTAGGGTTTTTTTTTCTCCCCACCTTTCTTTCAGCACTGTGTACCATGCCTTATAGCCTGGAAACTCTACCAAATCTCAACTACCGAGCGGGAAAAGTTTCATTTCCAGTTAATCAAGGGAGTTGTGTAATACCATTTTCTCCTGGGGAACTTCCAGAAAAAAAGAAAGGAGGAGAAGGAAAGGGAAGGGGGGGGAAGAAGGGGGTATTATATACAACAAGTATATTAAGAGGAAATAAATTATGAATTAAAAGTGATTAGTGAACTTTTAAGGAAGAGGTCAGAAGTGCCTTTTGGACTACAAACTTCTTAAGCTTTCAGTGCTTGTATTTGGTTACAGAGTTATAACCCGGCCTTATTTGTGCAGGTGGCTGCTGCTTCAAATCCGAAGAAGGATTTTGCATTCACAATAGGTACATTGACAGAACTGGGTCAGAAAGCTACTCGCAGCAGGCTTCAGTGCTGTAGACACAGGCTTTGCCTCCTCCTGTACAGGGGCAGTTGCTCCCAAAAAACGTGCTTAATTACAACTGCAGCACCTTGCTGGGATGCTCTGGGAATGGGGAAGGGAAGCTTGGGAAGTTCAGATGATTTTTTTTTTCTTTTTTTTTTTTTTAAGGAACTTGATGTTGACCAGATGTACTGGCTTATTTTTTTTTTGCTTCAAAAGTTTTGCACCTTTATTTTAAAACAGTTGAGAGAAATTTGACTTAGTTGCATTAAGCTGCAGTTCTATATTTCCACTCACTCATTGGGGTTCGCCATGGCTGTGCAAAGAGAAGGAGCTGGAGTTTGTACTTGGTGGTGTTTGGGGGCACTAAGCTGAGATAAGGAAACTCTGCTTGATATTTTATCCGTTGAAACAATGCCTGCAGCCCACAAAGCTTTCTTCTGGAGTAGAGGTTGACGGAGTGGAGCAGATTTGTTGTTCTACAGTGAAATGTCATGGCTCGCCCAGCCAATGTGTGTCAGTGGCGTGGTGTGGATGAAGGGAGCAGCAGCTTTGCTCACCCTCATGCTGGTTTGGAAGGCAGCTCCCAGTCTTAACCCCCAAAGAGATAGGATGGTGTGCCCCCGTCCCGCCGTGTGAGCGTTGCTCAGGCTGGGCAGTGGTCCGAGCCCTTCCTCGAAGGCAGAGCCCGGAGGAGTCGCGGTGAGGCAGGGCTCGCTCCAAACCCGCTGACCGGCAGAGCAAACCGTGTGCGCTTCGGTTGTAATTGAAAACATAATAGTAGCCACAGCGTGTTTTTCACACGATCCATTTGCCCTCAGTATTGCAGAGTTCACAGGCACTTTATGATTTTCTTCTTTTTTTTTTTCCCCCACCCCCCCTCTCTCTTTTCAAGCTGGGTCATCCTAGGTCAGGCTTGTCATATCTCCAAAACCTTCCAAAACACTTGGATGGGTAGAGGTGACCTCAAAAGATGCCGACGCTTTGGGGTTTTCACAGCATATCATGTTTTATTCCTTGCTGTAGACAATGTAAAATGATGGCTTTGTTTCCCTTGTCTGTGACTGGGGCTGGCTCTGGATTCCTGTTGATAATGTCTTTTGTGTTCACCATCTCCAGCTTTGGCTGGTTGGCCAGTCTGGCTTTAACCTGTTTTACCCAACAAATGCAGAATTTCATATGCATCTAGGTATTGTGGCTTGGATAAGACCTTTTGTTCTTATTAATGCATTTTTTTAGATATTAAAAATATACCTGTGCTTTTATATAAAGCTTTTTTAATACATCAACTCATGCCAAGCTCCCAGGAGGAAAAATTTAACGTACTTCTTAGAATTCCCTTCTCCTCTTTCTTCCTTTACATGTGGTGGGTGTTTACTTCTGGAAATAAGCAGCAGGTACTCTGTAAAAGCAGTATTTCTCCCAGCAAAAGCAGTAGTAGCATTCCTGTTCACATGGAGGCCTCGGAGCCTGGGGCTGGCATGTTGTGCTCCAGCTATGTGAAGAAGTGTTTCCACTGAGGTTTTGTGTCCAGAGGAATTTGGACATTTGGTTTAAAGCACCTTGACTAAGAACCTTTTCTTCAATATTGTCCCAGCATGGTTGGGTCAATAAGAGTACCATAGGTTGTACTGGATGGGTATGACTCTGGACAGTGGGTTTGGGCAGTTGGCAGATACCTGTCATTCCTGCCACTGCTACCGGTTCCTTTTAGAGGCACTTCTCAAACACCTCCACAGCCTGGGGTCATCACTGTTTTAGCATCGTCCATACAGCAAATTAATATTCTCAGCTTTCTTCTTGTTTGCTATGGCACGAGAAGGCGTTTGGCCTGGTGTTCCTGAATAACCAGTTCTTACTAAAAAGTAAACAACAAAGCCAACCCAAGAAGTAAGAACCCAGACAGTATCACCATCTGGGTCAAAATGAAAAAGAACCTGTGTCTGCCTACTAGGATGCCTCCTGGACTCTGCAGCATCTGGTGTGGACGTAAAAATGGTGAGGTTGACATTGATGTTCCGATGATTTGGCTGAAAGATAATAAAGGGGATTGAAATGTCAGTCTTTGTAAGAAGCACACCAGATATATCAACATAGGTGGGTGCCAAGGTTAATGAGAGTTACATGGGAGAATCTACAGCAAGTAGAAAATTAACTAATATCTTGGGGTTTTTTGAGGAAATCCACCCCTTGTGTCTTGGGACTTTTCCAAACAAGTCAAATCAGAGAAATTCAGTACATCCTGATGCTTGTTTACAGGTTCTGTGGTACTCTAAAGCAGGTACCTGTTCTACAGTAAAGTCTAGGGTTTGTTTGCTTGTTTAGAGAACTGCCTATTCTTGAGTGTCTCTGTAGCTAAGAGCAGTGGAACTGCAGTAGGGTTGAATAGGAACCTGTTTTGCAAACACGGATAGTAGATGTGTTTCCAAAATACAGGCAGATGCACAGAGCAGTCTTCTGGACTGCTGGAACCAAGCTGAAGAATAATTAAGAGTGAGCAGGTAATAAATACAGACTTGAAGGTACTCTCTATTTCTGATGTTAGCCTGGCTCTTGGGAATATATGGACATCAAGTATCCAGATTCAGTTCAAAAACACTGGGAAGGAGGCACATCACTGACACTTTAAAGATCTTTGCAAATCCCAACATAGTGACCCAATCCAGACTGCAGTGGGATTCTTTTTGGCTACTGATGGGCTGTGGATCAGGTCCCTTCAGATTATTGTTTTGGTTGACCAGGTTCCTGTCTCTACTTCCCCCACCTACTTTGTTTTGATTTTGTTGTTATTGTGCCTGATTGTGATTGTCAGCATATGCTTGATACAGTGGAAATATGGAAATACTTCAATTCTTCTTGTTATAAAACTTAATCTATATATAAGGTCACCTGACTTCAGGAGTTTTCCACTCTTGCAGCAGCTGCTGAGGCTGGTCTGCAGTGCTGCAATTCTCAAAGTCGGGAAGCCGACTGGTTACCCAGCCTTTAAAGCCCCAATAAAAGCCTACCAGAGGCTAACTTAGTTGTTAGGCATGTTTAAAATATGTACAAATGTTGTAAACCAAATAAGGTTTGTATGTACCCAAAATCAGTTTCTAAGTACTTCAAACAGAAAGCCCATCACTTGTAGGTATCCAAATATTTACAGAGTGTATCTTGAATGAGGAATTAGATAGCTCACTTGGTCCTGCCAAATTATTTAATGATCTTTTTCACTTAAGATAGACATCTACTGAAATCTTAAAAACCCTCACAGGGCCTGGACACTGGCAGCCAAACACATGGCAGAGTCCTTGTTTGACATTATCATTACTTTGTTGAGATAGCCTGTAACGTCCCATTGACCTGCAGGGTTGAAAGAAGGAGGATTTAGTGCAAGAAATCCCAACCTCCATCAAAACCAAACATTTAAAAAAACTGAAAAACCAAGATGGTGTTTAATTTAGTTGAAAGGTGAGGGTTGGGCTGGGAAGATGAGGGTGGTGAGGGTGGGTCAGTGCAGAAAAGCCTCTTCCCCTCCCTTTCCCTCCGCAGGTTTTCCAATGGGTGGCCAAAAAAGCTTATCCCCTCTTTTAATTCCCTCCTCCCTTAAATCCACCAAGCAGTGACTCCTCAAAGACTCTGAGATTCAAAGTGCTGTACCCAGCACAGAGCCCTTTTTCCTTCTGCCTTTGATTTTATGCACATTTCAAGCTGGTTGGAGAATATGTGGGGGTTCTGTGAGGGTTTTTGTTTAGGTTTAGTGATGAGGTCTTTGCTTTCATGCTGCCAGCTTTCCCAAGATTATTGCCTATTAATTGCCTCATAATAAAGGTGCTGACCAAGGAAAGGAATATTTTTTCCCCTTGGTGCTAGATTTCCAAACTTGACTGGTTTTATTACACAGGATGACAAATCTAAGCCCTGCACTGAAGTATCTTAGTGTAGGACACCAGTGGTTAGAGGTCACCTCATCATTTGGGCTTCCTCCCTACAAAAGCAACATCACTTTTCAGCCTCCAGCCCTGCATCCTGCAGTGTCTTGCACAATTCAATAGTGTCCATACCTTGTCCATGTTGCTCAAAGCAGAGCTGAGCCTCTTTTGGATGGAACAGGATCAGTCCCCCAGAGCTTTCTATTACGTTCTTGTGTTGGAGCCTTTTGATTTGTAATGTACTATAGGTAGTACCATGTGGTTGGGATTTCCTTGTTCTGTTATTAAAGCAAAGAATCCCGTTTATATAAGGAAAAAAACCCCTTTCCTTCAATCTTGGGAAGGATGTTACAATTCAGAGGGTAATCTTGGCTCCGGGTTACGTTTTTTTGCATGGGAATGGGCAAATCCCTTTGTCCTGTGCTTTAGTTTCCTCTGAGATGGGGATAACAGTGCTCCTCTGGTTACCCAGTCCTATGTAGATGCACTAGGGTTACCCTTAAGGTAAGAGCCATGGGCTGCCCGTGTCTTAGCATGGAGACAGCAGTATTAAGGAGGATGCGACGCCCTTCTGCGGTGTTACCAAAGATTCTGTGGTAGGTCTGTGTATGTAGGTACATTGTAGCCACAGATGGAAAGGCCAGGGAGGACCATTCTCTAGAGATGAGTAGCCATCCCAAAATCAGTGTATTTGTTTCATCCGCCTCATACATGTATCACTCACTTTGCTGCATGGTGCCATTTGTTACAGTTTTCTGATGTCTACCTCTTGTATCCTCAGTAGTTTTGTAGGGTGGGGAAGGATGGGAAGCAGTGGAGGTTGAAAACTTAACTTACATTTCTGCAGTTCCACTGTTGAACTTGTGCATGTGGATCACTGCAGCCAGGGATGCATAATCTGAATTTCCTATTAAAACTCTGTATTGGAGAGGTAGACTGGGGCAGAAGGGAGGAGACCAGATGTACCATGAAGATGGTATTACCCTAGGCTGCTTTCCTTCTACTTCCAAGGGTGTTTCTGGATGCTCATCTTTGCCTCTGGCTGATCTTCCAGTGTGAATAATGTCGCTGTGGTGCTTTGCTGAGGGATCCCAAAAGCATTTCTTTCTGCATTTAACTTACTGTCTTCTTCCAGACTTTATTCTCTACTGCTTTTCTGTAAAACCCATTCTCTTATTGCCTTCTGGCACTGCTGCAGGCTCCTCTGTGCTGGAGTCCCTTTGTCGAAAAATATGTGGGTGGTAACCTAGTCACTTAGACAACTCAGGAGCTATCTTGAGTGCAATTTACTTTTTGGGATGGGCTGGGGTCTTCTCCTCCTTGGATTGAAAGAGCAGCCTCTCACTTGGCCCTCAAAATCAAGGGTGTGTTATGTCTTCTAAGTAATATCCGTTCAGCTATGGAGAGTATGTTTATGTTCCTCATCTGTGGTGTTTTGGGGTTTTTTTATATATATAAAAAAAGAGGAGGAAGGGGGGGGGAAAAGGGAATCTGAGGTTACTGTTTTGCTGGAAAAATGTCAAGACTTGATTGGCAATATCCCACTAAACCGCAAGTTTGTAGGAGAGAAAACAAAACCATTGGATTTTCTAAACTATTCCTATGCATGCTTTAAGAAAATATATACCATATAGGTCAGTTATGCTCCTATTATAGCTGTGGCAAGCGTACATATAATTGAAATGAGGAAATACTACCCCATGCTGCTCAATGAATGAAGGGAAAACAACTCTTTATTATTCCTGGGTTCACATCGTATATAGGAGCGCTATTGTCTTTTTTTTTTTCTTTCTTTCTTTTTTTCCCTTCTCTCTTTTTAAAGCCAGTTTTAGCTTTCAGATGTATTTTATTGTCTGTGGGAACATGTGTTTTACAGACCTGTCATGTGAAAGCTATTAACAAGAGGAACTGGAGAAATAACAATAAGCCACGTAACCGTGGCATGTCTACTCCCCGAGTTCAACTCTTACGCCGCTGCTTCAAGTGCATGTGAAACTGGATCGTGCCAAGCGACATTAGCTCTTCTCCTGCAATTTTTCATTGGGAAACTAAGGATTTTTTTAAGTGGCCTATTAATATCAGATTGCTGGCATCGGAGGCGTGTTTTGGGGCCAAGCTGGCGGGGCATCAAAACAGTTAAATAGGGGAATGAAGATCAACTGGATTCACACGAGATGTCCGATTTTATTTACCAAATCTGAGCTGGGCAGGCGGTTCTGAAACCTTTCCTTGCTGGTTCACACGTGTGGTGGAAACCATCCTGCTCTGCCAAGTGCCGCGGGGCCCCGCGCTTGCAATTAGCCTGTTTCCAGAGGGTTGCTTTTTTTTTTTTAGAGAGAGGATCTGAAAGGGGTCTAGAGCAGTCACCCTGGTTGCTCTCAGGTACCTGAGAGGTTTCAGGTCCGTGTGTGTGTTGTTGCTTAAAAATGATGGAGATTTTCCTTTTTCTTAAGACTAACAAAACCCCCTAATAATCCTGGATTAGGCAAACCTATTAACATACAGGAAAAGGAGCCAAAATGAATTGCACAAAGTGAAGTACAGAAGGTGGTTCGTGTGGTGATGGGAAACATAATTTTGATGCCACCTTCTAACAACCTGGACAGTACCCTTGCTAATCACATCTAGCCAGTTGTGGTCACTACAAATGTACTATGGACAAATTTAGGTCAAACCCAACAGCACTTTGTTTTTTATTTATTATTTTTTATTAATTATAGAAGGAAAAAAAAAACCCTTCTGATGTCTTAGACTCCTAGCTGTGTAAACAAACTCGCAGATACTTAGGCAAGTTAGTGGTTGACAAATATTCCCTAGTGCTTTCTGTAGGGTCTGGGCATGAGACCTGCTGTCTTGGCCCAAGGACAGCTCGAACCACAGAGCATTTGTTTTCCCCTTACCCAGGTTTCGCTCTGCAAGTGGGAGGAGGGCTTTCTGTACCTTATGGCTTGGGATTTACTCTGAACATGGGTTTCAGGGAATCTGGGGCTTGTTTTAGAGGGGATGTACCACTCCTCTCAGTGACGAAGATGGATGAGGAAACTGAGGAGAAGGGAAGGAGGATGCACTACTCAGGATAACATTGTGGCTGGGAAATACCTCGGGGCTCTCCTTCCAGGTTTGAGGCAGTGCTGTATTTCTCTGAAAGGCTTAGAAGAATATGGAGTTACAGATGTGCAGCAATTTCGAGGTGTCCCCTCCATAGCACGTATCCTACCCTATCACCCCATGTTTTTGAGGAGATCTGTTCCATGCCTGGTGCAGATGTTGAGCTGAGCTGTGCAGATGCAGGTCTCCTGCGCAGAGGGTTCACAAGCAGCATTTAAAAACTGATTCCGTGTGGCTTTAATGTGATAGAAGGCGAACAGGCTCTGATGGGAGTTCAGCTCTTGTGGATGGGCTGCTTCAGTGTGTGTTCAGCTTCCCCTTGCATGGATGGGCCAAGGATGGGTGTCCCACAGCTGCTCAAAGCACGTAGCCTTAGTAGGTACAAACATGCATGTACCCCGTAAATACAGAGAGAAGGGAGCCAAAGAAGGCTTCGAAGGCAGAAAAGTGATGGGGATGGAGTGTAGCTGAGCTGACCAGGTAGGAGAAGCTGTGCTGATACTCGATCCTGCCGTGTTTGTTTGCACAGCTCCGGGCTGCTCTGCCATGGGGCGCTCTGCAGAGCATCGGGCTCTCCCCAGAGAAAAGGGCCAGATTTGTTTTCATGGCATTTTGCAGAGGGATTGCTGTAGGGGTCCATTGCTGTAAGTTAATATTTGCAATGCACAAGGCTTAACTGAAACCAGGCAGCGCAGACATCTGATAACCATAACAGAGGAGATGCTTTTTCCCCGCAAGAGCGACTTGGAAAAACAAATCCCAATGCTATTCCCTTTGGAAAGATAGCAATATAGAAAGAAAAGCATCAGGAACAGTGCTGTGTGGTTTGCAAGGGCTTTCCTAGTTGGGTCTTTTTTTCTTTTTTTTTNTTTTTTTGGCAAGCAGCTTGTGTTTGCCTGTCTTGCTGATGGGTTTGGGTTTTGTCTCCCTTTCTTTCTAGCTGGGTTGCCCTTCCTCATCATTGAAACAAGCACAATCCAGCCCTACCAGCGGGGCTTCTACTGTGATGATGACAGCATCCGGTACCCTCTGAAGTCGATGGAGACTATTAACGACGCAGTGCTGTGTGCTGCAGGCATCCTCATTGCCATCCTTGCTGTAAGTACCACCTCTGAAACCACCTCTTCTGTCCCTTGGGCCACCCCTGATGGCTCTTTAGCTGGTGGCACCAACACCCAGTAAGCATCTGGGGTTTAATGAGGTCTTACTGGTGAGTCCATGCCATCTACTGAGGTGCACATAGGTTCCACAGGAGCACAGAGTGGTAAACATTTGCAAATGAAAGCTTGTAATTGGAGGAATGAGATTACTCTTGAAGCCTGTAAACAGGCCCAAAGCTGTTTGGGCAAGTCAGTGAGCTCCGCAAGAGCTTTTTCACCCTCCGGTAAGAGTTCAGAGTAGAAGTGAAAAGACTTGAGTGTCAGTAAGGACTTGGCATGGTTTTTCCCTATTCAAATATCTCTTGGTATTTGCCTATTTTCTGAGTTTATAAAAAAAAAAGTCTTCTCAATTAACCAGTGCCTGGAAAAGTTTCAGAGGTTAGTGTTAGCTTTTTAAGAGACTGTGTATCACAATCATATTAAAAAGACAATTAAAACCTTCCATGGGGAGCTTATTCCCAGAGTCCTCACTGTAAAAGGCAGTTAATGCACCACCTTCCTTCCCTCTGCTGCCTCGTTTGTCTTTTCCTGCCGGGTTTCCTAGAGGTGTGCTAGGAAGCGATCGCATGGCAAGAGCTTTATATGTCAGCCAAAAGGCTGAATTCGGCCCAGGGAGCTGAGCTTCCTCACACCAGCAAGGTGCTGGGGCAGAAGGCAAGAGCTGTCTCCTGGTCGTTGGTTAAATGCTTCTGGCTGAAGGTGAAATTCCCCTAAGAAAAGTACCTACATTTTCCTTCTCACCTGTTGCCAGGTGCTTTCCCAGAGGTGCCACCTTCTTCCTGGTCCTTCAGCTGGGGAGAGATGGAGATGGAGAGGTCAGGAGCACTTGTTCCCCTCCTACATCTCATCTTTCCTCATAGGAGCAATGTCATGGGCAATAAGTATTTTAGCATGGCACGGTGCCTGCTTTAGTAATGCCCATTCCCTGCCTTGCTGCTTCAGGCCGTGAATATCTGCATCATTTCCTGATCTCTCCGTCGTTTCCTGACCACATACACTGTCTTAGCAAACTAGGTCCCCAAAACTGCCTTGCTCTTGCTCAAAACTGCCCTCCTCAAAACAAGACCAAAAGGTGCCAGACCCCCAGTTCTATAAACACAGCAGAATTTTACCCTGCAGGTGAATTACCCCTGAGTGTGGAAAAGCCATAAAAACAAAATGAAAAAGCCTCTCATTTTCACATTACTGCCAGAGCTATCAGCGTGCCGGCTCCATGCAGAGTGTGCTTCTGACCAGTAATGAGGCAGTGGCAAATACAGGAGTTGGAACAGAAACTGGAAACATAATCAGCTGCCTATGCAATCCATCAGCTTTCTACCGCGAAATAGCAGGTCAATTAAAAGAGAAAGAAAATCCCCAAAGAATTAGATGTTTCTGCCCTGGTTTTGCTGTGCCCACAACAAATGTAACTTAATAAGGTAAATGCAAAAGCTGGGTTATTTGCTGTTGAGTGATACAAATGGCTAACGAGGAATTGAAGCAGCAGATTTCTTTGCCATGGCAGCATGCATGGAAAATTCAAGTCAGCTTGACCTCTTTTTTTTTTCTTCTTCGGATGTAACCCAGATACCAGCATTACTGTAGCATAATAGGAATTCCTTCCAAATCCACAGAGCACTGACTCCTTTCGCTCACAGAGTTTGCCTTCAGAAGGCAGGACAGTGATTATGAGGACTTCCAGGGACCTGGAGCTTTGGATGGCATGGCCAAAATTTCGCGCCCTTGCTTTATGTGTCTTCACGGGCAGGCTAGCCTGGTGTCGAAGGTCTAGGTTGTGTTTTAAATGGCTTAAGGATGCCCAGAGTGCTCATAGAGTAAATGCAGAGACAAAGATTTTTGCTTCGATCAGGATGTAAGAGGATATGCATTTGGTTTTAATACCTATATATTTATTGACTTCAGGCAAATTCCCACACAGGTGACCCTGGCTTGTGCACTCTGACTCTCCTGACTGCTCTCCTTGCTTGGGAGACAGTTCATTTGATCATCTTGGGCACAGGAGCATGTTGACAGTCCCTGGGATGGGCAGGGCAAGGTGATATTTTCCTCTTCCCAAGTCTCGAGCGGGTACCACTGCAGAGCTGCCCTGTGTCCCCATGCCTGAGAGGTCTGAAAGGCTGTGCAAAACACCTAAGAAAATTAATTTGCTAAATGATCTATGTTACATAGCTGATTAGCTGATTGTTTTACAGCAGAAGGTGATACGCTTCAATGTGATTAGGCACAGAGAATGTTACACCAGAGGCCTGAGTGATTAGAAAAAGCTCTAAAAGTAATTACAGGCTAATTGGATTGCTGGTGATACCATATAATAATAGTGATAAAATGGGCACGACAATCAAAAGTCTGCAAAAAGGTGTTCACAGACAGAAAGGTTTGATAATGGATTCTCTGTAGTGACCCTCTCAAATGTCTGTGACAGTCCCCTGGGAGCTGTGCCCATCACATAGGTCCAGTATCCATCCCATGCAGGTGGCTCACCAGAAGCACAAGGCGTGAGAAGAGCTTAATATGTTTTAAGACTTGCTTAGTTTTCAGGATGCCCTTTCAGTTTGTGCACATCTGTGTTGCGTTATTTTTTTTCACCATCCTGCTTTATCTGGGACGGTACTGCCAAAAAAAAGCAGGTTTACCCCATTTCTGGCTTCTCATTAAGGTTGAGCCACGGCATTAGCTAAGCAGAGTGGGTTCATGGCTGCCCAGCAGTGTGTTAGTGAGGGAACGAAGTCTCCAGTTTACAATCTGCTACATGTGTGCAATTACCCAGACCACCAGCAGTGAGAGAAAAATATTAATCCCCAGACTTTTGTTGGTCCCTGTTTAAAACAGTCACATGCCTTTCCCAGGCCAGGAGCCTCAGGTTTATGGGGATCTGTTTGTGGAGTTTAGAGAAATGGCATATCTGCCATTATCAGATGTCATCCTTAATTAGTCTCATCTCCCCTCTGTAAAAGATTTTGAGCCTCGGGGCTCCCCACCTTGTGAATTTAGGCTTTCAGGAGGCTTCAGTGTGGTGGCCAGGAGCATCCATGTCCATCCAAGACACCCTGGAGTTGCCTCCTGCCAGAGTAGCAGGAGAGGCTCCAACCTCCCTCTGTGGTTCCCATACCAGTACGTGTCCTGGCTGCTGGCTTGTCCTGGCAGGTCATCCAAAATGGAGATAAACCATGGTCCTTGGAGCCTGTGGGGATTAAAACGATGCTGGAGCTGATTAGCTGCAGCTCCCCAGAGAACCCTTGGCCACAACCAGATTGCCAAGAGTGAGTCTGAGTGATCACGTGTAAACCCCAGGTAACAGTGCAACCACCTGAGGTATTTCTGTGCATGGTTAGCAGAGAGCCATCATCTTTTATTATTCCAGTTGTATCTCTCTTTGATAAAGCCTCCTTAGCTGAAATTTCAGCTGCCATAGGTCAACCTTTTATTTCTCCAGGCCACAGTACAAGTGAATTCAAACAATGATACAGCTTCATCTCCTCTTAGTCTAATTGCTATGCTTTTCCAGTTTATTAGTTTCCAAAGGTTATGCCAAGCTTTTAAAAAAGGTAGGCAGGGGAGCCTCGTCTCCTGCGTGCTGCTGGCAGGCTGCCATGCCGGGAGGAATATTGCTAGCTGCTCCAGAAAGGGATTAACATGAAGGAATTTTTTTCTGACAGTTAATTCCACGTATCGTAGTTCTTGTGACTGGAGAGAGGGTCAGGGATGAGGGGGCAACTGAAAAAAAAAAAAATCCCAAAACCCCACCTCAATTTATTACTCGAGTATAAAAGCATTTAAAGTAATGAATAAAATCCTAAAGCTGTAAATCTGGAGCTCAAAAGCTAGGTGTGTAACGTGACAGAGAGCAATTTAAGCCTTTGCCTCTTTGGGAGCGGTGAGACATTTGGACTTCATTTCACAGCCTGATTTACATTAACCCACCTTTTAGGAGCAGGGATTATGAGAAGTCAGGGCCTCTGCTCCCAGACTGTGATTTATGGTGGTATTGTCAAATGCCAGCATCCCTGTCACAGGAAATACATTATTTGCTGCCACGCAAAGGCAAGACCCCTTGAAATGCCCAGAAATAGCTGGTGTTTACAGAGGCTTTGAGCAGCTTGAATTGGGTTCGGTGGTGGCAAAGTTTGGGCCAAAATTGGGAAAGTTTCTGAGTCTGCATTTGTGGTGTTCAGAGAGAGTGATAAGCAGGTCGTTCATTTGTTGTTCTCTAAAATCAGTTTGATAAGAGGGTAGTGGATCTGCTCTTGCTTTCCCAAAAACACACTGGTTTCTTTATCTGGTTTATGTTTTGGGTTTTTTCCCTGCTATGCTGGTATAGATCAGGGATGCTTTTGCACTTCTGTAAAGATACACCAACATGCTAACCCAAAATCTAGCTTTTTTTTTTTTCCCCCTTTCTTCTTGTTTATCAAATCATAAACAACATTTTGAGCACTGCAATCTGTAATGGAAAGGGGAAAAGAGGAGGATGGAGAAGTGGTGGCTGACAGGCTCTGTTTCTTCTGTAGAAGCAGATTGCTGGTTTGAGATGCTTGGAGCACATCGAGCTCTGTCAGCCCTCCATTTGCCACCCACCCCTGACCTCACACAGCATCTTTCCTGCTCTCTAACCTCCCTGCTGCGTTTCACCCACAGATTATAACGGGAGAGCTCTACCGCATCCACTACCTGAAGGAGAAGTCACGATCTTTTATCCAGAACGCCTACGTGGCTGCTCTCTACAAGCAGGTGGGCTGCTTCGTTTTCGGCTGCGCCATCAGCCAGTCCTTCACAGACATTGCCAAAGTGTCCGTCGGGCGCTTGCGGCCGCATTTCCTGGAAGTTTGTGACTTGGATTTCTCCACCATCAACTGCGCAAAGGGAGTTTACATCCAAAACTACACATGCAGGGGAAACGACAGCAAAGTCCAGGAAGCCAGGTGAGAGCCTTGTGGTATCAAAGCCATGGGTTGCTGACACCGAAATGGTCTTTCGTGCTAAATATGTCTTAAGGTTTTGCCTGCCAGGAATAGCTGATTCAAGTGCTGACTTCTCCACAGGGGCTGTAACTCTGTCTGCCGGCAACAGGCAGTTTCCCTCGGGAATTGCTGAATAATATATCTTTCCCTTTCCCTTTACTCCTACACTATTGTTTCCCCAAGCAGTTGCTCAATGTGGGAATTCACGGTATGAACTGAGCTCATGGTGAGCAGCTCGAGCTGCCTCATGCGACAGAGCAGAGGGCTTCCCCTCCAAGAAGGCTCCACGCAGGCAGGGCTGCCAGCACCTCCCCCTCAAGCTCTATCAAATCCATCAGATGCCCAGTTCTGACGTTTCCAGGGACCTGTTTCACATGCTGCAATTAAGCAACCGGAGAAGTTGCTTGCTGCTTATTTCTTTATGGTTTCCTGGTTATTTGAGGCGAGACGATGAGTTGTCGGGCTGTCCTGGAAATAACTGCTGTCCCATGAGTAGACCAGGAAGGGACGAACAATGCGAGCATCCTGCCTGTCCGTTTGCTTTCTGCCTCACAAGCCAGTGGGATGGTTAAAAGGGGTTTTATAACCCAAAAGATTGGGGATTCTGGGTTCCTCTGGTTTGGCACCATCTCGCTAGCAGCAGGCAAGTCACTGCGCTAGCTGTAAAACCAAAGATTATAGTGTCTGGTTCTTAGCACCTGCTTTGTTTTGCAGGAAATCCTTCTTCTCCGGGCATGCATCCTTTTCCCTCTACACCATGCTGTATTTGGTGGTAAGTAACCTCAGCCTTGCTCGAGATTGAGCTGATTTTTATCCCCGTTCCCCTTTCCTGAGGCACTTACCTGCATTTAGTAGCAGTAACGACATGATGGGCATCGGAGATAGGGGTGGGTTGAAAAAAGGAACAAGTTGGTGGTGGAAAGATCCGCTCTCAGCCCCTGCAGTGGTGTTTGGGATGGAGACTCCTGGGGTGAGAGCTGAGCTGTGCAGCTTTGGGATGCAGCCAAAGCTGCAATTAAATCCGAATCCTACTAAATCTGTGGATGACTCGGGCAATTTTGTTCACCCAAAGTGGTGGGGAGAGTTTGGGGCAAGCCAAAATACTACACTGATGGAGAGGAAAGATGGACCATCGCAGCTCTTGTTGGGGAGTGAGGGCTGGTTCCGAAATGTGCCAGCAGAGCAGGTGGAGCAGCCTCTGCCTGCCCAGATCCGGAGTAGAGGGCTGGGGCTTGTTTTTCTTTGTCAGTGAGAAATGGCTCTACCCTTCCTGCGCTGGGGCTGGGGCCGGGGCGGCTGCCAAGGTGCTTCCTGCCGGGGCTGCAGGAGGCACGCTGCTTGTGCCCTCTGAGAGGCTGGACCCGGACGCAGCTTTTTGGGAGGATCTGGGTAGTGATTTGCATTTCTTTGGGTTGGTTTGGGGTTTTAGATGATTATTATTAAGAAAGAAGCAGGAGAAAGTTTTCAGATACCTTAAAGGATTTGCATCCCCCATCTCCTGTAAGCTCAGACTAAGAGACAAAGAAAGAGCATGGCACTGATAAAAACATTAAATGGCACTGATAAAAACATTAAATAAGAACTTTTATCCATCCCTTTTACCCTCTGAAAAGGGAAGTTGTCACGGCTTCCTCCTGCCTTTTCAGCCCTGGATCCCCCCATCCCTGCAAGCAATTTCTGTGATTTAATTACTGAGCTTTCCAAACTGTTGGGGACGCCCTATTATCTCCCCATCCCCCTTTTTTCTTTCTTTTTCTTTCCTTTTTTTTACAATTCTTGGAAAACTGTAATGTCTTCAGTAAACACTCGGGCTGTTTCCTCCCAGCCGTGTTACAATGCGCAGTCTCCAGCGACGCTTTGCGGGAGGCTCAGCCCTCCGCTGCTGCCTTCACAAAACTTTCCAAGCTGTGTTTGGAAACCATCACTCGCACTGACAACTTATTTATTCCTGAGGAGATCTTCTCAGCAGGTCAGCTCTGAGATGCTTTTGAGCCTGGCATCCGGAAACAGTGAGGACTGCCAGTCCTTAAGTTGTTGGTGGTTTCTCTCCAAATACCCAGTAAGATTCAGGTCATCCTCCCAGGTGTTTTTTTAGGAGATGCTGTTCCCAAGCCTTTTTGGAAGCAAAGCCTGATGTTTTACCCTTTGCACAGGTTTGTGCCCTGCAGCATCCTTCACTGTAGGGGACAAGCTTGGGGTGCTGTGCCCAGCCAGGCAAGCGCTCATCCCCTCCCTGTGTTTCCACCCCACTGACTTCAGCAGTGGTTGTCTCACGTTGTCAGGGCACGACCCCATTTCCACAGGGCACTGCACAGACCATGTGGCTTTGCCAGGTTTTTTCCTGAAAATCCAGCTGTTACAGAGCAGGTGAGAAATAACAGGGAATGCCGGAGACCCCAAAACTGCAGGCTGCATGGAACATTCCCATGGGATGCATTGAAAACCCATATGGCTCATTTTCTTTGCACCAATGCCTGGTGCTTGACTTTCTTTTTAACTTTGCAGCAGGCTTCAAGAAACGGTGTTTAGCTCCTGCATCACACTTTGAAGCAGAAAGCTGCCTCTGATGTCTCTTCCCCATCCTCATATTAGGAGCACTGGGGCTATCAGCAGTCTCTGCCCTGTTCCCTGCCTGATCTGGGACAACAGGCTGCTCCACTTATCCCTCTTTGCAGAAGGTTTTTGACCCACAATCCCATAAGAATGGTTATCTTTTTGTCCCAAAACTGAGATAAGATTGGTAGCAGGTTCTATCTGACCTGTGTCTTAACAAGGCCAGGGAAGAATTATACCAAGCGTTTTGGTCATAAATTGAAGGGGAAAAAGAGTAACTTGAGACAAGGCTGTGTGACATAATGCATAACAGAGGCGAGGAAATGATGATCTTAAGGGTCTTTTCCAACCTAAATGATTCCATGATTCTAACTTGTCTTGCAGCACCCTGGTCTCCATCATTCCAGCTTCCTGGCCACTGCCAGAGCCTCAGTGAGAAGTCTCATGGAAAAAGGGAGGCAAAAAAATCTGTCATGCTTGGGAGGCTGATGATAATAACAATAATTTAAAAGTTATAATAATCCAGAGGAATTTTGTTTAATATAAAATGAACCCCTCTGTCTCACCCAGCTCAGTGAAGGAGTGGAGTTTGGAAGCGTGGTTAGAAATCTGGCATCCACCACGCCAACACCTGCAGGAGGTGGGTTTGATGGATTTAATCATCAAATCATCTCAATCAAAACAAAACAGTTTATCTCCAGTTCTTGGGAAGTGAGGGCTGTGCTGTGGCAGGTTTTTGCCGGCACTTTGGGCACCGGGAGTTTGCCAGGAGCCTTTGCAGAGTGGGGATGTTTGTGGGGCTGAGCGAGTGCTGCAGAGGCTTGGCTGATAAGCTGCATCCCGCATGCAGTGTCTACGTTCCCTATTGAACAATACCTCATATTTCAAGGATAAGTCACTTCCCGTCTTTCCTGGCATTCCCTGGCTTCTCTCTTAGAGCCCATTCTGAATTATTATGTTCTCAAGTTTGCCTCACCTGATGGAGATGGGTGCCAGAAAGATTTACTTGTTCTATTAAAAGATGCCCAAATTCTCATGTATCCCTTGGTCTTTCCCTGCACTGGGGGGCTGGATTTGCCAGGGTGTTTGGTGGGGATGGATGAGTGACCACAACTTCCCAGAGTCCTGCAGTATCCATCAAGGAAAAGCAATTTGGCCGCAGGCTCCTGGTAGACAGATGCAGATAGATGCCAAGTCCTGGAGGGCTTTGGGGGAAAAGTCCCAGGGAAAGGCACTTGCAACATAGTAAAATCTCCTGGGATTTAGTTCTAAACACTGAGACTTCGAGGCTAAGTTTCTTGCAGCCTTGTTGTCACCAGGAATACCCAATTAATATCAGGCCTCTATATAAAAAAATTTCAAAGGGGAAATTACGCTTGGCTAATCTTCTTTGTCTTAATTTTCCTTGCTTTGTTACTCCTTGGCTGACTGAGCCTGTACTGCATATTTATAGCAGGCTGAGGAAGGTTTGGAACAGCTTATTCCATGCAACCCTCTGGACGTGTCCCACAGCTCTGGGTTTTCTTTACCTGGATGTGGGGAGTCTTTGCAGAGAGCCTTGGGGAGTTTTCACACCCCTGGAGCACATGGGACCATAATGCAGACTGTTGGGGTTTTTTTAATGGCACAAAGTTGCCTGACACCAGAGGATGCAGAAGAAAGAAAATAATATTGGAAAAGCAATGTTGGCTGATTCTGGATAAAAGAAGATTAAAACGGGGCGGTGTGAGTGTTTAGTGTGCATTGGTGGGTGAGATTGAAGACTTCACATCAGAACAGGGTTTAGTGTGGTGTCACTTGTATGAAAAATTAGGTACAGTGCTGGGTTTGGGTATCAGGGTGAGCGTGGGGCTTTGCAGTGGGGCTTCTTGCTGAAGGGTGGAGAAGGTCCCAGTACTCTTGTTCTGCTGAGCAGTGATGTGCCTGTGTGAAAGAAAATGTGTGGTGGTTATGGACTTGGAGACAAGTTTAGTGGTGACCTAAGTGAATAAGTTGGAATTACATCAGAGGCCAGAGCTGAGGTGTGAACTGCATGGCTGAGCTGATGGGGATATTCCCCCTGGGGTGGGAGGGTGCTGTACCCTATGCAAAGTCAGGGAAGAGATGGACAACACATCTCTCTGGTTCTAGGAGGTCTTTGCCCTTCTCCTGTCCTTGTCCCTTGGCCAACTTGGTGCTAAAAGCTGAATTCTGCAGTTCCTCTTTCTCTGGCTGGCTTTGCCCAGCCAGGGCAGCACGTTACACCAGGCTGAGTTTGGGTCGGAGGGGTTTTGGCCCCGTGTTGCGTTGGGTACCGCTCCATTTGCGGATGGGGCTGGAGACAGGGTAACATCAGGCCAGACGGACACAAGGCCAGCTGTTTCCCAGAAGGGAGTCTTTGCTGTGACTAAGGGACGTGGTTGATGTTCAGCCTTGCGGTGGGGAGAGTGTGAACGGGGTGGGATTTCTGGGTGGCAGAAAAGCCCTGGGAGACTGGAGGTGATGCTTTTAGCCCATGTTCCCTGCCAACTGCTCCTTGAGGGGCTTGCACGTGGCTGTGGGCTGTCCCCACCACCACTGTGGAAGTCCCCTGGCAGAAGAGCAGTGATGTGATATCCTTCAAGCCATCTGCTTTGTGGTAACTCAGCCTCTGCCAGGAGACAGTGGATGGGAGCTCCAAATAACTGCTGCTGTGTGTAATCTCATTTCATCCATGCTTGTTCCTGTTGATGCTCCTCCTGATTTTTGCTGCCCTGTGATGGTCTGTGGTAGGAATAACCCCAGCTGTGGTCAGGTTCCTCAGTCCCTTCCCAGGAAGGGCTCCATCCAGCCCCACGTTCCCATCTAAATCAGCAGTCCTTAGTGGGCAGCACTTCAGGTTTTTTCCCAGGCTACCCAAAAGAAAAACCAACTTTCAAAAGCAGGTTTTCAGATAAATATCCAGGAAATTCCCATTTCTTAGTTATAACACTAATTCACTTTATAGGGAAGTTCTGATCCTTTCAGCCCCCATGCTCCCCTTTCACTTTTTGACCTTCACTTATTAACGAGGTTTTTCTTTCATAACTAGGGCAGAGGCAGAGTTTGGAGCACCCTGAGGCTCACCTTTAAATGCTGGTGAGATCTCAGCACTCTGGTGTTTGAGCGTGGTCCCTGAAATGCTCACGATACACCAGTGGAATGAGAGAAGTGCTGTTATCCTCTTGGTTTGGTTTGGTTTTGCCTTATGTAATCAACATTTCCAAGAGTTTTTTGGTGCAGTAAAAGCAGCCCAGTTGAGATCCTCACCCTGATAAGTGAGGTATCTGAGCTGCGTCTATTCCAGTATTTACTCCTCCAAGATGTGCAGGTGTGGGTGTGAGTTGGGTGCTGGGGACCTGGGTGGTCCCCAGTCTACCTTGTTTGGTGCCACTCTGCCTTTGCATGGCTCAAGTTTGCAGATTCAACTTGCAGTTCAGGCCTGTGCTTTATTGGTGTACAAACATACTTATTTTTAAAGCATTTCAATCCCAATAGTGCCTGTTTTATTATGCATTTGAGCTCTTTAGCTTTTTATTCCTAATTTTCTGTTGATACTTTGCATCTGCACCTGTAGATGCCCTGTTAGGTTCAAGCTCATGGGATGGGATGGTTTGAGGGCATGTCAAGGCTGTGCAAAAAGGACAAATGCTAGATTATCCAGCAATGAATTTCTTACTTAAGGGGTTTGACATAACAGAGCCTCAAGTCTAAAGTAAGACATTAGGGTTTGAGTCTTCCTGCCTGAACCAAAGCTAATAGTTTAGAAGATGCAATGCTTGGAGTGAATTTTGCTGTGCAACGACCTATTTGAACCTAGGTTTTGCACTCTGACCTGAGTTGGGCTCTGAGACTCTTGAACGTGAAAATAATCCTGAGCCTAAACTACAGCAATAGAAGCGTATTTTTGTGTGCTCTAAAAGTGCTGCTGTCCACAAATGCTGCCTTTTCAAGGGCCATTGTCTCTACACTGAGAAGCTGTATTTAAATATATCGGGGAGGGGGGGTGCCCAGCTCTCCCTCTTCCCAGGAGTATCCTGCCTGCATGGTTAGTGCTCAATGCCAGATCACTGGGTCTGTGAGTACCATGGCAATGAAAATTCAGCCAGCCTGAGCACTGCAAACTAAAAATGCAGTTCCCTGCTAATGAACCGAGCAGATATTTGCTTGCAGGATGAAGTGCCTGCTGTTAAATCACTGCAAGTTACTCCGCAGGATGGAGTTGGGCTATTTTACAGCTCCAGCTTTCCGCCTCAGTGGTAGCTGTGTTTCACCTGGAAGGAAAACATCTCTTCATCCATGGTCTTTGATTACATTGGGTGTGGGTTTTTTAGACCCTCCTGGGCAGAACATGCCTTCTAATTTTAATACCTTGATTGCTGGCTCCTCCATCTCCCAAGCATATGGAAACTGTCACCACAAACTAAAGAAGCAGCCCAGCAGTCTGTTCTGTTCGTGGGGCTATCCCAGCATGGGGTTGCCATGGGAATCGAGAGGGCTGTAACTTGTCCCATAGCAATGTGGCACAAGTTTTCATGGTGTAGGGTATGCACTGTGGTGCTATGGCTCCATTCCCAGGCTCAGTTGTAGATATATTCCCCAGAATCATAACATGCATTAGCCATCACTGAACTGTTTGGGTACTGCTCCTTTCCATGGTAATTGGCTAACAATTTGGGTAATTTGGAGCATCTGCTCCATTCAGATGACATGATGTTTCATTTCCTCTAAAGAGGCTTTTCCAAAAAGGGGTAAATATGTGTATACAACAGCCAAACATACTAAATTGGCCAAAACTATGCTTTCCCCTTATCAGCTTTCCAATTAATTCTGCTTTTATAGGTAAATGGTGTCATTGAGTTATTTGTGGTTTCAGGGAACCCAGGGAAAACTTCATTCCGTTTTATACCAAGGCAGTATGAACTGCTCTGGGTGTGTAAAAGGGATTGTAAATGGGTATTAAACCCCTTCCCAGACTTCTGATGTCACACACTGGGTCTGACTTCCAGCACTTCATTTGGGTACAGGCAGAGAACACCTGCTGTGGCTGCGGGTGCTGAGCTGCAGGGCTTGAGCAGCATTTTTCCAGGTACTTCTACACTCCTCCAGCCATCAAGAGCCTCTGTGCTCCCCAGGCTTGCTGTGGTGTCCCTCCCTTCCCAGCCCTGCTCCTCTGGGCAGCGGGTTGCTGTTTTCCTGTCCTCTCTTCCCGCCTGGCTTCCCAGTTCCCACAGGAACTGGCCCTGCCTTGACAGTCGAAATGGAAACAGGTCTGAGATAGTCACAGGGAGAGGGGGGCAAAGTCCATTTGACGTCACATCAGCTTTATCTTCTTAGGTCAAGCCAGGACCTTGCTGTTCCGTTGCTGGGTAGGAGTGACTTCCCGTGGTGTGTGGTGGGGCAGCTGCGCCCTGTATCCCTGCACACGCCAGGGCTCGGGCTGGGGATCATGACAGCAGTGTTAGAGGGTTGTGTTTTGCATCCACAGCGGTGTGTAGGAAATCCCTTGGGCTGTCTCTGGAGGCATGGCAGGCTGCGCTCATTCCCGCTCTTCCTCTGAGAGATGCTGTGGGTCCTGTGTGGCCAAAATTTGGGATCTTTGCTTCTGTTACGCACTAAATAGTGGTGGGGAGGTGTTTCCAGGGTGTTGTGTGTGACTTTTGATGGACTTGGAAGCTGAAGAAGGGCTGGGATGTGAGCTGGAATTCAGGGAGTTCCACGGTCCTGACCCAGGCTCACTGAGGGAGGGCTGTCCCCTGCTTCTTCCCGCATCCCCTCTGCAGGTTAAAATCCCTTAAAGGTCATGTGTTTACAAAGAACATCCTTCTTTGACATCTCCCCACTCCTAGAGCGATGGCAGGGCAGGGGCCCCACAGCGCTATTGCTGTGTGTGTTTTGGGCAGAGCTTCTCCTTTGCTGCCCTCAAATTAATGCAACTTTTTGTTTTCCCCTCTTCCCCCCAGTTTTATCTGCAGGCCAGATTCACGTGGAAAGGAGCCCGCCTGCTCCGTCCCCTCCTCCAGTTCACACTCATCATGATGGCGTTTTATACCGGCCTGTCCCGCGTGTCGGACCACAAGCATCACCCCACCGACGTGCTGGCGGGCTTTGCCCAGGGAGCCCTGGTGGCTTACTGCGTGGTGAGTATGGCACACCCTGCAAGTAGAACGGGGGGTCACTGAATCCCAGAATGCATTAGGTTGGAAGGGACCTTTTAAAGGCCATCTAGTCCAGCCCTCTGCAGAGACACCTTTAGATCAGATTTCTCAGAGCTCGTGAAGCTTGACCTTGAATGTCCCCAGGGATGGCGCCTCCACCGTCTCTTTGGGCAACCCATGCCAGTGTCTCAGCACCCTCAAAGTGAAGAGCATCTTCCTAATGTCTAGTCTAAACCTCCTCTGCTCTAGTTTAAAGCCATTGCCCCTTGTCCTACTGCTATGTACCCTTACAAACAGTCCCTCCCCAGCTTTCCTGTAGGTCCCCTCAGGTACTGGAAGAGGCTCTAAGGTCTCCCTGGAGCCTTCTCTTCTCTGGGCTGAACATGCCCAACTCTCTCAGCCTGTCTTCCTAGGAGAGGTGCTCCAGCCCTCTGATCATCCTTGTGGCCTTCTCTGGACTCACTCCATGAGGTCCGTGTCCTGTTTATATTGGAGCCCCGAAGCTGTAGGGGGGTCTCACCAGAGCAGAGTAGAGAGGGAGAATCACCTCTTGATCTGCTGGCCACACTTCTTGTGGTGCAGCCCAGGGTGCCGTTGGCCTTCTGGACTGCAAGTGCATATTGTTGGCTCATGCCCAGCTTGTCCTCCATCAGTACTCCTAAGTCCTTTTCCACAGGGCTGCTCCCTATTCATCATCCTCCGGTCTATATTGATAACATGGATTCTCCCAACCCCTGTGCAGGACCTTGTTGATCTTAGGGTTTGTGTGGGCCCAGGTCCCCCTGGTCTTGCGGGAATAGCAGGCATCTCCCCAGCCCGCGCTGCTGCAAGCTCATGTAACCCTTTGCTACAGCTGGGGATGTGGCAGGAGGCAGTGAGCTCAGGGGGTTTGGTCCAGTATCACAGAATCACTGGGTTGGAAAAGACCTTTGAGATCATCGAGTCCAACCATACTTGTCCTCTACTAAACCATATCCCTGAGCACCTCATTGTCTTTTAAATACATACAAGTTTGGTGACTTCTCCAGCTGCTCTCTGCAGTGAGCATCAGCACGTTTGCAAGGCTTTCTGCTGAGACCCAAATGGAGGGGTCTAGAGTAGTTGGGATATTGGTTCTTCCCAGTGCAGTCCTTCCAGAAGCTGTCCTCTGGGAGTGGGAGCTGATGTCTGCTGGGCCAGGTGTGCCTGGCTGGTGGTGGGCTTTTGATGTAGTGAAAGGGCTTGTGAGAAAATGGCAAACAAAAGCCATGCCCACTTGCCTGTGGCTGCTGGGCTTCTTCACATGTGATTTACTTTCTGAAGAGCGACCTGATCACACCGTGCTGTAACTCGAGGTGACACATGTAAATGGTTAAAGCAGGGAGGCTGGGGTTGGGTGGCTGCCTTGCCTAGAAACAAAGGGGTGGGGGGGTTATGGTCGTTCCTCTGGCTGGACCAACTCCCAAAAGCAAGGTTTTAATAGCTCACCACTTTCTTGGGGTTTGTTTTGGGAGGGGGTGTGTTTGGTGGGGTTTCTTTTTGACTGATCTAAAAGTAAAGCAGCCCTGGAGGCAAGGAATTAAGCTTGCTAACGTTATATTTTGCAAGGAGAGAAAATAGGTTATTTATGTACTTTCCACTCATTGATAGTATTTCAAAGCCAAGACAACACTCTCATTGTCAGGAAGTTTTTATGAAGTATTATTAACTCTCTGAGCTGTAGCTGTTGGGTTTTCCTCATGCCAATGTCCCAGGCCAGCAAACCCAGAGAGGGAAATTAGACACGCGTGTTCGTAGTTGTGTGCCTTCACAGGACCTGTGCCTGTCATGCCGGTGCTGCCAAGGGTATTCCTCCAAATCCATGAAGTCTTTTTCTATCCCAGCAGTGGGTGTAGCATCGTGATGGCAGTGCTGGCAGCCCTGGGGAGAAAAGGTCCTGGGCAACACAAGGAGCAACGCGGTAGCTTGTCTTAGTCCAGGAGCCCAAATTGGTGTCGTGCAAGCACCCCAAGTGCACCTCAAGCAGGCAGTTTTACAAGGGGGTGTATATCTCTCCAAGTGCTCTTCTGCTCTGGAAGTGGTGTAACAGCAATACATAGGGAGGAGTAGGGACCGGGAGATGGATCCCTGGATCCTGGCAGTGGTTTCAGAAAGACAATAGCTCTCCGGATGCTCAGGATGGGCGTCCGGATGCTTCCTGGCTGGGACAAGCAGCAAGGCCAGCCATCACCTCCTGGCCCTCCAGCAGCTG
Source organism: Zapornia atra (assembly GCA_013400835.1). NCBI lineage: Eukaryota > Metazoa > Chordata > Aves > Gruiformes > Rallidae > Zapornia > Zapornia atra. The sequence goes on along the minus strand of VZTU01022359.1, from coordinate 84,056 downwards.
GGAGCTGTGCTGGGAAGGGGAGGCTGCAGCAGCACGGGGCTGGCTTTCCTGTGTCGAGGTAAGCCGACATAGGAAGCAGCTGCCTGAAGTTTTGGGGTTGCCGGCAACTTGCACTGCTCTTCCCAGCAGGCTGGTGGATGCAGCAGGCGTCTCCAAACCCTTTGTAGGCTCGGTGGCTGGGGACATGGGCAGCAGCTTGGGACATGGGCAGGGTTTAAACCCAATGCTTGTCCTGTTCATCAACTTGTGAAGAAGCAGCAAGGCATTCTTGTCCTCCCAAACACAGCTTTGCTGGCGTGAGCTGTTGCCCAGGAGGGGCTGGCAGACTTTGCTCCATGCTGGGAGGTGGCAGCAAGGGACAAGGGGAAGAATTGCCCCAGTGCTCCTTGGAACTTGCATGAAACAGAGTTTAGCAGCTCTTTTGTTAAAATTAGTGGCATATCAGAGCAATTAGTGGTATATCCCGGGTATCCTTGCCCAGGGATCCAGCTCTCATGCACGGGATGCTCAGAAGTAGAGGGAGGGACCTTAAGACTCATCACCTCCAGCTCGTCCTGGGCACTCCCAAACACCGCTTCCCCCAGAATAGCCTTCAAAAGTCCACCCTGATGACAGTCAAGGGCCTCTAAAATACCCAAGTTATCAGGCTGTCGCTTCCAGTAGAAACCAGTTGTGAGTTTCATCTCTGAGGGCTGCCAGGGCTTAAATCCAGGTTGCGCTGCAGCAGACACATTTGTCCTTCGGTGCCTGAAATAACAAGCAGAAGACATCAGTGTCAAGCACTTCCAGCTGATGAAACATTCAACTTGTATCCAGGGTGAAATATGATGAGGATTTCTTAAATGGAAATAGCTTTTTTTGCTGTGTGTTGTAGGCAGCCTGCTATGTGTCGAGTAGTTTACCTCTCTTGTGATGGGGAGAGAGAAAAGCGGAGGCGTCGGAAGGATGTGCTCCTTCTGCCATTGCTCTGGTCAGCTCAGATGAGTTGTTTTAACCTCTCTATATGAGATTACAGATTTGCTCAGTGAAGAGAAAAGGAATAGGAATTGTTAAGTGGCAATATAAGATATTGGCTCACTTTGCATAGTATGCGCTCAGTCTTCTGCCATCAAGTTTTCTTTATGGGTGGAGAGCACCTTCTACAGGAAATGGAGCTAATCCAGCTGAAAAACTTTGCACGTTTATTAGTCCTTTTTTTGTGTTAAACAGTTGAAGCATTAGGAGGATTTAACACACTGTTTTAACCCCCCAAAGATCACGTTTCATGATTCCTGTAAGTGTTTATATAACCTCCAGCCACGTTAAAGTGAAGCATGGTTTGAAGAGAAATGAAACCTCTCACCCAGGCTCTGAATTAAACCCTGAAAAGCAGCGAGCGGCGCAGTAGGAGCTGGAATACCCAGGATGACACCCCACCATAACTCATTCCTGCCCAAAATAAGGACCAGACTCGGTGTAATCCCCATATGCTTCTTGTGCTCAGCAATCTCCCCCTATAAATTGATTTGTCATGGCTACCTTGGTGCAGAAATCAGACATCTTTTTGATTGAATCCAGCTCTCTAAGGTGGGCAGGCAAGTGAGATGGCATCAGAAATGCTCCAGGCCAGACAAACAGGGGAGTTTTAAACTTATTACCAACCCAAAAGAAAACCAGAGTGTTTCAGCATGCTTCAACACTGTGGTGCTGGAGCAAGAGGCCAGACTCGAGCATGTGGTCCTCAGAGGCTTCAGCTGGATCCTGTTATTTAACCAAAGGCAAAAACGCTGCCTCTTGGATGCCCTGTAAACAACTTTATCAGCTCTGTTGCACAACTAGGCAGCCAAACATACCAGGACAGACACTGAGAAAGGGAGCTGGTTTATACATTGGCTCCTTTCCTGCTTTTCCACGAAGCAATAAAAGCCAAGCGACAACAGCTCAGCTTCCTGCATCCTTGGTTATAATTGTAGGAGTAAATTGCCACTTACAACAGGTTCACTGTTCAGCTCAGTTCCTTATCTGCTCGCTCTGATAGGGACTTGCAAAAGTTGTTTCCAAGGATGACTGGACCTGCACAGGGCTCTGGGTAGCTAGGTAATGTGGATATGCAGATGGAAAAACCTTTGCTCCCTCCCCTTGTTGAGCAGCCTGCGTGTGCTAATTGAATTTTTCCTTTGAGCACATTGGATGTCTCCTCCCTGCAATGTTACTTGCTTCAGAAGTATTGTGTCTGAGTAGCGTGGGATAAAACTCAAATGTGCTCCTAATTCTTACAACCTTGTGGGGGTCCTCCAGGGCTTCGGCTCAGCAAACCCACAGCTCAGCCCAAATTATGGGTGCTTAAGGATGTCTGAGATGAACCAGCAGGCTTGGGCTGGCAGAGGCAGTCAGCAGCAGGACCTAAGTTTGGGGCCTTGGTGCCAGCTAGCAAAGCGATGAGTCCTCACCACCTTTTGCCCTGTCCAGAGGATCTGCGCCGTCTGACTCTCTTCCCTTCTGGCGCAGGATTGAGGTTTGGCAAGGGAGAAAGTGCCCCTGTCCTGGAGGACCGATAAGCTTTGCTCAGCGGCTGCCAAGGGAGGATGTGGAAGTTTCCTCCCAGTGCTTTGTTTCTTATTGTGTTTCAGCCTCCCGAAATTGCCAAGCGCTGGCTTTTTCACATCCGGGAGAGGGGTTACATCACGGGATATTTAGGAAGAGTCAGGAATAGCTCCTCCTCTCCTTAGGCTTTGGCTTCAGGACCAGACCCTGGCTCTGTACCAGTGCCTTGGTGGGGCATGGGGAAAGCATCACTCGCCATTGACTCATTGCTGAGAACTTTTAACACGACTCTGATTTGAAAGCTTCTAACGATGTCTGGTTGAACAAATTGTTTCTCGTCAGCTCCACCGTCCCTGAGCTCGCTCACCGTGAGTCAGGCTAGCCCTTTGGAGACCTTTGTTATTTTATTGGAGCATGAGCCATGTATCTGTTTCCTGGTTTGTGCAATGAGAGGAGAAATTGTTCTGTAATGTTTTCACTCTGTGTTTTGTGAGGTCCAAGCCTTTTTCCACACTGGACAGAAAGGTGGTAGCAGGCCTTTGGCATTTCACAGCTATTGGTGTCACAGACAGTCATTCAGTAGTATGAAAAATGCTATTTTTACAGTTTAAAGACATGTATGAATCCTGTAAACCAAGGTTTTTGAACAGAGCATCACCCAGCATGGCTAAGTTTGGCTTTTCCACTTGTTCCTACAGGTGTTTTACGTCTCAGATCTCTTCAAGCCCAAGACAAAGACTTGCCTGCCTCCACCACCCATCCGGAAGGAGATCCTTTCACCTGTGGACATCATTGAGCGAAATAACCATCACAACATGGTGTAGACCTTTGAGAAATTGGATGGGTGTTGAATTTTATTATTTTGTTTAATTTTTTAAAATTTTTTTTTTTTTTTTGCAAAAAATGACTGCTGACAGCAACTACCTGCTGCTCTCAAATCTCATCAGACAGTAGAATGTAGGGAGAGACTTTCTTGCCCGACCAGTAAAGTCTTACTCTGTGGTCTTTTCAACTTGTGACATTTGGATGAGAGGGGTGGTGGTCAACTAAGTCAAAAGCAACAGTGAGAAAGAAAGAAAGAAAAAAAACCAACACAAAAACAAAATTCAAAAGCCGAACAAACAAAGAGAGGTGCCGGAGTTCTGGATGTGCAATTGGTTTGAGTGTTCATGTTGTAGTGAACGCCAAATTGTTCATAGCCTGATGAACACTAAGGGATTTTTGGAAAGCTGGCCATCTTAGGATATTATCTTTATTTTTTTTATTATAACTATGAAGGTTTCCAATGCCTGCGAGGGAAAAAAGAACAACTCGAAACTAAATTGTATAGCACTATATCCAAGAAGCAGCACTGAGTCAAGATCTGGGATTGGTTTGTAAGAGTTGCTTTTTATCCTCTGTTTGATACTAGTTTATTTTTGCCTCCTCTATTCCATACTGTGACTTAGTTTAGAAGAAGCTTGCCCGGTCAAAGATCTCCAAAGGGTCTCTGTTCACACTACACGCCTTCAACGAGCAGCCCTGAGACGCGCAGTGAGGCTGAATAACTCCATCCTCTGCGCAGGGGAGCCACGTTTCTTCCTCCCCACTTGTTCCCTGGCAAGGGTTATCCAAGCCAGAGCCCCAGGCACCTGCAAATGGCCCTTCATGGAAAGAGCATCTTCCCCTGACCAGCCAGCGCCCCCCTAAAACTAAAGATGTCGCAGCAGCTTGCCTGCTCGCCCGCGGGAGCTGGCGGTTAGCAAGTGGGTAGCAGCGGCTCTGCCACAGGCGCCTTCGCACTACAACCTCGGGGCTGAGTCCCGAGGGGAACTTCTATTCTGCAGTTTTGGGACGGGCTGCTGGGCGGCACGTCCCAGCCTGGGTGTCAGTCGGTTTGTGCATCCCTCCCCCCATCCTCCCTCCCCGCCTTCTCTCCCTTTGGGCACCCCCAGTGCATGCTGGGGCAGGTACCAGGTCCCGTGCTCTGCTAGGTGACACCGGTGGTACATCAGTTGTGCCTATATGGAGTGTGATTTCTTATTTTTTACATTTTTATGATGTTTTTTTTGCCCGGAAACCCCAGGTTCTTGGCTTGCAGCCCTTTCACAGAGCGTGTGTTTGCAAAGGGATCCCGCAAAGCATGCAGAACGGCCATTTGCACATCCTTCTTACAGAATCCGTCCTATCATTTCAACTATAGCAAGCTATGATTTTTTTTTTATATATAAATATTATATAAATAATGTATAAAAACCTTAAAAATTAACTATGTAAAATATTATTTCTGAAACAATTTTAGATATATCCACTATGACTATAAACTGTGTCCTGACCTGTGTTATTTACATTTTGCTGCTTAAAAAAGCATTGAATTAATTTTTTTATAGTCAACTAAAATATTGTAGTTCTGTGGTAGTAATATTTTAATGAAAATAACTACAATTAGAGACATTTGTATAAAAAAAAAATCATATTAAATTGTCTGTATTTTTGTAATGTTCCATTTTGTAAAGAGATGAATATTCAAAGACTTTTGTAGAATACAAAACTGAAGTTTGTATCTGCGAAATTATTGCTGTATAAATGTGCTTTTTAAATAAAAGCTCATAACACAACTAAACATCCTGGCACGAGTTGTGTGTTCTGCCTTGGGGCTGACTTATGTCATGGAATCACAGTCACAGAATTGTAGGGGTTGGAAAGGACCTCCAGAGATCATTGAATCCAACCTCCCTGCCAATGAAGGGTCCCTAGGACAGGTCAGACAGGTTGGTGTCCAGATGAGTCTTGAATATCTCCAGAGAAGGAGACTCCACCCCCCCTGGGCAGCCTGGCCCAGGGCTCCCTCACCCTCACTGTGAAGAAGTTCTTCCGCATATTGGTGTGGAACTCCCTGTGCTCCAGCTTGAGGCCATCACCCCTTGTCCTGTCTCCACAGACCATTGAAAAGAGGCTGGCTGTCTCCCCTTGTGTCCCACACTTGTGATATTTATCACAGAAATCAGGCTCCTGCCCAATGGGATGGACTGGGGTGAGCGGTCCTTTGGGCTTTGGTGATGCATGAGGATAAAAAGGATCTGGGTAAAAAGGATTTCAGATGTCACTTCGGATGGGTGTACGAGAAGGTCCTACCAGCTCCTGGCTGGGAAGAGGCCAGGAAGACTGGCTATGCCCAGTCTCTGAGCAAGTCCCTTTTTCTACAGGGCATCATTTTTTTTTTTTCTTTAGCAATGTTACAAGCTTTAAAAAATTATTATTTAAATAAAAAAAGGCTGAAGAGCCATAGCCCAGCTGCTGGGTATTCTGGAAGAGGACTTTCCACTACACTCAGTACCAACACCTTTTCCATGCAAAACAGATGCTTTTCAGCTGAACAGAAATCTTGCAGCTTGATGGGTTGTGAAGATGTGGGTGGAAGGCAGGGAGGAAAACCCAAAAAACAAAAGAACACCTCCCTCCTGCCCCCAAAACAGCATGTGCTCCCGCACAGACATGTGCATAGTGTACAGCTACAAGGCCACCTTGGGTTTTTTTAATCTATATAATACTTTTTTTTGTCTTCCTCCTCCTGTAGAAGAAAATCAACTTCTCGGCAGTGACACACGGTCGGAGCTGCGTTTCGGCCACTCCTCGGGTGAACCACATCAGCAAGATAACATGGCACTGGGATAATTCACAAGAGCACACAGACAGGCAGCCAATACCACATCAAACTGCAAGTAACTAGCAGGTGGAAATTAAGCAGGCAGAACTCGGCGAGCACTTGCTATTATTATCCTAATTAGTAGCAATATTCTATTTCGTGTGGACAAACTTTGCGAACCCTCATCTGTCCTCAGTGCAAAGGGAGTTTTCATGGTGCCACATGTGATTATAAAGCCTTTGAGAGTTGAGTGTGTTGTAGAGGTGAGACTTTAGTTTCAGGGCTGTGAGGATAGACTCCTTATACTCAGTTTATCTCCAAAAAATGCTGCCTGGGTCTATGTAACGTGGGTGGGAGGAGGAAACCTGTCTGCCTTGCAGGAGTTCAGCCCCATGAAGCCCTTCACATGCGGGGCTGGCTTGGGTGCAGCGAGCACCAGGCTGAGAAAAGTGTTTGCTTTGCACCTTAACCCCCAGCTACTCGGAAGAAAACAGGAATACAGATGTCTGGGTGAAAGAGGAGGGCTTGGAGAAGTGTCAGAGGGGAAGCGGCGCAGAGTCTGATAAGAGCTGGGGCAGAGCTGGGCAGCTGTGGGGCCGGCGAGTCGTGGGACCTCACTCAGGATGTGTGGGTCAAGTGGGGGAGAGGGGGGAAAGGCCATGGATAAATCTGTGGAAGGTGACAGGCTTGAACTTTATAGCGTGGAACTGAGCATCAGCAACGCCAAGTGCTATTGCTGGCTGAGCAATAGCTTTAGCACTGTCATTTCCTCCTGCACTTCCCGTCTGCCTCCCCAGTGCTGTCCGGTCCCATACGCACCCTGGGGCTGGGCAGTAGGGCAGCTTCACAGGGCAGCCTGTGCCTGGAGGGTGCAGCTGTGCTGGGGCTCACTCCCTGGACTGCTTGGGAAATAATTAAAGGCAGGTGATAATTGCTGGAGGTACAGGTGGGAGAAGGGGGTATTGTGGTGGCATGGTCTGCAGGGACCTTCCTGGGTGAGCAGAACTTAGAGTAAATGTTTTAGTGCTGCAGGAGGAGTGAACTCTGATGTTAAATGAGCATTTCTATGAAACTCTGTAGAGAAGAGAAAGCATCTTGGTGGGCTGGCCAAAGGAGTGAAAATGTGGGTACCGCAAGCTGCTTATCTCTTACCATCACCATCACTTCCTGCGGAACAGGAAGAAAGAGAAAAAGAAGTGGGTGCAAAAAAAAAACAAACCCCAAGCCAAACCCATGAGAGCACTAGGATGCCATGGCAACAGCTGCTGCAGGCGGTCCTCAAGCAGCATCAGTGCCTGCAGCTGGATTTTGCACCTCATACAACTGTGACATCCAGTCCTTCATGGGAACGCATGTCAGCAGGGATGCTGAAGAGCCAGGAGACTTGAGGGCTGGAGGTTTGCATGCTGCTTCGCACGTTGCAGCTCTCTGCAGCTATCTTGGAGAGGGAGATGGATGAAGAAACTCAGGGTGCGTTCATGCAAACAAGGTGTATTGCTGGAGCCCGAGGCTGGGTGCTGGTTGTGGGCTTTAGTGCTGCAAACTCTGGGCTCTGCTCACGCCGATGCTAATCGGAGCCTGTGGAGCACCCAGTGCAGCATCTACCTTTGATACTCAGGCCTGGCTGGCAGATCCTTTCTGCATAAGAGGTTGTTCTGGTCAAACCTGTCTTTTTTTTGCACAGAGACCGGTTCAGCGTGTTTTCAGGGCCAGGATTCGTGTGTGCACCTGACTGCCATGGGAGCAGGTCTTTTGTTCTTTGGGTAAGAAAGGTTTACGCAAGCCTCAGGTTTGGCCATGTTTTGGTGTACCTAAACAGCTTCACTCAGCAAGTATGCTTGGCAGCCTTCAGAGGCTGAAGCTGTTATACTTCTGCTCAATGATTTTCAGATATGAAGTTCTCAATCGAGGGAGGGGGAGGGAGGAGATTTGTCCCACAAGCAGAGACCTGTTTTTGTCATGCTCAGAGACTTACCTTGCTTCGGGTGTCCAAAGTTTTTACCCAGGTGTTTGCAAAGTTAAAACCAGCATTCAGCCATGGAGCTGGAGAGGACTCTTCAAGCTGAAGTCCCACAGCGCTGGAGGGCTGATATCAAGCCCACGTCCACAGTTGGGGTGCAGCATGGCCATCCCTGGACCCAGCATCCCACATCAGCTGCAATTCTCCCTCCCAACTCCCCTTTCTCTTGGCACACCCTCTGCTGTCACACACCACTCTCGTCCCAAGAGGCAAGTGATTCCTTCCTTGTGTTTATCGTTACCTCTGGAGAGCAGATCAGAAGCTCAGATTTTATGAATGAAGTGAATCACTTGCCTTCTGGCTTCTGTAAACATGGTCCATACACATACCCACAGACATAAGCTTACTACCCAGCTCCTCCACCCTTGTTCCCTGGGTGCCAGGCGATGGTCCTGGCACAGCCCCATCGGCCAACCACTTGTCTTACCAGGCTACATCAAGGCTGAACAGTAGCTGTTGCCTTCCCCGAAGGAAGCAGGAGGTAGAAAACAACCTCCTGTTGACTCAGCGGTGGAAGGGGTGGGGGGGAAACACGCAAACAAACCCCAAAACCCCAACAACTTTCAATTATCATCTTTGCACACCACCCCCACTGGCACCAGCCAGCACGGGGAGTGCCTGCGTTAGCTTGTCTTGAGTTACGATTTCCTCGGGGCACAGACTACACCTATGTATGTGTTTGGGTAGCAGTGAGCAGACTGGTTGGGATGAATCCCTGCCCCCGTCCTATCTGTAGCTAGAAGGGAGCGAAGTAACCAGGAAAATCTCCCGGGTTTCCTTCGAAAGTCTCGTTCTGCAAGTTCCTGCCCTGCTCCAGAGCCGCCGATTGCCACCGCGGCGGTAGCTCGCGGGCAACGCTGCTTTTAATATATAGTGGCACAGCCCCACGGAGCATTGAAGTTTTGTCTTTAACCCAGAAAATAACCATCTTGGCCTTTCACTTTTTTTTTTTTTTTCTCCTTCTTTTATCTCTCATCAGGTGACTGTGTTTCAGGACACGTGAGGTGTGAAGCCAGCTAACCCGCTGGGATGGGAGAAATGGGAATTGAAGGGAGATCGGGCAGCTCCTGAAATCTTTGAAGTGATTAAAATTACACAGAAAAAAAAAACCCAAAAAAACCAAACCCTTGGAATAATGTGACTTCTCTTTTGAAAAAGGGATAAAATAAAGGATGCCATTGCTTTTCACCGGTGTGAAAACCGTGGCTTTCCGGCCACACTTTGACATCTCCATTTCCAGGTGTGTCATGTGAGTGCACGCTAACCGAGGTCAGCCTGAGATATAAATTAAATAAAAAGGGGTGTTGAATCAGTGCTGGGCTGATCTTTCCCCTGAAGAAACACTGGGAGTGGAGCAGGAAGAACTGTGCTGTTTTACCGAGGAACTCGGAATTAAAATAAAACCTAAAAAATAAAATTAAATTGAAATAAAATAAAAAATAAATTCAATAAAAAGGAAATAAAATAAAATCGAGAAAAGACAAGAAACTCCCTTTTTTCTGAAGGAGGGAGGGAGCCAGATCTCCCCACAGCACCATCATTTCACAGCGACCTGCCTTCTGCACAAGTGCATAATTTGCTTATTTTCAAAGAAATTTTAGTGATGTTGAAGGCAAATGAATAACATTGCTCCAGCCTCCCAGGGCTTGTCTGAACAATTAATGTTTAATATGAGGTAAAATTTTAATCCATTTCATTAAACTGTGTAGATATTCTTAGTTCGGTTTTAAGCAGGATTAGTCCTGTTTACCTTAGGTCGAGTAAGCACAAGTACAACTTCAGCTGATATAAGACTTGTTTAAATTAAAGGAAGAATAGCTACCAAGGCTTAAGGGAGGGAAAAAAAAAGACAAAAATTGGGGTTTGCTTTGAATTTTTTTGTTCTTTACAAAGTATTTCTTTCCCTGGGAAAATAATAAAATCTAGGAAAAGACTATGAAAGTTTTGCTTATAGTTGATGAGATGGTTGCAGCTGAGAAAACACTACTTAATTCAAGAGAGGTGATCCGTTTCAGCAGAGCCAGCCTAAGCATCCCCATGAATAGATGCAGAGTAAGGCTGGGGCAGTTAGACCTGGTGGCACTTTCAAGTTAACCATTTCTGAGTGTCACCAACACCAACCATAAACAGGAATCAAGGCCAGCAGGATGCTCCAGCTCAGAAATGATCCATCAACCCTTGCGTTTCATCTTGTAGACTGTAGGCCATGACTAAAGTATTATGTATCCTTTAGAAAAGACACCAGGTCTAGATGTAAAGGTGCCAAATAATAATGGATTTACCACATCCCTTGGCCAGCTGTCCCACCAGCTCCATGGCCTCACTGTTAAAAATGTATTGTTAATACTTCCCTTGTATTCTATTACTGACTGCCTCTGTGTTCCCATGCCCCATATCCCTTTAATTTTATAATAATAATAATAATAAAGTCACTCTTATTAAGCCATGCCATTTTCCCCCAGATGAAGCCCCTGATTAACTTTTCGTGGGATTTGTTCATAAAATAATGCTTTTAAATGTAAAGCTTGCTCACTTTTTGCTCAGGTTTTTTTTTTCCTTCCCCTACAAGACCATAAAAAAGGCAGTGAGTTAACACAAAATCAGTGGGGAAGGGACTAGCCAGGGAACAATTTTTCTTTTTACAAGAAATAAGATAGGAGCACCTTCTGCTTGTAGGTCAGATTTAATCTGATGCTCTCCAAGAGGTGTGATTCCTTATCAGGTCTTAACCCCTTCACCTTCCAGGCCACAGGAGAATCAGACTGGATAGCATTCACCCTTGTCATGTTTTTTTCAGTCAGGCACTTTATCTGCGAGACCTCAGGGTACTTCAGTAAAACAGGTAACTCCCTCTCATGGGGCTGTCTGAAGCTGCAGAAGAGGCCTCTTTTCAAGAGGAACGTTAATGACTTCCATGCCAACATGTTAAGATGCATTTCTTCAAGGAATCACAGAATGATTAGGTTGGAAAAGACCTTTACAATCGAGTCCAACCATACGTGTCCACTATTAAACCATATCTCTAAGTATCTCATCTACCCATCTTTTAAACACATCCACGGATGGTGACTGAACCCCCTCCCTGGGCAGCCTGTTCCAGTGCCAAATAACCCTTTTGATGAAGAATTTTTTCCTAATGTCTGATCTGATCCTGGTCTGGTGCAGCTTGAGCCCATTCCCCTTCATCCTGTCACCTGTCGCTTGGGTGAAGAGACCATCGCCCACCCCTCTACATCCTCCTGTCAGATAATTGCAGGTGGTGATAAGGTCCCCCCATCAGCTTCCTCTTCTCCAGGCTAAACACCCTCAGCTCCCTCAGCCACTCCTCAACAGGTTTGCTCTCCAGCCCCTTCCCCAGCCTGGCTGCCCTTCTCTGAACACAGTCCAAGGCCTCAATGTCTTTCTTGTACTGAGGAGCCCAGAACTGGACACAACACTCAAGGTGTGGCCTCAACAAGGCCGAGCATAATCACCTCCCTGGACCTACTGGCCACACTATTTCTGATACAAGCCAGGAAGGTTGATGGGTGGGCAGCATTTCTGAGCTTGGAGGGTAAGTCACTTCTTACGTGCTTTATACTTGAGAGAACTCAGGTGTGGTGCCGTTAGGCACGTGAACTGGGCCACCATGAGATAAGAAGTATATCACAAAAGTCTTAGAAATTTCAGAAGATTCCTTTGGGCAACGTGAAGCTGGGGGGTTAAGAAGTCCTGGAAAGATGTTTTTATCATAGATGGACACGTACCTTAAAATTCGTACAGCAGAAATATCTAGAATCATTTCAGGTTTTCAAAGCAGTTACAAAGGAACTAGAAGTCACCTCTATGCTGAATTCTTCCATGACAGCTGACATACCAGTAGAGCCAGAGCAAAGCTGAATGTAGATTTGACCTTGCTGAAAGCAAACAGCAGCACACTGGGTTGATAACAGATAAGGGCACAGACACCAGCGAATGTGAGCTGCACAAAAGGCTGCAGAAGACTTTCCACCCACTGCATTGTAATAGGCTGGAGGGGCAAGGGGAGGGATGCTAGGCAGAGGGTTACATCTTTGGTCTTATTTATTAAGGAGAACATATTCAAATAACTGTATGCCTGTTCCTTGTCTGAACTGGCACCAAAAGTAGGAAGGCAATTGAATTTCCAAGCTCTTCCAGGAAGATCTGAATAAAGGAGGCAAGCTTACTCCAGGCATTAAGCCATGCATGTCTTATCTTGCAAAGATGGGAGCAGTTGCCCACAGAATTGGGCCAGGCTAGGCATGAGCAGGTGGATTAACTGTTCAGAGGAAAGAGCATGGAAAGCAGCTTTCTTGCAGAGCAGGTCTCCATACAAATAAGTCTAAGGCAGCAGGGATTTGTGCTTAAGCTAATGAACCGCCCGTCAGCCCTCTCTGGGAGAAGATATTAGCACATAGCGGTACAGCCTTCGACAGGCTGGCACCTCTGCAAGGAGCCAGAGGGTTGGGTAGAGAACAGGCTGCCTGTAGCCAACCTCCCAAAACAGGCATTGTGCTTTAATGGAAACCTAACACAAACAGCTCCAGCACGGGACCCATAACGAGCTTCCAGTTTGCCTCAGGACATTTTTCTCCCAATTCAGTTATATTTACAAGCAGCTATTTTTGCTTAAGTAGAGAAGGGGAAAAAAAAACCCCTTGCATACATTGAGGTCCATGTGCCCCTTCACCCACTGCTGCAATGGGGAAGGGGTGACCTTTCAGGGGGGTTCACGAACATGCATCAGCTGCTGTGCTTTATTTTTTGTTGTGGGGGAAGATATATACATTTTGGCAGGTAAAAGCCAGGCAATGAATGGATTTATTAAACAGAAAATGAGCTTGAGAACGCAGAGACGCAGAACCAGTTGTATGGTGCCAAGGTGGACAGGAGTGGGGGGACGTTGGGGCATGGAGATGGGTTTGGGTCTAAAGCAGTCACCTTTCTCTGCCCATGGAAAGCCTCTCATGGGTCTTTCATGGTTGGGTTCAGGTACTCCAGAAAACCTGGGCGGGCCCAGAAAACCAAGGTGGGTGTCAGGAGTCAGAAGGGAAGTGTATCCTCAAGGGACATCCCTATGCTATGTCTCCCAGTCTACACCATCAGCCAAAGTGGGTCACCTTACCCAGAGGAAGCCGATCTGCTAGTATTTCTAGTTACCAAAAACGTTTGGGGTCTCTCCTAGCCACTCCTTGTTTAATTAAGGCACCTCTGAGTTAGGGGTTTCCCCTGAGAAATTCCAATATTTTATTGTGTGTTTTCCTTCTTAACACAGACAGAAAATCTTCTCTTTTTTTCCCTTTTTTTTCCCCATGAATGGGGGAATTCCAAACAATTCCATGGAATGGGTAATTCCAAACAATCCCCCTTAGAAAATGTTAAACATTTTGGTGCCAATCCGTTTTCCCACCTACAGAGCAGCCCCACATGGTTGCAGGCACTAAGCACAAGAGAAGCATCCTTCACTCCAACAGCACTTACAATCACAAAACATTTAAGGAGTATATTTTTCTTTTCTTTGGGACTTCAAGACATGGTGCAAGCAGCAAAAGAAACTTCAATACTTATAAGAAAGTACAGTAGCAAGGCTTGCTCTTGGCCAGCCCACCAGCTGGGGTAGAAGGAGAAGCATGGGGAGCTGACCTCAGGTTCTCCCAGGCAGCATCTGCACTAGCACATTTGCTTATGAACCTGTGGGATATTGCCTGGAGCCTTGCTCCTGGGCTCAGCAAAGCTTGGTCCTCCCGGCATAGCTGCGGGGTTCCTTAGCAGAGGTTACCTGTCTCCTTTCCCCTGAGCTAATTGCTCCTCCGGGCTTAGCAGATGCTAGAAATGATGCAGCCATCCCTTCACTAAAACTTCCAGGAGGGTGGTATTTGTTGTAACGACCCATTTCCTCTCCCTCGGGCAATGCAGGGAGGTAAAGTGGGAGTTAACATGCCAAAGATAATGAAGTGATGGGGATTAAAATGACTCCACCGATACCAGTCGCCCAGCTTTGTTTTCCCCCATGCGCAGTTTGCTCTGGGACACCTACCAAGCACCTGAAGGTCTCTGCGAATCTTGGCGTTTCTCTGGGGGGGTTATGTAGGTGCTCTGCTCTTGAAGATTTCAACAGGAGCTGGTGCTACTTGGGAACAAATAACCTTTTATGTCAGGACCCCAAATCCTGAGCATGGGCCCTGCATGCTGCACCCACACAGCGTGCCTGCCATAAATAGCATTAAGTCCTACGACGCTTAATCTGCATAAGCACATCATAATTAGATAAAAGTCAAGGGAAACATCCTTCACATTCTGCATATAGCTCAGGCCAGAGTCAAAACAAGTGCCAGCAGATAAAGTGTGTTCTGACAGCACAGGGATTTCCAGGAATGCTGCTTTCCTAGCTGAAAAATCTCTGTTGTCCGAATGCACTCAGCATTTGAGCAAACAGGGGCTGAGCTGAAGTGAGAACTAACTGCCGGGGCCCAGCAGCACATGTTTCACATTAAGGAGCTGTTTGAGGGGCCTATGTGGCTTAGTGGATAAATCATCAGGTTTGTCCCCTTGCAGCTTACAAGTCCAGAATAGCCTGCGGTCCTAAAGGGGAAAAAACTCAGCCCAGGTTCAAGAGTTTCCATCGCAGAGGTTGTGCTCTGGTGTGAAACCGTTGGTGCATGTGCCAGGTCTGGGGGCCAGACCTGTGGGAAAACCCAGCCCCACCTTACATGGGACCCTGGGAGCAGTTGCAGGATGTGATGGCCCCAGTCCTGCCATGCACAGCCCATCCATGGATGTCCTCTATCCACAGCCTCGGGACCAAGACGGTCTATTGCTGAAACGTGGGAAAAGCAATGAAAACAGTGATGAAACACAAGCCCGAGAGGATCCAGCACACAAATAGCAAAGGAAGGAGAGATAAATACTAAGATAGCCTTTAAATATCCACGGAGGACACCAGCCAGGAGCCAGTTTGGCTACAGGGGAATGGACTGGAAGCTAATGACAGATGATCCCCATATTACCGAGTGGCGAAGTAGATGGCTAACCACCATTTTCACAAAAAAAGCTGAATGTCACATCCTAGAGCTCAAGTTCATTTCCTTGGGAGGAAAAGGACTGCTAAAAGCCTTTAATAGCTCCCATTGAGGCAATCGTGATTATAAGGAGATGGGAGGAAGCTGGGCCTGATGTATGAGATGCCAAGACTTGAATGCGGTAAACAAGGGTAGGGGAATATTTGTTTTGAGAGCACGCTGGGTACACAGGAAACATCAAGCAATAAGAGGGACAACTCTGCACAGGAGTTCCCAGTCCTATATTTAAGAGCAAATCAAATTAAGGGAGGACCCTGCAAATTATAGATGTCTACAAATAACCCCAGACCTTTTGTCTCAGCTGTGGGAAGATCCTGAGGACACCGATAACAGAGCTTGCATTGCACAACGCTGGGAAGCAGGAGGCCTGGTGGTGTGTCCACTCTCCCCAGGATCTTGGCTCTAATTCGGGCTACGGGCTGCAGGGGAAGGTGGAGAGAGCCCAGGAGAGGATAATTATGGAACGACCTGTCGATGGAGGAAGTGGCTTCCCAACCTCTCTTTACTTAGAGCCCGTGCTCTGCTCAAAAGCAGGAAGATTTATAGCCCTCCCCATGGTTGTGTTGTTTTCTCCTTCTGGCCAGATTAGTTTAATAAATGAGAGGCAGGGAAAAAACTGCTGAAAAGCAAAGCCCCTACAGCGATGCTGTGTCACATCATTAACTAAGGGGACTTTTTACTTAAGAGGAGTTGTTTAAGCCATAATTGCAGCTGAACTCCCATTTGGAAAATGGCTTTCAGTCTATTGGGGCTTCTCCTGTAATTTTAACAGGATGCAGCGTTTGAATCCTCATCTTCCACTTTCGAGGGCAGCATAAAGGGATTATATAATATCGAACAGCAGCTGTTTTTCAGGCTGTATTTTCAGGTGATTCTGCCATACACAAAGGCTCTTTCTGAAATTAAATACTCTCTGTAAATGTCAAATAGTATTTGGTTCTCATTCCTGAGGTCTGCACGCCATGCCTTGTAACAAAACATAGGCTGAAAACTAACCTGACTTGTATGAGAGAAGGAGTATCGACTGGGAATTTCCAAATCCCAGCATCACTGGGGCAGCTGGAGCTCAGATTATCAAAGGTGAAGATATCACTGTGTCCTGAAACACGGGTTAACCACGCCTGCAATATTTACTGTCCCCCAAGACTGGATTTGGTATACTGAGAACACACTGGCATGTTTAAACATGTTGCTTCATTGCCATTTTGATCTAAACCAATTATGGATCTATAAACCAGCTCTGAGGTCACCACACAGCTTCTTTGGTGATAATAATAATTACATTCCTTGCATTTACACTGCATTTTTCATTTGTAGATCACAGGAGACTTCATCAAAGGAGGCAGCAATCATCACTTCCCATTATTACTAGCAGAGACAATGAGGTATGGAGAAGGTAAACACCCTGTTTGTCTCAAACTAGGGGTCAGATGGGGGGGATGGCAGGAATTAGGAGCCCTGTGGGACCTTAATCAAAGGAGGAGCCATAGCTACTGACCTACTCTCCCAATGGATTAGTATGAAATTGCCCAAATCCTAATGGTGAAGAGATGTTTGGGATGTTTTGGATACACTATTTCTGCTTTATTCTTTATCTTTTCTTTGTTTTCTTCAAAATTGTTGATGGAAACCGGCTCTTGCTAACAAAGCTCTCCTGAAGTAAGGTTTTTTGACATCATAAGGTACTGTGCGGTCCAAAAATTTTGTATTTAGCCACAAAGACCCTTGACGGAGATGTGGGAACCCCAGACCTATGTCAGACTTCAAAGCCAAATCCCCCCCATTCCAGATGGGCTGGCTGCAGTCTTACCAACATGGTGCAGCTGGTCCAGACCACTCACAAAGACACGGTTCATCCAGCCAAAATACGTAGCAGCTAGCCATCTTGCCTGCCAGAAGACTCCCACTTTAACTATTTCTCCAAAAACAATTTAATTATAGAATCATAGAATGGTTAGCGTTAGAAGGGACCTTAAAGACCATTAACTTCCAACCCCCTGCTTCTATCCCCTAATGTCTTATATCCCCTAATGTCCCACCAGTTGTGGGACAAGACATGAGCTGTCTTCCTATCTGAAAGCTTTGAAAGGTGTTGGTCTCACATCCACTTCCCGGCGACCAGGGCCAAGTTTTGGTATCTCAGCAAATTCTTCCACCCGTCCTTGTGTGGGCACTTTCCTGCCCATATTTAAGCCTTGCACAGGCCTGTTCTGCTGTCACTCCAACAAGAGAGTAGTAAAAAAAAGACAGTAAAAGCAGAAAAGATGAGCCCGTAAAAATGTCATCTGCTGTATCTTCTTAAGAAAGACACTAATACTGGGTTATGCAACTGTACATTTTTGTTTCAGATCATTTTTAATCAGACTTCATCCATTCCAAAATTGAAGTCTAGGAAAAATAGCAATTTTTAAATAAGAAGAAATGGTGCCTTCTTGTAAAACAACAGCAAAACAACTCTTCTTCGCTCTTTTGGAGTGAAGACTTGATCTGGAGCCTGTTATAATGCACACAGTCATTTGCATTTTGCATTCAGCAATGTTTTGGGCTTTTGCCTGTAGCTTCAGCAAAAATAACCCAGTGAGAGCTATTTGTGGGTTTGATTCACGTTTTGGTGTCAGAAAAGGACTGAAATCTCAAAGATGGAAAGAAGTTATTTCTCATAATTCTGCAAGTCTGCCCTTCGTTTAATAAAGCTTTTATTGCTGTTGTTGTCCTGGCCTCCTTCACTAGAGCAGGCATAATCCCTAAAGAAATGAGGAGCTGGCAAGTTAGCCACAAAAGGAAGACTGGCATCCCGGGTTCTTTTAAATATGAAGGTGAGCTTTGCAACTTTAATTTCTTTAGGTTGGATTCTATTCATTCAATTTAGCACATGAAGAAGAGGGGCAGGTTCATTACAAAAGCCAACCTAACAGCTCTGGTGACCTCTGTGCTCTGCACTGGGCTGTGAGATGGCAGGCCAAGGATTTGCTTTTTTCCCCCCGCCAAAACAGCTGGCCTACTGGGAGGCAAACAGTTGTGGACTCACCAACTCAAGCCTAAAAATCCCGGGCTGGAGGCTAACCCCCCTCGTGTCCTGCAGAAGCAACGGAGCGTTTTATTGCGAGGCGTAGCAGCGATTATTTGGGGGCTGGGGCTGCTCTTGCTGGCAGCTCCCAGGACAGATTTGTGTCTCCACTGAGTTCTTGTGCAAGACTCGCCAAGTTTCATGTCCCCGGTGAACCTGAAATGTGTGTTGTTTTCTGTTTTAGACAGCTCCCAAGGGCGGAGAGAGGAATTAAACCCCATCCCGAGGGTGGCCGCTTGCCCTCGGTGAAGGAGGATTCGGCATGGAGGTGCTAATGTGCCTAATAAAACCATCACGGCGGGAAAGTGTCGGGAGTCTCTTTTCTGATGGAGCCCATCTAAATACCAGTCCTCCATGGCAGCACATGCTTAGGCTATAAAAAACTAGCAAATGAAAGGATTTTTGCCATGACTTCACTTCCCAAATCAGTATTCTCCATGGCTGACCCCGGGGGTGGGAGCATCAGCAGCCCAGGGATCCAGTGCTGGTGCTGAGAGAGAGTGCATTGTTACACCAAGCAACCACCATGTACATTAGGATCTGTTGTGGAGACAGAAAATGGAAGAGGAGACAGATTCCCTTGGGAGACAGGCTCTACTGAGGGGAGGGGAAGGCTTTCTGACCTGGCAGGTGATTGCCGTCCCCAGGGGATGCTGCAGAGCAAAGCCCCCCCTCAAATAGCTGCCTGCTGTGGAGAGGCACTGGAAACCCTCCTCTGCTTCCAAGGAGATAAAACCAGTCTGCGGACGTTGTACGTTCAAGCTGATTTAGATACAGCTGGCGTACTGGGAGCTGAAGGTAATTTATTTCTCTTGGCTGATGATCTGCTCCCTTTGAGGGCTGAGTTTTCCAAGCTCTTTCTGCTTGGCCGCAACATTTGTACCTCTGACAATTATTGTTGTTTTAATATTAAGCTAAGAGCTAATGTATTAGGTTAATATATTAAGCTGGTAGCGTGTAGACTCTTTAGCCGGTCTGTTTTGGTGACACACGAAGGAGATTTTCTAGATAGGCTGTTCAAACCCAGCTCAACCCTAGTCTGGTATTTAACTGCGGCTTGCAGAATATAATGGCTGAATGAATTTAGCCCATGCCCACAATAACTCTCTTTGACTGCAAAAGAAGTCCCAATAAACATGTCATTCAGATGCGAATGTATTCCAGTAAAAATTAGCTGAGCTGATGCTATGAATAACCTGCAGAGCTATAGTGCAGTTTCAATTGCCCTCCCATCAGATGGGACCGAGATGATTAACACCAGATCAGCCACGATATTTGTATCGCTCGGATCATGGTGTGTCATAAGCAAATGCAAAATTGCATACTGTATTGTAACAGCAGGGATGGGAAGAGCCACGTAATGAGCTGGTTTTATAGTGAGAAACAAATGGGATTGTAACGCAACCCTGGAAACAAGGGAGCGCTTCCAAGCGGGGTGAGGGAACAGGACAGCAGCATGTGAGAATGGGTCTTGGGTTAAATCAAGTAATTTATATAAACGGAGATGTTGGGTGGGTTTTTTTGTTGTTGTTTTATTTTTCCTTGCAGCAGCTCATACGATACCACATGCATCCGAATAAATGCCGTGAACAGCGTAACCCCCAGACCCATCCAGCCTGGGAGGGCATTTTATAAAGTTAAATTATTCTTCTTTGTTTCTGCTAAAATTAACCACTGCAAGTTTCTCTATTACCTTCTCTCCACACCCCCCTGCCCCCAACTTTGTTAATAATGGGGTTCCCTCCTGTGAATCTGCCCCTCCAACAAGAGGGTCCCTCCCCCACCTGCGGCCCCTCTCCACCCAGCGCTATTTTGTAAGATCTCTTGTCACCAGGG
The DNA here is from genome assembly GCA_013400835.1 of Zapornia atra. Classification (NCBI taxonomy): domain Eukaryota; kingdom Metazoa; phylum Chordata; class Aves; order Gruiformes; family Rallidae; genus Zapornia; species Zapornia atra. The sequence continues at coordinate 63,906 of VZTU01022359.1, read as the reverse complement.
CTCTGCGAAGACTTCGGCGTGTAATGGGAAACATGTGTCTTTCCCTGGCGCTTGCAATCTTACCCAGAGGAGCTCCAGCAAGGGCTGGGATGGGAGTGCTCTCGCTGGAGACGGGGAGCTGATTGGGGGGGGGGAACTCAGAGCCGGCAACTTGGGTGTTTCTCAGTTTGCTCTCAGAACTGCAGGACCTTGCACAGTCATGACAGCAGCAAATGGCAGTTTCTGCTCTGGAGGTGGGGAGGAGGGGGGCATGGATACATTGGGAAATAGCACTTGTGACAAGCAGCCTAGACAAAAGGGAGCAAAGGCGAAATAAATGGCTTTTTAGAAGATGGCAAAAGAGACGTGATGGTAAAGCACACCCCACCCCATCCCTAGATAGGAGCCTCAGCCTGCTGCAGTTTTGTACATTTTCCTGAGCAAAATGAGAGAGAGGAAGAAGCTGAAGAAGATGCAGAGAAGTTGGGGAATCATTGGGGTTTTAAAATTATGTTTTGGTGCATATCATCACCATCAAAAACCAAGTAATGGATGCATGATAAGTACGACACATACCACATTCAATACATATGGGATAACAGGCCTTGTTCCACACTTATTCTTTCTGGATGTTTTAATCTGTAGTCTTCTGGACAAAGAAGATCCTGTAAAGAAACCGGTGCAATGCACAAGGACACCAGGCTCAGAATATAGGTGAGGTTCACGCCGGCCATAAAACCTGCTCCTCCCCTTAGCCATCCCCTTACATTTTCTGGGGTACTGGGTTGTCAGAGCTTCTAGAGCTGCTGGCCAGCCAGAAATACAGTCTGGAGCAATGAGGACCCAGACCTGATTGCCATGTCTAAAATCTGAGTGTGACTTGGCCTTCTCTGGGATTAAACACTGGAATAACAAAGCATGCAAGATCTGGCCAGTGCCTGACAGCCAGTGCTTCTGTCTTTCCAACAGCCAACTTCATTCTGAGAATAAAAAAAAAAAAAAAATAAAAACCATCAGTCTAAGGCTGAGGCACGTTGTTGTTTCCTTGTGAGTTCACTTGCAAAGGTCACTGCTCCTCTCCCCCTACCCCCCGCCCCAGCGTCTCTCTCTCTCTCTCTCTCTCTCTCTCTGCAACTCTTTTGTTTGTGCAAGACTTCAGGAATTAAAACCTCATTTCAAGGGTTATGAGCAGACCACAGCCACGATACATTGCACTGATTACCAGCAGCAGGCGAGCTTTTCCCCATCAGCTCTGTAGCCACAAGATCTATCTGGCTTACACTGATTTTTCCTGCCCCTAGATTTTATTATTTTTTTCCTAGCTAACAGGGACACGGTTGCATTAGTGGAACAGACTTGTGATAAATGACATAGGATTATATTGTTACAGGGAATTGCCATCGCCTCAGCGGTAATAGAAATAAAAGGGGGAAAAAAACCCCCACAGAGATAAATAACTGGAGAACGGCATGGAGTGCAGTGAGAAGAGTAATGGCTCTGGTAGGGAAGCAGCTAGATGTCTTCCTCAGGTGTAAAGATTCATTTTTGGAGACATCTTTGCATGAAAGAGACAAGCTATAGGAAAATAGTTGTCTTTATGGAAATGGTGGCTTCCTAGGGGCTTATGTTTCCCAGATCTGGAGTTCGTTTGTCGAAGCAGTGGTGGGAACAGCATTTTCAAAAGTGAACAGCAATTTTCAGCGGCCTAATTTCTGGGTGGGTAGATGGAGAAACCTTGGAAGATGCCAGAAGCAGCTGGTGCCTCTCCTGGGCAAGTCAAGTTTCTTGCAGTGGGACCCGGGGAAGCTGAGGGAGCCCAACATCCCTCAGTGCTTTTGCAAACAGGCACATCATTGATTAAAGGCCTGGTAGGAATGTTATCTTTCCTGGCTTCTTGCATAACAGAAGATAGCTAATTAAATTCTATAATCTTTGCATCAAGCCTGTAATTCCCTGATTGCATTAGCGTAGTTCTTTGAGGAAAAGCCCCATCCTAAATGCCCTGAGAAGCCTCTTGCCTCCCTGAGCAGTCTTTACAGTCACCCATTAGAAAGGGCCATGACTAGAAACACTTTAACATTTCCACCTCCCATTTGGCCTGATCTTATCTGGGTTGAGCTTCCAGTCCTGGCATCATTTCTGCTAGCTTAGTCAAAGATTGATTTGCCATCAGAAACTTTTCCCTGCTGTGGGGACCATCCAGCTGTGATGGAGCCACCTCTTGCCCTTCCCTCTTGGTGAGATCAACGGGTCAAACTTCTGAGATGCTCACCCCAGCCGAGTTTTCAAATGTCATTTTCCAGGTTTGCTTTCCTAAACCCTCAATAATTCACCAACATCCTCTCCAAAGTCCAGCCTCCACACCAAGCCTGAGCCAGCCACATTCCCAGCAGCGCTACACACAGTAGCAGCAACACTTGCCTCTTTTATTTCTCTATATCATTATGTTGATGTAATAAATATGCAGAGGAGCTCCAGGCACCATCCATTTCCTTTGTTTGAAATGCTGTACCACGTTCTCCCAACTGGATATTATGGTATGATTATATACATGCCGGAGAAATAGCTCCCGATGTCAGTGCTGCTGTTATACTGCATCTCTGCTTCCCTGCCTTCCCCTTCGCCTTTCCCAGCCCACATTCACACGCTCCCATTACACAGCTAGCCTATACTTTACTCCTCCTGTTCTTGCTGCAGCTCCACTCAGCGAGGGAAGTCTTGATTATACGTTGAGGCCAGATGACTTAAATCACAGAAAAAAAAAGCCCCGAGCATGGAGGAGCGTTGCCTTGAGGTCAAAATGAAGTCAGAGCCCTCTGGTTGGGAGGCAGGTCCTTGCTGAGAGCCAGCAGGCACCTCCTCTTGCTCTGCCAAAGCTCTGCACGCCTGTAAGGACCTACCCTCCACTCGTGGAAACTCCAACCCCTCCACTCATGGAAACTCCGACCCCTCCAAGCCAACCTGTGGTGAAGTGGGTACAGGAGAAAAACCTTATACACAGGCTGCAAACTTCAGGCATTGGGAAGATTCCTGCCTGTTTCCAGCAGTGGGAAAATGGTCTGAGCAGGGAAGTCATATTTACATAAGTCAAGGAAAACACTGTTTCCTTCTTCAGCAGGAAACAGAAGGTATTCTCAGAGCTTCAGCAAAAGAACATGAAATTAAATAAAGCATTGGCAGCCTAAACTTGTTTTATTCCTGTGGTTTTACAATCTCTGAGTCAAAATAAACACATTTGCAATCTCAGGAGAATTATTAGGGTAATAATAGAGGAGGGGGGGAAAGTTATTTACAGGCTCCAATGGAATCGTTCAATGAATCATGCGAACTGAAACGACAGATCCAGGGCAAGAAAATTCACATCTCTGTGACCATTCGGTTTGGTTCTTCTGTTATCAGGAGCTCTGATGCTATGGGAGAAGATTGGGAAAATCTTTGGGTGCTCCCAGCAGGCATTTTGCCTGAGAGAAGGGTGATGATCAATACTTAAACACCAAATTTCTTTCAGTTAAGAGTTGAAATGGATTTTAGCAGTGGTGTCCCTCCTTAAGCCTGGGGTGGGCTCTCACGGGTGGGTACCAGAGTAGAGCTCCTGGGTGGGGGCTTCCATCCCAGGCATAGCACGGAGTTAATGCAAATTAAAAGTTTGAATACTCATACCTGGATCTGCTAAGCATCTCAGTGCTGAAACACTAATCCGATTCAGTACTGATTTTCCTCAGGACAAGAGGCCAACAGCCCACACCTAATTACAGTCCTCCAACTTCTTTTCAGACTGGAGCAGTTGTGTTTGCCCACAACATTATAAGGGCATCCCTATGGGCAGCACTTTACGTAGCTCCCTGCCCACTTCTTCTAGTTTATGCCTTTCCTGTGAAATTCAAAGATATTGCAAAGGCAGTCCTTGTCTAGTTGAATTCCTGTCTGCCCCCTATGCATGTCTACATTTATGCAGTGTAAATGAATGGAAGGGTTAGGTGTTCATCTAATACATAGGTTAGGTGTTCATCTAATACATATATGTCTCTCTGCATGTGCATTAGAACCTATCCCAGCCTTAGGGAGGGATGCTGCCATTAAAATCTATACATATATGCACACATATATATCAAGTACATATATATATATATATATACACACACATATATATTAGATAAATAACTAACCCTTCCACTCATGTACACTGCATGTTTTAGGCATTTAGGCACATACATATATTTATCATCAGCATCATATTGCTCTTGGGAGCTGTGTCTACAGCCAGCAAGAGCTGCAGGTACATGGGCAACTGAATGTAATTACAAGAAGTAACTACAAGCAGTAGTTACAAGGGTAAGTCCAAGAGGTGGTTACCAGAAATTGCTACAAGAGGTAGTTACAAGGGAAACTACAAGGGTAAGTACCAGAAGTAGGTACAAGGCTCTTGGCACTGGGAGTGTGAAGGGCACAGGGCAGGAAGAGGAGCCAGAATGTGGATGCCAGAGTGGTAATGATGCAATCACAGTGAAGCTCTTTGCAAAGTTCTTGCCTTTCTCCAGGATGGCAGGAGACAAAAGCAGAGAGCAGATAGGTGAGAAAATCTTCAATTGCTTGCTCCTTCAAACCCAAATTGGGCTGGAGGAACACTGCCCTGCACAAAGCAGTTCCTAGGCTCAGGCTGCTGTTTAAAGGGTAGAGGTTAAACTCGGAAGCAAGCCTGTAATTCTCACTCATATTTCCCTTCTGGCAATGTATATATGGAAACCCACGTACACATGAATAAGACACGCACGAGACGTCCATGAAGCCTCGTTATCTTTGCTTTTGTTCTGCTTTCCTGGTGCTTTTTTAATCCCTGTACTGGTATTAATTGCCTTGGGATTGACTCCCTTTTCCAGGATAAGCTTTTCACAGGGCTGAAGGGCTCTTTGTTCTCGCCCCACCGCCCCTCAGTGTTGTTTGTTGTGCGGTCCCTGGGGTGTGCTTGTGCTCTTCCAGGGGGGCCAGCAGCGGAGAGGAAGAGGCAGAGGATGTGAACTCCCATGTTTGAACACAAAGACGGAGAGAGGAGGACCTGTTTACCCTTCTGGTAAATGCTCCCCAGCAGACAGATTTCCACAGTGTTCAGGAGTAAAACATTAAAAAAAGGGGGGGTAGGGGAGAGGGGATGTAGGCTGACGGGGTGCCGTGGCGCTGGTTTTCTCCCCACTGTGCAACACAGTGGCAATGTTTGCAGACCTTGCTGCTGCTCTCACCACCTCTGTGCTTAGGTGAATTCTTCAGATTCGTGTGGGAGTCGCTTATGGGACTTCCAGGTATAAAACTTGTTGGCGCCAGTGAACTGTTTCACATACCATGGCAAGGAACGTAAATACATCAGTGCCGATGGCGCTTGGGAGAGAGCCACGGCCATTCCCAGGCACGTAGGGCTGGAAGGGACCACCTAAGTCACGGGGCTCAGTCACCAGCTCCTCACAAACACCTTCCACAAGCTGGTCAAGCACCGGCTACCCAGTTACTTCCAGGTTAGTCGTGCAGCTGCTACCCCTCACTTATTAAAAGCTTGGTATAAATATTGAAGTCATTCACTTTACCTCAGCAATTTTTTCAACTAAAGGCACCTTTTTGAGGAGGATCTAGAGTCCACCTTATGCACATGCCACCACGTTTCCCTTCCTTTAATAAACCAGTATAAAAATACAACTAAGATGCACTTGTACCATTTTCCCAATATGCTATTTGATTCTTCTTTTTGCTTGCACTCTTGAGAACATATACATGGAGAGGCTTTCATGTTTGGTTGCACAGCAAGGGGAGGAAAGCTAGCAGTCATTTCACAGCCCTTTTTGTTTTGTGGCCCTGGTTGTCCACAGCTGAAGTCTGAGGACCACTGGGTCAGTGGTTAGTGAGACCAGCCAAGGGCTCTTGACTTCTGCGTTGTCCCCAGTGGGTTGTTATGAATGATTGAATTATTAACATGAATAATTTGCTGTAATACAAGATCAGCTTAAACGCCTTCTGCATCTTTGCAATGGCTTTGCCTCCACCATACCCCTTGCCCAAGTTACACAGCCAAGGTGTGAGCCAGATCTTGGAGATGACCTGGGTACTAAAAATATTATTAGGTGAAAAAAGAAATAATTTAAATGAGAATAATTTCTTCACAGCCCAACATGCAGCTGTAAAGAACAGGTAGGTCCTTGGCAGTGGGAAAAGGCAAGAAGGGTTTTTTTAGTTGTTTCTTTTTGCAAGTAGAGCCACCATGAAACCATTCTTAAAAATAGGCATTTCAGAGACATTTTGTGAGGCTCATGTGGATTTAGGGTCGGGCTCAAGGTGCTCTACACTGTGGGAGGCCTGCCCCAGTGATGGTCCTAGGGTAACAGCAATGAGACTTGGGGGTCCTCACAACTCAATGAAACTGGAGTGAATTAACTCGCATTTGTTGTGGATTAAAGTGAGGACATGGACAACTGCTGCAGAGCAGCCACTGCTCAAGCAGTCAGTGCTGTCCCTGCCTGGTGGGAACCTGCTTGAGAGGCCGTACCCATAGAGAGCATGGATGGTGGTTATCTTAAGGTCACGTGTGCAGGAAGAAAACAGGACAACGTGTATATTGTGTGAGTGGGAGGTGCTGGTGTGGCTATCAGTGCTTCCCAGGTCAGGCAGGACATGCAGGGAGTCACCCAGCTCCAGATTGAAGCAGGAAGAAATGAAGATGGTGCCAAAGTGCTTCTAGAGAAAGTTCATAGTCTGGCCAGAGCAACCAACCCTTGTCAACAGAGGCAGACCCTGGCTGCAGCAGTGCCCATCTGTAGCTCACCCTTGCATAAAGCCTAAAACCCCACTGCTTCCTCTTAGGAGTACACACAGGCTCACCCCACCTACCCCTACACCCTTCCTGTACCTTCAGCCGACAAGGTTAGAATTAACTTTACTTTCTCACATGAAAGAGCCCACATGTTCCCCCATGGGGACATCCCATGGCAATGGGGCTGGGACTAGGTGATCTTTAAGGTCCCTTCCAAACCAAACCAGTCTATCATCCTGTGATTCTGATATAACTAATGGTCCATGGATTTCTTTAATTTTTTGCCAAAATTTTGCAGAGGTGTCCCTGCCTTGTAGAACCAGCCCTGCTGAGGCTGAAATTACAAAAGCCTTTGTTGTCTTTTCACTTGAGGTTTATGTATTTCTTCATCTGAGAGCATCCTGGTCCATGGAAGACCTCAAAAGCTAATGAGAGCAACTGTAATAAAATCACCACCAGCATCTGGATCTTCTTGAGGGCGAAAACAAATGATGATGTGGCTGTGCAGCCATAAAATCAACAGCAGCTGTCCAACAAAAGCCAGAGGACAATGACTTTGCTGGAGCATGAGCCATCAGAAACATCTTTAAGGGTTAAAGTAGCAAGCTGACAAAAGCTTTAATGTTTTTACAGCACGCAGACATGTAACATATAATACAGGACAATTTGTTCTATTGATGTCTAAAAATGTTTAATGGAGAAACAGGCTGTTAAAATACAGGATACTTTATAGGTTAGCTCTTCTCCATACTTCATCCTCAGGTATTTGCCAAGTTAGCAGAGCATCAGGCTTCAAGTCATATTTAAGCTTCTTTAGAGCAATTTTTCCACTAAAATCTTGACTAAAAGACATACATATTAATGAAAAGGAGTCAGCCATTCTTGTCACACATTTTATCCTCAGAACAAAATCAGTCCAAAACCTGCATCTTTCTTTTTTTTTTCCTAATTGAGGAGAACTAAACCAGCTTTTCTGTAGTTACACAATTGTCCACAGTCCTTCCCAAGGATGGAAAAATTGCCTAAAAATGGAAAGCAGGTGAGTTTTCTCCACATAAAGTTCCTCCTTCTGCACAAGGGCAAATAGGCTATATCCTTGTTTTCAGTTTAAAAAGAGCTGTACTCAGTGTGTCTTCTAGAAGAGTCCTGCGATCTGGACATCTGTTGGAAGTGTTTTTTGGTCCCTGTACTAGTTGTATGTGTCTACAGCTTCTCCTAGCTGGATTGACAAAACTTGCCTACTTTTGTACGATACCACGGCAACCTTGGCATCCCACCATTCCTTTCCATTTCTGCTAACTTGGGAAGTTCTGCAGATTTCTTTGATCTTGCTGTTGGCTCAGGAGTGTCAAAGCTGAAGAAGAAAAAAGACCCAGAGGACATCTTCAGAGATGTTGATGGGGATGGAGGAGAAGTAGTGGGGTTTGTTGTTTGCTTAAAAGAGACACGTGAAAAGAGGAGAGGAGAAATGCTCAGCAAAATAATTGCTGGTGCAGGACTCTGGGTCTAAAGCTTTCTGGGATTTCACTGAGGATTTGCTTCATTACTTCTGAATGTCTTCATTAGCTCAGAAGCCTCCTTGGCAGGAATATAGTTGGCAGAAGTGGACCCAACTCTGGCATGTACTTTCTTAAATCCAGGTGGATGCCAGCCCAGCACACAGTCACACCATTATTTCAGACATGGGTTATCAGCAACACACTCAAAAATTCAGGGTTAGAGGAGCAGCTTTCAGAAGAACCGTTGCTGATAAACCTGGAAATACTCTCAGACCTCCCGTGGTAGAGGAACAGCCAGGAATAGTTAAGCGAGTGCCAAAGCAAAACCCTTGACCTGAACAACTGCAAACTTCAGAGACATTTAAAACAAAATCTCAGACTGACCTCAAAGGCATGAGAACAGGATAGAAAATGAAGCTGATATTAATGAAGCACCAAATCGGTCTGAGTTTAGTTTGGGGTCAAATTTTGGGACCTCCTTGGCTTTTCTGGATATTTTGTAAATTCTGGGGGGGTGGGAAGGGGAGGTTTGAACTGCTCTAACTCAGTACTCAGTGGACACCTTCAGCTTGTTCTCCACTTGGCAGCACAGGATCCTTCCCAGATAAACCAGTCTTCGCCACCCTTATTTACTATGTCAGCTAATGGAGGAATAAAAGCATCCAGGACGGTTCCATTTTGCTGCTTTTCCTCCCACCTTTCTTCTTCAGGACCCTGTCACCGATTCCCTTTCCTTCCCCTCCTTTCCTCCTCCCTATTAAAACAAAACATCTGCCACCCATTTTAAGATGCTGGTTGCTTTTGCAGGCTGTTACCAGCAAAGATAGTGCTTGGCAAGGAGGGGAGCTGAAGGAGAGGCACAGCAGGTGAAAGGTTTTAATTCCTCCGTTACTGTAATCAGCTGCCACGACCACGGAGAGGTCTGTGAGAGGCAGCAGTAATGATTTCCAAACCAAAAAGAGACCTCTGGCAGGCTGGAGAGGGGCTTGGCCCCCATCCGTCAGGGCTCTGCAGAGCTCAGCTGGTGACTAGTCGCTGCGTCACTCCTTTCTGATTAAACTCCCATTAAGCTTAAAATAATAATACCTCCTTAGTGGAATGAGAAACTCTGGAAGAAGATAGAAAAAAAAGCCTTTGTGGGGGTTTTTTTGGCCAGCGGTGAACTGAAGGCCAGCCCTGAAGAAGCATATGGGAAAATTGTCTCTAGGACCATGGTTTTCTTCTGTTAAAGTGTGGGGTTTATCCTTGTGTTTGCTATGACCACAAAACCTTGATTCTCCAGTGAACTAAGACCCTTTATGCTATTATACAACGAAAAATGCTGGACAATGTGCATAAATTATTAGGTGTAAACTATAAGGTACAGAAGCACCCAAATCTTTCAGCAGACCATTTCTCACAGGAGGTTGATCAGAACAACCTGAGCATTTGTGTCTGAGATCTTTGGTCTGATATTTTGTTCTCCCAACTATCTGACCCTTTTTTTCCATCATCTGTCTGGTCGCTGCCCTGTGTGGGAGCCAACCAGACTGAGCAAAAGGGGCCATCAGGTATTTTGGCATCCCCAGTCAAGCCAGCCCTGAAGGAAAAGAGAAATAGGTCCGTGCTGTTGGACCCCAGGCCAGGGAGGTACCACCACCTTCACCACCAGTATTTGCCCATACACCTGACGACCAATAGTTACTAAAGCAGCAATACTAATAATTATACTAATAACAATTATACTAATAACATGTCTTCTCACCTTATATTTCTTCTCCTTTAGTTCTTACAGTTCACTGGCCACTGGGGAGGGAATATTGGTGTGTGCCCAGACCAATGGTCATATCTTACTTGTTTTAGCACTGAAATGGAGGAAACGATGCAAAAACTCCTGTTAGTGGATCAATCTGAAACTTTTGGTTTAATGTGAAATAAATTCTTTTACTTCTTTTGTGGGCTATATAATCTTTTTGGATAACCTTTGCCTTTGGTCCAAGTTAATTTTTGAAACCGAAGTGCTATGAAAAGTAGATCTGAAACATGTGAGCATCGAGAAAGCATCAAAATGAAATGGTGCAGCATCTAATCTTCAATCTTTGCATTTAAGAAACATAGATGAACAAGTAGGGATATTTTAAAGGGCCAGCAATCCCTCTTTTCACAGAAACTATTCAGTAGATTTGACTCCATTCACAGTCTTTCTCATCCCAAAGTCCCATTTCGAGGCATGAATTTAGGGTAGAAATACACACACACACACACTCACTCACTCACACCCCTTTGTAGTTATCACTGCCCCAGACAGGAGAAGATGTGGCCAAGCCATTTGGGTCTGCCATACTTCCCCTCCATGAACCAACATCCCACCCAGACTTCCGAAATTTTTGTGGTGAGTTGCCATGTGCAGTACATCATGGTCCTGAGGGAAAGTGGAAAAACTGCCCTAAGTACAGATGTCTTTTGAATAGTAACAAGATGCCTGGCTAATAACACCAGGCTACCTGATGCTGGGGTCCAAGGTTGTCTAAATCGGTAGTGGAAGTGTGAGGACTTTGGCAAATGCCCACTTTTTCTTATGTTTGCTTCTGTGGCTTCCCTACTCAAAGCTAATTCACATCAAAGCCAGGTTTCCTGGGAAAAGATTAAGAAAAAGCAAAAGAAGAGGCTGTAAATCATTTGGAGATCAGGTTGAATTCCTCAGGACCACAAGGTTGGGGCCAAAGACAGGAATGCAGCGTGTAATGGCCTTGCTTGTCACTCTGGTGCTGTATCCCAGAGTTATTAATGGGCTCAGGCATGCAGTGACAGTAACACCAGCTTGAGGAACAGCCTAATAAAAAGAGAGTCCTGGCCACAGCCAGAGCAGCCAGGTCACTTGTAGGCATCACACTCCCATTCCTGCCTCCTAAAGATATGGTGCTGGTCATCTGCTGTTTCCACCGTATGTTTCCTACATCAACATGCCTAGAAGGACACTAATGGCTCCCATGATGATTTGGCTCAGATTATTAAGGTATTAGAGAGTAAAATAAATAATAAATAAATCTCTTCAAAGTCCTGGGAAGCTACCTGGCACACACCAAGAGGCTGATAACACTATGCTCTGCAACACACTGGCAGGGGGTAGAAGGAGCCAAACTATTAATCTTTTGTAATCTAGCTGGAATTAAGTGACAGTGATGAATTACTTTGTAATGGACTTCCTGAATCCTCATACAAATGGAGGAAGTGACCACCCTTGACCAGATTTCTGCTCATGTTGCCTGTTTCCCTGCATGCATTACAGATTTTTCCCTTTTGCAATCAGCTCCAACCCCAAATTAATACCCAGCCCGCCCATGAGAACGGCAGTCTGGAAGGGCCAGGGGCTCCCTGGGGAGTGGTTTACAGGTTATCATCAAGCAGAAATCCTCAGGGTAAAAAGATCTCTGAAGGGAAGGCGCCTTTGGAGCAGCCAGCCCCAAGTGCCCGTTGCCTCAGGAAATCTGGCCAGTGATGCTCCAAAGCACTCGGCTTTCCTGGGTGCACCAAGAAATGCTGTCATTTGGACTGTTGCTAGGACATAGAGAATGTCTGGCCTTCCTGGTAGCTTTGGTCCCTCCTCAGCAGCAGAGACATGTTGTTTGGCAGAGCCAGAAGCTGTACCGGAGGTACTTGAGCCTTTCAAGTCTTGCATCTTCCAGGCCATGCTGGGGAGATGGTGGCTTTATTTTTGGAAAGCATCAGTTGATCTTTATTGTCCTGGCATATCCATATTACAAAACCATGCTGGGGACCCATCCCTGCCTCATGATGGGCTTGTGCAACCCTGCAGCAGCATTGGTGTTGAAAAGGGACTATGACCCTCCCTTTGTGGAGCAGCTTTGCGTTGCCAGCCAGGAGCTCTGGCAGACAAGCCCCAGCAAGCTTATGAACTCCCTGTCTCCCACCCAACAAGCTGGCCATGAACATATCCTGAAGGCTCGTGTTGAAGAGTCAGTGTGAAACAAAAAAGAGACCACAGATTACGGCCCATGGGAGCTTCAAACCACGCCAAAGGCAAGAGTCAATGGACACTATAGCCATAGAAGGGCATAGTCAGAGTCAGTTCCCAGCGTCCCGACCTTGGTTTCAAGCTCTGGCTTTGGAAACGCAGTCTGGGAGTCTGTGTGGGCTCTGCCTCTGGCATCAGGGCTGGCAGGAGGCAGGAAAGAAAAGAAGCTCAGAGAAATCCCTTTGCTAAGCTGGCCCTGGGAGTCTCGCAAGCACGGGGACAATGCCTTGGGCTGCAACGAGACGGCTGCAGAGAGGGAGCAGAAGTCACCTCATGAGGACATCAAGCAGCATAGTGAGATGTCTCCCCAGCCCTCAATAACATCACCAAAAAGAACAAGAGATGGCCCATCACATCTCAGCTCAGGTGTAGGCTTTGATTTTTCCATCTTTTCCTGCATCAAACTCCCAGACACTCTGAATAGCAGGGAATGTGAGAGGGGTACACCCCTTGACACCAGCTCTGGATTTGGCCACTTGGCCCTGACATCTTTGGAAACAAAAATCCCGCTACCAGTGGTCTTTTGTCCCCCTCCTGTATCCTGGAGCCCATCACTCAGCAAAGAGCTACCTCTGATCTTCACAAATGTGGATTCACTCGCACCGCAGGGGAGGGTCAAAACCAGGCACTTAGGCTTGTGCTACCTGATAGTCCTTTGCTATCTGTTTTTCTTTTTCATCTTCTTTTGGTCTTCCCTCAGCCAGTTAAACCCCCGCTCGCTTGCTGCCTGAATCAGGAAGGTCTAAAGGCTCAGTAAAGAGTTCAGGCTGCAGTCCAGTGTTTTTTTGTCACTTACTTGTCTAAATAATGCAGGAAAAGCTCCTGCATTTCAGGCCAGGCTCTCCATGAAATGTGTAGAACAGGAGAGGTGCGAATGGAAACCTTGGTGGCATTAGGTGTTGTTTTTCCAAACATTCCCCATCAGTAAGCAGGCAGTCTCTCAGCGCCACACGGTCCCACCGAGATCTTTAAATCGTATTTCTAGGATTTCTTTAAAACAGGGGCCTCAAGCTTTTAAACACAAAGGAGGGAGCTGGGGAATGGTTTCTTTAGCAAGAGATTTGAGCAAATCAGTGCTTTTTGTCTCACTCTTTTTCTTTTCTCTCCCTCCCTGCTCCCCTCCATCCCCCTCTTTTTTGTTTTAATGGACATCTGCTGGGGTTTGTATTTTTTGAGTCATGGGGGTGAAGGGGGTTGAGGGGGAAAGAGAGGTTTGCAGACAGGGTGAGCACAACATACGCTGGAAAAAATCCCGGATGCTATAAATGGGAGCCCCCTAACAGTGCAGCTCATCTGAAGCAAAATGAAAATATCAGGCATCCAAGAAACATATGTGCAGATGGCTTAGAGCCCAGGCTCCTTACTAGGGCTCTGCATTAAATAAAATGCACTGGGTCATGTTGCTACAGATATAAGAGATTACTAGGTGCAACGTGCTTTTCTCTGTGAAACTGCAGGTTTTTAAACAATTGGAAATACAGACCTTGTTTATGGATCAAGCAAATGGCTTCAGTCAAGCAGAACAGCCTTTTTGGGGTGGTGTTGTGGGTTTTTTTTTGTTGGGGCTGGGGTCAGGAGGCTCGTAATCCGTTTGTGAGATCTTGCTGCAGACACTGCTCAGGAGGAGAGCAGTCTCAGCACCAACGTGAGAAGCAGCGTCCAAGAGGGCTATTGACTATGACCTGTATTTCTGAAGGATGAGATGAATCAATCCAGAGCCTTGGCAAGACCTGGCGGTTGGGGCTTGTGCTTTCAGCCAATGTCAATTATGTCATTACTGAGCCTGCAGAAGCTATTACTAATGTTACTTTTACAGTTCACTGCCGACCAGAGAAAAGAGTTTTTCACACTGTTGTCGTTTTGTTGGAGCAAGACTATACGAATCACAGATGGCTTCCTTGCCAGATGCAGCCTCGCAGGACGGCAGTTTGGGGTTTACCAGAGGTTTAATGAAAACTTGGCCTTTTCCCAACTTTTGGCAAATACTCTTGGGCTGTCAACTCACGCGAGCAAGTCGAGAGCCTAAAAAATGGCTAATGACTTGTTCTCACCGAACAAGGAGGTGAAAAGTTTTACCTGAGAAACAAAACCCAAATGAGCAAGCCAATACTCTATCACGCTGGGCCTGAGCTCATGATCACCACAGTTATTGAAAGCTCTCGCTGCACGCTGGATCAGTTCCCAAGCCTTTGCTATTGCTCTTGAGGGGTCCAACATATTTCTGCTGACATGGAACATTGATGGTGAATAGAGGGGAAAAGTGACAGCCAGGTGTGTCAAAAATCACATCATCCTTACTTTCATGCCTACTGCTCTTTTTTATTTGTTCAGTGATGACTTTGCTGCTTTGTCCTGGGCTGACAGTTCAGCTGCTAGCCTTTCTGCTTGGTTGATTCCTTCCTCGATGACACGAGCAGTTCATTAAATTTGTGCTAAAAGAAATTCTGAGACATGTTACACCTTCTTCTGTACTCAACACCATGCCCAAATGCATAACTACGCAGCATTTCCAGCTGCAAACTGTTATTTGAGTTTTCAGGTATATTATTTCCTTCTCTCTGTTCATGACTATTTGTTTTCAGTGAGACTTGGCATAGCACGGTGTCATTTTAAGCATAACTCTTCTTACTTTACTTCTTTAGCAGTCTCCAAATTTTACATTCCCACCAACCTGGCCTGATGTTCATCCTGGTCTAAACTGTCAAATGGAGTCAGCTGCAGTGATTTGGCAGTGAAGTCTCCTTGTTTATGATTTGGATGAGAAACGAGTTCCTAGGTCCCAGGAGTCTCGAAACACTGCCTCATAGGTGCACTGCGTGCATCAGTGAGATGGAGCCCAACAGTGCCTGTACAGATACAAAACCAGGCATCTGAGTCATTCAAAAAAGTCAGCTGTAACAAACACTGAAATGCTATTCACACCACGGTGTCAAGGCAATGAGCCTGTCTCATCTGTGGACCTTTAGCAGTCTCCCATAACCAACTGCCTTTTCCCTCAGCTTGTTGTCTGCCTGGCTTTAAATATCTTCATCCTCAGCCTAACTTGAATGGTACATTTTCTATCACAGTTGGTGCACAAAACAGATGATTGAATTCTCCAGAGGAAGGAAGAAGTAGCATTTTACATCCATGTGGCAAAGGGATTAACTAAACGGATGGAGAAACGTAACCATGGCAATTTCATCCTTTTTCTACTGACTGAGGTTTGGATCTAAACCTAATATCTAATGCTCCTTAACACTCCTGCAGATCCATCTTCTTCAGAATCACTCTTAAACAGGGTTATTCTGACTTTTTTTTTTTGGTGTGAGGTGCTCAGAGACTTTGCAGAAATGAAGTTCATTTACCAAGCTACAGATTGAATTGACATCCCTGAGAAAAAGTGCACCAAGCACCAGGGGTGTGGTGCTTTTCACTTTGGTGAGTGGATGATGGAGTTGCAATTCACATTAAGGAAGCTATAACAGACTGCAAATCTTCCTCTCTCTGCCCTCAAAAAGAAAAGCTCTAAGTGTCAGGCTTTCTTAAATGAGGGCTTGTTTTTTTTAATAATCTTCAGTTTTATAGAAGGACTTTGGATTGGATTGGAAGAAATCAAGAGGTTTGTGGTGACTAGTCTCTAAAAAGTGCCACATGTCTTTTCATAAAACACTGGCTTTCTGGCCTGGGAGGGTTATTGCTAATGGAAGACTGAAAAGCTGCATAATACTCCCTACTTTACGCAACAGAAGAGACTTATCTTAGTATAGCAGTAGCCCTAATAATATTCATCCCTAAAATATGTTCAGCTTGAAATTATCTTTTCCCAGATAGCTATTTTTTTCCTCCAGTGAAATCCTGAGCACCATTATTCCCATGATGCATAACACCTTAATCTCTGTTCTGCAAATGTTCTCCTGTAAATGGACCAGAGATCTGGTCTTCACCAAGTTTTGGGTAGGGCTGAGCTCACAGGCAACCTCTGGGACTCTAAAGAAATGACCATGAAGTTCAGAGGTGTGGGTAGGAAGATTTAATTCTTTTTTACCCCATAAACATTTGATGTGAGCCTTTAGCTAAGGCAGCTAGGGAAGATTTCATCTCACTGCACTCTAACTACATCTGTACTCAGTGAAGAGAGGGAAGAAGTCTCCAAAGTGTGTTGTGGACACCTACAACCTGCACCTTGGAGGTGCCAGTATCTCTTAATTGACTGAAATGGGAGCTAGCTGATACAGGTAGGTGAGGTTAACTCCTGTCCCTATGACAAATAGTGGGGTTTTTTCCCTTCCTTCCATAAAATAGGAATGGATGCATCTCCACCTGAGCAAGCTGCTGCAAGGACCCAGACCTTACAGAGAGGGAAGTGCTTATAAATGAGCCAGCAAGCGGTCATGGTAAATACCTACATTCAAGAGTGCATGATTGGTAATATATAACATTCCCTACTAAAATCACAGCATTATTAATTTTGCTGCCTTATATACCTCTGGAATGGCAAAGGCAAGGGGAGAAATCTGGCCCAGTGATCCATCATCTGAGGCTTTGAAATAGAGCCAACTTCAGTGAAATCTGAGAGAGCCCTTAGAAACACAAGGAGGGCTAAAGCAACAAGTGCATTTCGCTGAGCTATGATATCATCCTCTCTTCATTCCTAGAAGCAAAACTGTTTATTGGATGTGTAGGAGAAAAGGAAGAAGCAGAAAAGCACACACATATATTTAAATATTCAAAGCTGCCCCAGGAAAGAACTTAAAATCTGAGGTCATTTCCTTGATGAGCCTAAAGCATTATTTGTCATCCACACTGAACCAGAAGAAGGGAAATAAAGGAAGGGTAGGAGAAGTCTGTTGTACCCTTGCCATTTGTGGTTTGAAAGGGAAGGTGCTTAGTTACAACGGCTGGCAGCCAGCGAGCCAGCCTGCAAGGATGCTGCTTCCCTTTGCTCCTGGCTGGCTCTGAGCACCAAAGCAGCAAAATTGGTGGAAGGGACTGGAGAAGGCTTGGCAAAGCCATGGTACCACCTGGGACTCTTCTACATTTCCTTACTGTCACAGCACTGAGGCATTTGTCAGAGCCTTCAGCGAAATGGTCTTGGAGGAATGAACTTTTCTCCGCCCCATCTACGCTGTGTATATTGGGAGAAGTATTAAATGCACTCCTGAGAAGGTAAAAAGGTCCAAGCAAGACCTCCAGGAGACTGCCTAAGCAGCTCTATTTAGTGGTATCTTATTGGAATCTTATGATTCCCTTGCACCTCACTGCAAGGTAGATGCAGTAAAGTGTCATTCTATACTGCAAATAAATGGAAAATACAGAAGTTGTGGTCATCATCCCAGGGTTGATCAGGAAGGGGACAGCCTAGGGAGTCCAGGAGCCAAACCTGGGACAATTCAGGGAGAAATAGCACTCAGCGAAGTGCTCAAGTCGAATGGCACTGGCTGAGCAACTGGAAGACTGTGTAGTAATTGACTAGAACTGTGTAAATACTTTGGGGACCATGAGCTGCCTGATGACAGCATCCCTTCATGTCCCGAGTATGGTTGCACGGATGCAGCTGAGAAGATGTCCTGGAGATGACAAAGCCATGAAGAACTCACCTTCCTCTGAGCATCCTTCCATCCTCTCTAGAGTGGCTCCCAGGAAGCTTTTTGCTCCAATTTGAGCTAGCCCTTGAACAACACAATGAGACGTGCTCTGCAATGAGCTTGTGGTCTGCCTAGAAGCACTGAACAGCTGCTGTTTAGCCTCTGGATTGCACAGCTCCAAACATATCATCGGTCCCTTGTTATCAAGGGTGCTGATTCAGAGCTCAGGAAAACATTGCCATTCCAGGCTGTGGGAGCTGTACTTTTTTTCCCCAGCAAATATGACTTGCACCACACCAGTCTCATAAAAAATTAGTGTATCTAAGAAAGAACTAGCCTGACAATTTTAGTATATTTGCCTCTTAAAAAAGAGCTGCACTTCTTGTGACTTAGCTGAGGGAAGCTTTGACGTTTGTTTTCCCTCTGTAAAAGAAAATTATAGTGATGACAATAACCAGCACATGAGGTATTTCCCTTTGCTGAAACTTGGGCCAAGGACCACAAGATGCTGCACACAAGCCGATGAAGCAGTGCTAGCACTTGCAAGCAGCAGCAAATGCTATCTTTCCCCTTCTGCTGCAGCTGGAGAGCCCAATAAACGCTGCCACCCCAAAGCACAGCTGGATCAATGGAACAGCTCTGAACACTGCTCTGAACGAGTCCATCACAGCCTGATGTTAGATGACACAGGGTTTTAGTGACAGCCTGACCATACCCTGAGCAAGAGCTGCCCTGCCAGGGAAGCATTCAGACCCTTCAAGCATTGCTGGTGCTGCACAAATGAGAGGGGGGCACTCCTTGCTACCATACAGCAGAGGTGGTTTTGAGCAAGTCTGCATCCCCTCCACACCATGGGAATAGCATAGAGCCCTCAGCCCTTACTGGCACATAAGCTGAGAGTGGGCAGCTTCTGTTTCTCTGACCCGTATGTGCAGCAGACAGGAAAACAGTGGGGAAGCGCCAGCCAGCAAGGCAGCAAGTGGGTTATAGTGCCTCAATACCAGGAGGTCTACAGACATTACTGTAAACTGATAAACACTGCCAGTTTAACACTGTCAGTGAGATGAACTGACCACACAAAACCATAGGGGAGTGAATCCTCCCCAGGTATTTCCAGAGATCATTTCAGCTCACTGCAGCTTTCTCCAACATGCCAAAAAATAAAAAAGAAAGAAATTTTTTTTTAAAAGGGTTATGAATCCATTTTAGGGCCAGAAAGAACTTTTGTGACCCTCCAGCACAGCCACCTGCCTTACACAGACCATCCAGCTTCACTCAGCAGCATCGTCATCATGCCTGAAGCTGCTGGTAAAGTGTCTCATTTTAGTTAAAAGTGGGAAAGATTGGCTTCTTCCTTGCTCTAAGAGATCATGTCTACTTTTTTTTTTTCTGTATGCATTACAGTTTAAAAATAACAAAGTGGAATTGCTCAGCAGGGCAAACTTCAGCCCTAACCACAAACACAGGCCTGGCTGCAGGAACCAGCAAGCTGGGAGGCATTACCAGGTTGTTAGTCTTAAAAGCAAGAAAATCTGAGGAAAATCCATTCCCCAGTGCCTCCCAGTGTGCTGGTCTCTGGTCAGCATTCCCAGGCTGCTCCTTCCATCGGCAGCAGGGTGAAAATCAGCGACGCCCAGCCAGCCATTTCAGTATGAAGAGATAAGGATGGGGCGTGTGGGGGGGAATTTTCCACAGCTCATCGCTGGTCCTGATTGCGTCGCCATAATCAAAACCTGCTGAGCCATCTATCCATGTTCAAAGCCAAGTGAAGACTGATTGAGGCAGACGTGATGGGGTCACGAAGGAGGCTCCTCACGACAGTATGTTTGTGTATCGGGACGGTACGCTCCCCTTTGCACGCAGCTTCGCAGCGCCATGAGGAAGGTGTTAGAGTCACTCAGGGTGTGATGTGCCACAGAAAATCCCTGTGTCGGATCCCATGACACTTCTAAAGGACACAAGGACTCAGCTCACACAAGTCTCGCCCCTCTCTGTGGCAAGATGCTTGCCACATGAGCATTCATGGAGAAGCGATACTCCAAAGATGGCTAAGGCCACTCAGTAACTTCCACTTAACATTTCCATTTGCCTCCCTGTCACAGAATCATTAAGGTCAGAAGAGACCTGCAAGATCATCTAGTTCAACCATCCCCTTACAACCTACATTACTTATTAAACCCTGTCCCTAAGTACCTCATCTAACCTTTCCCTAGGCACCCTGAGGGACAATGACTCCACCATGTCCCTGGGCAACCCACTCCAATGCCCAACCACTTTTTCTGAGAAGAAGTTTATTCCAATTTCTAACTTGAACCTTCCCTGGCACAACTTGCAGCCATTCCATCGATAGTCATCTGTGAGAAGAGGCTGACCTCCAGCTCACCACAACTTCCTTTCAGGTAGTTGTAGAGAGAAATAAGGTCTCCCCTGAGCCTCCTCTTCGCCAAACAGTCCCAGTTCCATCAGCCACTCCTCCTAAGACTTGTGTTCCAGACCCTTCACCAGCCTGGTTGCCCTTCTCTGGACATGCTGCAGGGCCTCAATGTCTTTCTTGTAGTGAGGGACCCAAACCTGAACATGAGGTGGGGCCTCCCTTTATTACAGACACCAAGTTGTTATTATTTTTTCTTTCTTGGTTACCTCTTTGCTTCTTCAATAGGGAGATGGGCTCCATCAGCTGTTACCCTTGCAGCCTTTCACTCAAAGTAAGACCTTCCACTGCAAAATGTCTCACCCTCATGCCTTGGAGGTGAGTGGGTTTGTCACAGTCCAGAGAAAGCAATTTTAGCTGCTTTCTTAAATTAAGACTCACAGCCCTGGTAAACAGAAGGTGTGAGCTGCATGGCTTTCTCCATCACCCAGGGGAAGAAACAGAACATGCGAGAAGCTGATGTCTGCCTCCAGATTTCCCCTGTGCCTCCTCCTTCTCTCTTTTCACCTTTCCCTCCCTTTCTTGCCAGATATAACACCTAGCACCACACAGACATATGCTTTCCTAGCAGTTTTAGCAGGACAAAGCTTTTGCAGGCAGGTTTTTTTTCTCTGTTTATTGTTTCTGAAACCTGGAGAAAAACTCGATTTTTAAAACTAATTTTCAGTCTTGTTCTTCCTCCTTGATTACCCTCCACCAGGCCTGTCCACTGCCAGCCCACAGCCACCAACATCCTTTGTGGCACCACGAGGACATGCCCCTTCTCCTCTCACCCAGACTGAGACCCCTCATGCAACACTGTCCATGCTTTGGTTTGACTTTTCTGTCAGCAACCTTTCCAGGCTGGTTCTGGGATTTATCAGGAGAAGGAGGTTTTCTTCATGCCCAGCTCAATACTATGCTTGGACCATTCACAGTTCATCTCAGCCTGAGATTTCCTGCACTTTGAGACATCCACACGGCCTCGAGTGAAATTAGATTTAATGGTTGCATGGGCAGAAATGTACTGGGAACGGGGTGGAAAATGTCAAAAGTCAATTTAAACAATAAAACCAGCTGCTTTTGAACCAGAACAGGACTTGCCTATACCATAACACAAAGTTCTTCCAGGTTAGGTGTAGTGGAGGATGGAGCACTGTGCTCTTCCTCAGTTTATCAGCAGGAAGATTTTTATACATTCTTCTGACAGTCTTTGCTCCCAAGGGGAGAGACTCTCCGGACTATGTCAGATTCCAGACAAACACAACGACTGTGCCTTCCAGATAGTGATATTTTAGAAATGATAGTGCACTTCTCAAGGCAGAAGGCAGAAGCCTGGAGTTCAGTTACCTTGTCGGGGTGATTAATGTGTTGTTTAGGGAGCAGACAGAAGCGAGGAGCCTGAGAGAGGTCTCCTCTTCTCTGTGCCTGCCTTCTAGTGCTGGAAAAAAGAGGCTGAATTTATCTTATGTGGATGCTATGTGCTCTCTGACTATCTAAGGAGCATTTGAGGTACATCACATGCATGATGGGAATGACCCAGTGACTTGTGCGTGCTGAAGACAAACACTTATGCTTAGCTGCTTCACAGACAGAGCTTACCAGCACAACCAGTCCCTGCCTGTGGCAGGGGGGTTGGAGCTCTATGATCCATGGGGTCCCTTCCAACCCAGACCATTCTATGATTCTATGAACAATAACCAAAAGAATGATGCAAACAAAAATCCCAAAGAAACCAAAGAACATGAGGTGTGTCTGGTTTATCCTTATAGAAGTGTGAGGAGCAGGATCCAAACTGGTGCAGGTTTAGCACCACAGACATCAAATCTTTTCCTATCTCCTCCCCTTTGTATAAAAGAAGGGAATTTGTCCCAAATATGAACAAACTTTGATGGCAGAGACCTGACAGAGCTGTTCAGTTTTGGGGTCGCAAAGTGAGGGTGGCAGGTGCAGAAGGGAGCTTGGTGGTTCATGTCCACATCTAGCACCAGGGAGGGGAAGACCACATGAGTGTCTACAACCCAATTTCTGCCTGGGTACCAGCAGTAACAAAAACTCCATGCACCAATCCTTATTAGTGTCAGCCTCTGATTCTGTAGCAGAACAGAAGGACTCTCTGGGTATCCCCTGGGAGATTTTCCCACTGCAAATCAGTACCCTGGTCTTAGATGTGCAGCCCTAGCATGAGTGTTTTAAGGAGTATGTTTTTCATTACATGGTTCCCCTTTACTCATTCCACCCCTCTTTCCCCCCATGTAATAGAGCACAGTGCACGCATTTGGCATATGCTGAAATGTATAAATAAACCAGCATTTTGCTGGGTCAGCCCTCCATTGGCAAACTTCTTGTACTTTGTCACTGGAGGCCACAACTCCACTTAAAGTGACCATTTTGTCTTGGCAGGACCAGGGTCACTTATTCACTCGCTCCTCAGCTCTGCTGTTTGGTGCCAAAGCACTACAAGAGCAACTCCTCAATTGTCCTTGGCTTCCTCTCTGCAAATGAGTGCTGAGCTGTGGGGAAAGTCCATGCCATAGAAAAGGGAAAGGGAAAAAAAATTCCTGCTTGCCAGCATCCAAGAAAAGAGAGGAGATACATGCTCTCAGGTCCTATTCAGCCACAGCCCATAGGAAGAACTGCAGGGGGGTCTTTATAGCTCCCACCACTGGCATCCACATCGAATCTCAGATTACTTTGGGTTGGAAGGGACCTCAAAGATCATCTAGTTCCAACCCTCCTGCCATGGGCAGGGACACCCTTCACTAGATCAGGTTGCTTTAAGATATTTACACAGGAATAGGGATAAATATCTGTTGGTCCTGAAGAAGAGGGGCATCTCATGTGACAGCCATGGCTGCTCACGTTTCCCAAACTAGTGAAATTCCTCTTTTTGTGTCCGGAAACTTAATGGGCTGATTCCTTTTCCTGAAGTGGAATTGCTTTTTCCCATCCTAACTTTACATTGGGTTTATGGATTTTACCTTTTTCAGTACTGCATTGTTTTTATATTTCAAAGTGTCTGCAAAGGGAGAAGAAAGAAGTTGTGGGTCTATGTATGTAGAGGGCTGCCTCCCAGATGAGGGCAATGGGCTCCCCATCACTAGAAGGATTCTCCTTATGGGCACAGGTTCAGCATCCATACAGAGGAGATGTCCATGTTTGAAGAGGCTAAAATTTGGGAAAGAGACTGATGATTTTGTATGTGCAGCCTCAAAGAAGTCTCGTTCTCCAAGGAAAGTGCTCTCAAAAAATTATTCCAATGCCAGGTTGGACACTGCTCTGGAAAGCACGACATGTCCAAAACATTTGTATTCTGTAAACAGGAAGTCACATTGCCTGGAGAGGATATTTTCCCCCTTCAATAGCTGCATGCAGCCTTTTTACATAACCCCCTCATACAGTATTCCGGGACTGAAAAGTTCATTTCCCTCTCATAAGCACATAGTAGAAGGCAGCTGCCACCCAGACATCCTTTAAATGGGACCACATGTAAGCCACTTAGTCTCCAAAAATGAAAGCAAAACACAGTGCTGTCATCACTGCACGGCACCGTCAATCAGAGAGCTGTTCATAGCATGCTGCACCATGTATATCTCATGCCATGCTCATTATAAGCTTAGGCTAATGCATGGTAATAAAGCAGAATATTGCTAATGTATACACTGGATTAATAAATGAGGGATAAGTGGAAACAAAAAGGTTCAAATCATCTCTTTTCTGGCCGTGGGGGATGGATGGTGTGCACAAATTCCTCTAATGCTTAAGTGAGGTGTTTTTCCCAGCTTCACCCTGACCTCCATCAGGTTGTGTGCAGCCTCTTGAAAAGGAACTCGTGGGCATTTTTGCTCATGGTCTGTGTTACTCCACTGAGCAATCACAATCAACTTTTACCCTCTAGTTCAACAAAAATGCATTTGCCAGGGTATGTTCCCCCATGGTGTGGATGGGAGACACCGAAGCAGGTCATGCCTGGCTACTTTCCTATACCCCCTTGACCTGTTTGGTCCCACTGTATGATCCAGAAAGGCCACAATGGGATGTGCTGTGAGGCCAGGTGATGCCTGTCACACTGAGGATGAAGCAGACTGGGAATGTTCACAGACAGACCTGGGGCTTCAGGTTGCTTCTGGGATTGCCAGAAAAAAATCGTCAGAAAAACATGTCCTGTGCAGAATATTAGGTCCAGGACAAATCCTCAGATCTTATAACTGCTCCAAGTTGCAAAGGCAAAGTAGTCTGTATAGCAGACTGAAGAAGAGAGCATGGCATCAAGACTTCCCTTGTTCACAGGCATGAAAGCTCCTGCAGACCACAGGAGAAAGAGAAGGAGATGAGCCCAACTAAACACTTGGTGCAGTGGAAAAAAGTATTCAAAGAAGGAGAAAAACCCTCAGAAAAACCCATTTCAGTTTATATCATGGCAGATTAATTTGAAGTATAATTTAAAAACACAATAAAATTACGAGACTATATTTGGCCATTTGTGTAAAGCCCTTTCAGCACTTTTGCATCATCTGTAGAGGCTTAAAGGAGAGGAGAGAGTTCATTAAGGAACTAGGTTAGGATAAGAGGGGCTCAGGGTCTCCACTAGGGACTGGTGGGTGGGTTGGCTTCATTGTGGAAAGGCGTTTCCACCCCTTTCAACATGCCCTGAGTGTAAAAGTAGTTAGTCTTAAACAAACTAGCTGGCACAGGCTTAAAATGTTGTTGTTATTCATATGCATCCAAGTATAAAACAAGGACTGTACAGGCTGAGTAAATAAACAGGCTCACTAGTCTCTGGTGAGGAGGTCTGTGTCGTTTTATTCACACTTGTTGCCATATACTCTGGGGTCATTTGCCAAACTGGGAATAAATGGCATCTGGTTCTTTAACCCAGGCTTGATCCCCTCTGCCTTATAAATATGCTTCTCTCCTGGCTTCTGGGGTGCAAAACACAGGAGAAATGAGAGGAAAATCTAGCCATAAAATGCCCTAAAAGTATCCAAAAACTTTGTGGTTGTGTTTATTCCCTTTGTCTCCCACCACGCCAGGGCAGAGAATCTGACTTTCTGGGTTTCATCTGCATTCAACAAGAAAAGTACTGAGATATTTGTCACAAATTTGCTGAATCTCAGTAGCACTAATTTAAATAACTCAGCTGCTTTTAAACATGCAAAAATGTCTATTAGCAATTTTGGTGGGAGGATTTACTGACAGGGACTTTAGAGAAGTAAAAAAATAAAATCCCTTTTGCGGGAAGAAGAAACCCACCCTTTCCAAAAGTCACTTTGTTTGACAGTTGTACAGGATTCATACCAATTGAGCACAATTTGGCTTCGCTCAGGGTCAATGCCACTGAAAAAGGCAAGTTGGCCCTAACAAGTTCCCTTCGTGGAGATTGCTGGGCTCTGTTCTTTCAACAAACACATTTTGTTATTCCATGGTGGTGTTTCAAATGAAAGAACAATTGGGATCTTGCTGCAGCCATGCAACCCCTCCGTTGCCCCCAGTGGAAAACCAGGATTATGAAATGAGTGGTTTTGCCCATTAAACTCAATCCTGTAAATATTTATGAACAATGGTGGTGGGGGGGAAGAAAACCAACCCCCTAAGTGAAGACTGAAGACTGTAGACTGGTATACCAGGGCATCAGGTCACAGCAAGACAGTTTGGATTTGGGACTGACTCCTGCCTGAAGACCATGGTCGGGGCTTTGACCATCTTCCCTTGCTGCCACCTGAAGCCAGCGAGATTCCTCCAAAAGTGTAATTAGGAGAAGTAAGAGAGAGATGGGTGAGGGCCACTGCTCTGTGATGCTGGATTGCTGCAGCAACTGTGTAGCACTGCTTGGGCAGGAGGGAGAAACTGTGGGCACGCCAGTCACCCACATGAAAGCAGAGGTGGCAGTGTTTGGGCTCGGGCTGGTTTTGGGTAACGTATGGGAGGCACATCGCTGGAAAATGTGGCATCCTTCTGGGTCCATGCAAAACCTTCCCCGTGTTATTAATTTTGGAAACCCCTGATTATACTTTCATTGAATGATACCTCTCTTAAAACTCCCCTTATGCATTTTTCATGCTGAGGGCAACGCATGGCATGGTGCAGCAGCTCTTGGTGGCACTTCGGGCGCGAGTTTTTCAGCCTCCTACAGCTTCTGGCAGGGAAAGGAGAAGAGCAAAACCAGAGATGAAGAAGCTGTTACTCCCTTGCATGTTGAAGTTCAGGTGAAGGCGGATATTTGTGGCCCATTCCAGCTGTTACTGAAATAAATGGCCGGTTTGCCATCGATGCCTGTGGGAGTAGGCTTAGGCTCGGCCTGCGATGCAGGCATGGAATTAGAGCAGTGCCTAACAGCATTAATTAGGGGTTGGTTAGCAGAAAAGCAAATCCCCAGTGGTACAGCAGATTATTTAGTGGTGGAGCAATGTGGGTTCTTGCCTTCTGTTATTGGAGTGCTCTCGTCCCACGTGCAGTCCAAGGCTGTGCTCCTGGCCTCCCAAAAATGCTTACCTACCATGTAAGAAGACATTTGTGATATATACATTGTGGCTGGCTTAACACTGCAGCATGAGTGGGTTTTTTCAAGCATGGTGACAGGGGAAAAAAGACTTGTGCACTCCACATATCTTTGAAGAAAGAACACAGGTCATACCTAGGAATTTAGGGACTGTCATGTGGGAACAGTTTACTGGGCTTTTAGGGTTTCTCTGCTACAGCATTTCACAGGAAGGTAGAGCCTCATCTGCTACCTACCATACATACCTAATTGCACTGTAATAAATCACAGGGAGGTGGTTTTTTCCCCCTTGATCTTGGCTCTTTGCCTCACAATTCTCTCCTACCTGATAGAACTGCAGGCACAATCTCTATTCTTATACATGCTTCTATGCATACATCAGTTTTTCACATCACCCTAAAAGCATCTCACTTTGATGAATCCCAAAACACAGCTTCCCTCTTAACACATGGATTTTCCTTGGCTTTCTGCTCTGCCATGCAGAGAAGCCCAGGCAGGGATAAGGACCCAGCCCTTGTGCACTGGAGTGGCTCAGCAGGGATTTCCCCCCCGCATACGAGTTTCCAAAACTCAGAGCCTCCTTTCTCTTAGCTGTGACATGCCCCAGCAGCATTTATGGGGTCAACAGCACAGGGAGCATTTAGGAAAAGCCCTGGTCCAGAAGGCTGTGCCAGCTGTGATGGGAGTAGGATTCCCTGAGCTGCACATCAGTTAGCTGCTGAGATCAATGTCCTTTCAGATATGCACATGGACTTAATTAATTCAATGAAGACTCTTTTTTTTTTATTTTCATTTATGTTTTCTGGACACAGACATTCCTTTTAGCCCTGGGATATACTATTATTGCACAAAGGGAGGAAAAAAGCCCCTAAATCACAAGGCTGATTTTATTTTTTTCCTTTGGGTGGCAAAGACTGAAGCTTTCAAAAGGGATTAGTATGATTTCTGGGTGGTGGGAAACATGAGACTCATCCCAGTCCAGCTAGCATTTCACTCAGCATTGCAAACCAGTCAGGCCTGGGTTATGGCTGTACATCAAATACGTGGTGAGCGCTTGTTAAGCTCTGGCCAGTTCTTGTATGAGCCAGGAAAGAAGGACAACTTGGCTGGGACCTGGTCTGGTTTGGGTTAATAAAGCACAACAAATGCTGAGACATATATGCCGTGGCAGGGTGCTGCAAGGACAGAGGATGCAGCTCTGCAGAGCCCAGCTGTAACCCACTGGCTCCAACCACGGCTTTTGTTTTGGAAGAGTTTCTGTCTTTTGAATGCAATATTGTGCAATACGTGTATTTACTCCTCTGTGTATTTATCCCCACAGTGTAGCAGTGATTCACAAGTGTAATATCACAGTATTTCCTTTTTCCCTTACTTCTTTCTCTTAACCAGATGCTGCTTTCATATTGCTTCTGCCTGGTGGATGGAGCATGAGGCTGAAATGCCCATCATGTGCTGGCACTTCACATGATGCCTTCCAAAAACAGATCCAATTTTATTTTAAAAGCAGGTTCAGAAATTATTGCCCTTGATATGAGACCCTTCTTGACCTTGGACATTGTCCATGGCCTTCTTAAACTCCATGGTTTCAGGAGAGCTAAAGAAATCTGTTGCAGAGCCCCACATGGTTTGAGATCTTCTTTGGGAGTGCACATGAGGTGTTTGATTGGGAGTTGGAAACTCTCAGGGGTTTCGGTGTTTTTTACTGTGTTAGTCAAGGGCTATTGTCTTTCTGTGTACCCATGGGGTCTCTTTGTCCCAGTGGTGGAGAAGTCCTCCTTCACCCTGATGCTTCTGGAGGGAGAATGGGGCCCTACTGCAACAACCCTAAGTCTTCAGGTTTAGTCCAGGCTTGAAATAAGACTCATTTTCCTATCATCAGGATTAATCACTCAGAGAGCACAGCACCACAATAGTTTTTAAAGATCTCATTCTCCAAACACTCCCTGGTTGTGTTGTTAATGTCATAGTTGGCTCTATTTTCTTTCTCTTGCAAACTCTCCTGCTCTCCCTCTCTGCTCCAAATTCATCACAAACCCTGCAAGACAGCTTTGAAGGACTGGGCT
The DNA here is from genome assembly GCA_013400835.1 of Zapornia atra. NCBI lineage: Eukaryota > Metazoa > Chordata > Aves > Gruiformes > Rallidae > Zapornia > Zapornia atra. Next base: position 35,084 of record VZTU01022359.1, on the reverse strand, counting down.
GTGTAGAGGTACCCATGCTGTGGCATTCAGCAATAGCCCAGGTCATGAAGTTTAGCATTTCATCTGAGCTAAAATATCATTTCTTGTACCTAAACAGCCCCTGTACTTGAGAGAGCTCCAAAAGCAGGGGAGAAAACCTTTAGGTCTGGCCAGCTCCATCCTGCTGTTGTTTAAATTAAAACTGAACATATCTATGTAGGCACAACAATTCATTTTAGGGTTTATCCTACACCAGTATTAAGCTCAGCTCAAGGTAGCACTTGAATAACAACAAACAGATTTGGATAAAAGGAAAACTAGTCTGGAGCTGTCTCCAAATTAATGTGTCCAAAACTTTCCAGAGCGTGTAAAAGTTGGGAAAGAAAGTGGAAATAATGAACTGCTATAAATAAAATCATTTCTTCAAGTGTTTCCATCAGAGGAAGCCAAAGCCTGGAGGTGTTGGATAAGCTTTGAGAAAAATCTCCTCTTGTCACTGGTATGTTGACATTCAGCACTCAGGGTGGTTTGAAAAACCAGGAGGTGTTTGTTTGGGTTTTCTCTTCTTTGGTTCCTTAAAAAAAAAAAGATCATAACAACAAACCAAAATCAACTTCTCTTGTACCTGGCATAATTTCAAACAATGATGCTCAGGTGCTGACAAGGTAAGAGGTGGTGTAAGCCCTTTGGTGGACAAGACTAGTGCCCCAAATGATCTGGAGAAAGCAAGGCTCCACGTGAAAAGAACTGGATGCAATTTAGTGTGGAGAAAGGCAAAACCTGGCACTTCCCCAGGACAGGTGGGGACAGCAGACAAAGAACTGGGAGCGTGCAGCAGGAAAGGGCTGAGTTGGGCTACAGACTGGGGTGACTGTCCCAGAAATGCCCCAGACACAGTCCAATATGCCAAACAACTACTGTAAAAAGCAGAAAGCACTCCCAGTATGTAAATCAGAGTGTCATATGCCATAAATTTGTCTATCTGTCTGTCACAGATGCATATCCCTTGCGCTCTGCTTGGGGTTGGCAAAGCCTCAGCAGCAGCGAACGATCCAGCTTTTGCAATCCAGACTTCAAGGAGACTCTGGAGAGAGCTCAGCTGGGAATGATGAGAGGCCTAGAAAATGTGATTTCTGCAGGAAGATGGCAAGGACCGAGCTCGTGCTGTCCTGAGCAGGGAGGATGGACAGGGGAAGACATGATACTATAACTCAAATATTTAAATAGAGAGGAAAGAAACAAACTGCTTTTCTGCCCACTGAGGGATGAGGAAAGAAACCACAGGCAAAGTCTGGAGCAGAAGAGATTTACGTTAACGGTAGGGATGCTCTGGTGTGGATCTTTGGGGCAGGCTGTGGATTTCCCACTGCTGCTTGGTGCAAAGGTGGTGCACGGGGCACCTCCACCTCCTGGCAATGGTTCAGAGAGCTTCTGGCACCCAGTCACACCGTGTGACCTCGTGAGCTCCCTTCCAGCTCCATTTTCTGCTATTTCAAAATAATGGCAAAATTACACGCTGACAACATAAGAGCTGGGATTATTTGTTTTAGGATTAATATAATTAGGCTAAGTATGAATCAGATGTTTTAGCTATTTGCAATTAAAGCACACAGGAGAGATGTGATGCTGTCTCTGTGGAAGGGAAAAACTTAGGCGAGCTGAGAAAGCAAGTGCTGACAGACACCTTCCTTTCACCCCGACCCAGCCACGGGACGTAGGAGTACATGAAGGATTAGGCATCATGCCTTTCAAGCCTGTTGGATAGTGCCAGCCTGAGTTCTGCTTGTATAACCGTAGCGTTTCCACAGTCAAGACATTTGGTGTCTTAATTAACATCAATAAATGTTAACACTTGCTGGATTTACTGGGAAGATTTGAGTGCCAGCTTAATTCAAAGCTGACGTATCAACACATGAGCTCTGTGATCTGCTCCCTCCCAGAGCTGTCTGTTTTAAGGTCGTGAGGGACTGCCCTTCTCTGTCCACATCTCCTGCAGTGCTGCATGGAGCCCACGTGCAGGATTGTAATGATGCTCTGGGAGTGACACCCAATCTTGGTTGGAAATCAAGTGATGAAGACCAACCACTTCTCTTGGGTGAGCCCCAAAGGATAATTGTGCTCAAGGTTCAAAAGATGTCTGGTTTCTGCCTGGAAGTGCTTTAACTCCAGCTGCTGGATATACCTGGGTTTCCCTTTTTCTGATAGATGACAGTATCAGATAGCAGGTCAGAAAAGAAGCTGCTTCCTCACTGTGGGTGAGCATGGCACACAGTTATCAAGCCAGGCTATGTCAGATGTTCAGTTATCTGTCACAAGGGTGACTCCAGCCTGTTTATTACAGACCAACTGTGGAGGCTTTTCCAGTTTTCCCCAGTTTTCCTCCTGGTAGCAGGCTGTTTGCTGATACAAGCTGACACTGGCACAGTTTAGCACATGCTAAAAACCTCCCTGCCATGCAGTGGTCCAGCATGAGCAAGGAAATAACCAACTGCTTCTCAGGGTGTTTTGGTTTTGTGCCAGAATCCAATGTGAACTGGCAGCACTCTGTCAAGTGTTGGGAGAGATCTTAACTGCAGTGTAGTGGTGCTGGTGGGACCCGAAGTTGGTTAAGCCCCAGAAATGCATCTGTTTGGCTATCAGCATCACCTGTCACATGGTGGATATGTGAGGTCACCCAACAATATAGGCTCAGGAGAGGGGAAGACCAACTCCATGCCATAGATGTATTTTGAAGGCAGCTTGCCCTCTCCATCCCCCAACCCAAGCAACAGATAACAATAAACTGATCTTTCTTTCCTTGAAACTCAGCACTAAAATTTCAGAGGGTTCAATAAATTTTGTTCCAGTGCTGGGACAATACCCTCTCAGGAGGGGATGCCATCCTTCAGACACCATCCCCTCTCCCCCCAATAACAGGTGCCAGAGCAGGTATTTGGCAGATGATATTTGAATGTGCCAATCCACAGCTCAGCAGCATCACTGGTTTACTGGGAACTGTCCCAGCATAGCTCAAACTTTGATCAGTATCTGCTTTAAGCAGAGATGTGGACACATGCATTTCTCTGACAAATGCTCCATTTCTTTAAAGAAGAAGAGCCTGCAGCAGTTTTGAAATCAGGCTGGGTTCTGGAAGTCCCTAAAGTGAAAGAAAAATTTAAAATAAATAGCCAAGCTTCACTCCCAACATCAAACTCCTCTGAAAATCCCCACTGGAGACACGGACATGTGATCCCAACATCCAGGTTGCTGTTCATAGAGCAATTTACCAGCATGCCCACTCGACCCTGAGCTGCAGTGGTATCATCTGTGGTCTATTATGGGGGATTTCATACCAGCTGAGCAACAGGAGCTCGCCTGAAACCCACCCCAGCTCTGGAGCTGATGAGCTATTTAGCTACTGCTTGTATTTGTCTTATAAAAGTAATAATACCGTGTTCTGTTACCGTTAAGGTCTGACATTAAGTGCATTAATTTCCTAATAGATCTAAAGCAAGGGCTGGAAAGGCCTTTTATTTTTAATGAACTGAAGACTGTTGTGATCTCATTCATCCACCCATGAAATCCACTGACTGACAAGGTCCCATTTCTGGGCAGCGGGGTTAAATGTGCTTCAGACAAAAGCCAGATTTTCCTTTCTTCTGCATGCCATGGACAGGATCAAAGGAGTGGGGAAATGGACATTAAAGCCCTTGTAATCAGGGACACAGACTTCGACCCAGCATGGGCCAGCCCCCTTGCAGGCTCATGGAAGTGCCGCTGCGCATTATTGCATGGGAAGCCTGGGGAGCAAACTGGGCAAGAAAATAAGGCTGGGGGGGCAAGTGATGCATGGACCAGTCACATCTGCCATCACAGGGACCTTCTCCTTGGAGAATACCCCTCATACCTTTGGTGTTTCCTCCCTCAGTTTAGGATGTTCTTCACAAGGCTGTAGTATCTCTGGGGCTCACCAGATGGTGCCAGTATAGACAACTCCTCAAAAAACAGTATGGCTGAACCCAGGGGCAAGCAGGTCTTGGGGCAAAGGGGAAAGCAAGGATACCAGTTTGATTAGGTTTCTGTACAGATACGGTGGTAACACATGCCAGGAAAGCTTTTCTCATTAATCACATTCCTCTGCAACTGGAGCAACACTGGGAATCCACATAACATGTGGAACAGAGCCAGATTGCTGGCAAGGCCATCTCCCTTGGCTTGCTATGGAAACCACAAGACCTGGTTTGGAGGTGAAGATGTAGGTGACCCTCAGACAAGCTGGTGAATCATTTGCCTTCCTGCATTTTCATTTGTTCTTCAGTTTTAAAATACTTTATTCAGGCACCCCTCTCAAATGGTCTTGGAAGGAATGGGGGAAAAAAGACTGCTGATGTCTCCCAAAAGACAGAAAACTGGAAATAGTTTGTTTTCTAAGCACATATGAGTTAATTTTATTCTCAAAATTTGCATTTATTTTTAACTGGATTAACATCCAGCTAATGTGCATGTCAACCAGTTGGAATGCAATTTGGGGAATTATGGAGGAATTTAGCACTGCTGATATAAACCAAATGTGATGGAGTTGGAAAGCATATGATACTTATCTACATGGACTCAGTGTCATCAGTATGCTCTGTCTTTCTCCTAGGTTAACTCTTAAGCAACCCAAATGGAAAGAAATCCTTCTACTATAGCTCCCATATGACTGATATGATAGTGTATTACTTGGCTTGGGGTTTAAAGGAAGTAATAAGGAGTTTATTACCCAGACCTGCCTTCTAATGGGAACAGCCAATGACACCAGATGTACAAAGCTGGTTTTGACTTGGTATGCTATTTTGGTTTGTTTGTCACTGGTTGAATTACAAAGATTGTTGTAGCACCTAATGTTTGGTGAGCACATACACTCTAACATAAGGATACTGTCCTTATTATGCATCTATTTGAAGCATATTCAATGTATTGTGGTATGTGCTGAGACTATGGCTGTAAGTCAGGAAAGGATTTAAACACCCTTAAGTCTGCAGTAAGAAAGGAAAGCATTTAAATGCCTGCTTTATACCTTGCTTTCAGTGTGTCTTCCTGAACTCAGGCCACAAAGAAGCAGCATCATCCCTTTAAATGGACCGGGTCCAATGGCCTTGTCAGTGCTGAAGTCCTGCCTCCAGGAAACATGGACAGGGAAGCATCAAAGCAGAGAGGACAAGTTGTTCTTTAATCAGAGTATTGTGAAATGTGGTTCTGCCAATGGTTTACTGTTCGGGTTTTGTAGATATGTAGGATGAGTGGGAAGCTTCAAAGAAAGATGTCAACCAAATGTTTTTTTAGAACCACGTGCAAGGCAGAAGGAAATGTGCTTCCTAAAGGTCCTACTGTCAGATGAGTCTCTTTCTGCAATCACTGAAGTTGTAAAGTCACCCTTCCCCGCCTCCCTCCCCCCACACAGACAAAAGATGATGGGAGTTGCATGCCAGCCAAAACCAGATTTGGGAATCAGACATTTCCCTCTGAAGGAGCAGCATGCTGATCTGGCAGCGGATACACTGGGGAAAAGCACAGCATGGACCCACTCATGCTGAGCAGCTCCTTTTCTCTGCCATTGTGCTTCCGTGCCCCAACACTGGCTGGTGTGTGTGCAGGGACCCCACCACAGTGGCAGGGCTACCCCCGGGGGCCAAACCATTGCCAATGGCAATCGCTTGTGTTTTGCTGCCTCTTCCCACACATGCAGTAGAAAATAAACAGAAGAGAGGTTAGGTAGCAGCTGTCTTCAGAGATCTGCATTCCCTGTGCAGAACTTCTGCACAGAGGGCTCGTTCCACCACAGTAGCAGTCAGGTTGCAATAGCCCATCTTCTTGATCACTGAATCACAGAATGGTAGGGGTCGGAAGGGACCTCAAGAGATCATCGAGTCCAACTCCCCTGCCAAAGCAGGAAAGATGCTCCAGAGCACCTGAGCAAAGGAGGACAGGCTGCTAAAGTTGGAAGGAGTACCCTGTGCCAGCATTGCTCATGCACACTGGCATTGTTCCCCACTGCTCCTGGAGCACAAACTCTCCCACAGGACAGGATCCTGAATCCCACTGTGGCAAAGGACAGCTGCCTACTTTACCATTCCATCAAACATCTATATCCTTCATGGGACAGCAAAGCTGACAAAGGCTTTGCACATCTCTAGTCCCACTGAGTTGTGTTCTCCTGACTGTATTTTCTCATCCACAAAAATACCTGGTTTTGCATTGTGGGGAATCCCTTGCACGAGAGTGCAGCAACATGAGTGATGAGTTTGGGTACTTCCAGCAGTAAGTTAAAGGGATGATAAAATAATAATGGTGGTGGGGTTTGAACTCAAACCTCTCACAAGTAAGGTTTATAATAACTGTAGCATGTTTGTAGTAACTGTATCAGGTTGCTTTCCCTGACAAAGTAAGAGCAGTGACGAATACAGATTTGAGTATAACTCCTAGTTTCTTAATTCAGGCCAAATTTAAGTTCTATCTGATGGTCCTCAGGAATGCAGAAGGATGATCTATGGATGGTGGCATTGGGTAAACGGCTTAGATTCATCATTCTCCCTCTGATAACTTCTTCCCTCCTTGAATTTGCAGGAAGCTTGAGTTATTATGGTATTACAACATCTTTAATGTGAGGTTAAATTCAAGGTTACTCTTACTTCGTTATTTATGTCTAACAGCCTCCTTGGAATTGCAGACCCTTGGAGAGATATTGTTTCTGCAACATGGACCTGCTGAACTATGGTGGTGGCGATCTCCATGCATAAGATCTGACATGGACTGTTTATTCTTGTCTTGCAATTAACTGAGCCATCCCCTATTAAGTCCCATGAATGGCTAGAGGGCATTAAAAAGCCTCTTATCACTGGCTAATTCCATAATTTTTGGAAACAGAAACCCCATGTGTTTTTTCAATAAGCACTTCTCCTCCTGACAGCGCTACATCTTTCACAAACACAGCAAGAGTAACCTCTGGACTTTGCCTGCAGCAGTGAAGTATGAAATTTTGAATTCCATGGGTCACTGTTTTTGCTGCAGCCAGATGTGGATAAAAGGCAAAGGGTGTTTTATTGTTGTTTTTTCAAGAAACAGAGAAAGGTTTGTACTAAGGTACACCCTCTGTCCTAAAAACAAGTGGCTAACATGTGGCTTGAATATCCCCAATTGCCATTTCAAAAGATGAAACTTTAAGAAATAAATATTTTGAATTTAAATATTCTGTCTGCAGCTAGTGAAGCACACTATGACTTCAAATTGGATTTTGCAAAACATACAGGAGAGCTACAACCTTGATGCTGAGCTGTGCATTAGCAACGCGACTGTTGGTGTAGTTGTTTCTGTCTTAGTGGCTTCACCAGCATCGCAGGTATCAATGAGCTGTGCTGGATGTAAAGAGGAAATACTCAATGACTGAGAAAAACAGTGCTGTGAGTCCTCCTTTTTGTCCTGAACAGATTGGATTACTCATTGGAAATAAATTAACAGATGAATTCAATCTCTGTTTGCAATGATGGATGAGTCAATGAAAGCATTCATTATTGGTATGCATTTTATGCAAACTCTTTTGGCCACTGAAGCATGTTGAAAAGCTGCTTAGCTTAATTTCTCTGAAGGCCCAGTGTGTGTTCAACCCTCTGTTTCTTGCTTGAGGAACTGAATATTGAGTAAGTGGGACAGTCATCTTCATGGTAAACTTCAGTGGACCTCATCACTTGGAAACACTGCCAGAGAATAGCTGAAGATATGAAACCATAAGTAACAATCCCAGAACTTCACTGTTTGTTTGTTTGGGGGAGGGAGGGTAAAAAAACCCATAAAATTATTTTGCATTACTTAATCCAGCCACTGTCTGTTGCAGACACACTGGACAATATTTGGGTTCCCAGCCACTGCCTGTGCAGCCCAGAATTGTGACATGATTTTGGCTTCCAGCAGCTTCCCTACTGTCTCCTTAAATGTCCTGTTGCAAAACCAAAGATAAAAATGGTGATCACAACGAAATGCACAACAGAAATGACTTGATCATCCTCTAGCCTTGATTGTTGCTGTTTTTAGCCTGGTGCTTGACAGCACACTTGCCAGATGCACCAGTAGCCAGGTCATGGCAACCCACAGAGTTTACTGCTTGAGCAGGGATGAGTACACTTTATGGACGATGGTCTCTGAATGTCAATAGCTCTGAGTCTCATATAGCCAGGAATTTGCTGTGACAAGGGAAAATTCGGTAGAAAGTTTGGGTTTTCTTTGTCTTGCTGTTGCTACCCAAGTTCCTCTTGTCAATAAGAACACTGTCACTGTGAAAACACACACCAGAAAATCACAAGCTAGTTCTCAGACACCTACAGCCAGACTCTTGGAGGCACAGAGCAGCCCCCCCATGACTTTATCGAAAATTGTGACCACTTACAAATCAGTACTGTGCTAATCTTATAACTCATCCAACTGCTGCATGGGAAAAGGTATGTCAGAAAAAGGACAGAAAAACACCCAATTGTCCATTTGTATGTGTGGAGAGCACCCACCTCTTCTCCAAATTACCTGATTCCTTTGGTTGTGCCTTCACAAGACTTTCCACCTCCCTACACTGCATATGGCATGCAGAGCTTCAGGGGCCAGTTTGGCTCACTGATTTAGCAGGAAATAGCTGTTTGGAAAAAGAAGGGTCATTTTTTGTCCTCACCTTGGATGAAAATAGCTGATAAAGGGGCAGACAAGCAAGAAAGCAGAGTATGGCCAAGCAGGGGCTACAGCAGATGGGATCACGGGAGAGGTGAGGAGGAAAAAGGATTTGGAGAGAGGAGCAGTGGGGGAAGGAGATTTTCCCCTTTCAATAGCAGTGGGAGAGAGGGACCACCACAGCCATCCGTGGGGACAAAGCTGGGCTAGTGTGTGTCTGCTCCCAGAGGCAGGTAAAGGAGCCTCATCATTCCTGTCTTTCCTCCTGAACCATGGGGCCAAAATCACCCCTTCGGAGTTACCTCCACGTGTTCTGCACAGGCTGATCCTGCTCCAAGCAAAGCCATGGGAGCAGGAACTGTAGCACAAAGGATCATGGAAACTCAGACTCACCTCTGGTAGTTCAGTGATCTCAATCACTGAAGCACTTTGAGGAGCAGATATTTTCATCCCTTTCTAATTTGCAGTTGAGACCTAGGGCAGTTTTTGTTCCTAAAACTCTGGAGTTACTTCAACACTGTAAGCCACAGAACAACTGCTCAGGTTCTCGCTCAAGTCATTTGAAGTCTCCGTGTGAAACAGATGGCCTCTGATGTGCAAGATACCTGCTTCCCACTATTTGGCTTCCAACAGTAAGAAGATGACTTACGGCCATGAACTATCCCTTAATTTAACACATCAAAACCGAGTGAAAATAAACAAAGCAGAGTGAGGAACACATGTAGATCATGAACTCACATTCTGCATCTTGCACTTTTGCCCAGAACACATGTTTTTGCAGCTTATCTCCCTAGGTATCTGCGATGGTGCCTTCTCGTGTGTTTGTTTTCTTTGTGTGGGGATACTTGGCAAGGAGCAGCTTCTCTGGGAGAAAAAGCACTTTTTGCTTCTCAGTGGTCATGGACCAAACAAAGACCATGACTGAATGCTTAACCAGAAGCTTGCTGCAAAACCTGTCCTGATCAGTGAAATGGTTTCTACTGATTTCAGTGCCTGGAGCAAGGTTATATCCAGATTGTTTTGTCCTTTTCAGCTACATTGCCCACCTTCATTTAAATCAGAGTTTGTTTCCATTTGTCCCTCTGATCTTAGCAAGCCCTTCTATAGCCCCAAAATGCAGTATAATGTCACAGCAGCAACATAGCTTGAGTCCTGCCTCTGGAAATGGGGGAAAAACCCTTCCATGGGTGAAACCTTTGGCAGTTGGGATTTACCCTGCAGTTTGACACACAGTGATCTTCACCTCTCTCTGCTGAGTGAGAATAACTAGTTAATAAGATGCTTCCTACAAAAAATGATCTATTAATTCTTATTTCTATCTCCATGGATTGTTTTTTTCCCTGCTGCTTTTAAGTGAAGGGTTACTGAGGTCTGTCATTCACGGGCACTGTACAAGATATGGTGATATGAGTACTTCCCTCTTGGAAAAAATATGGTGTTATTTGGCAAGGTATAGCTCAGAAATGCTTTAGACCAGAGATTCCTGTGACAGACTCTGAGTCCCACCCCATCCAGCAGCTCCCTGATTTTGCAGTTGGAAAATAGACCTGGTGAAGGTCAGCTTCAAATGAACTACAAGGCCCTGTAACAGCTCCTGAAAACACTTTTTGCTAATTTCTAAATTTATACTCTTCTTTGTACTGTAATAAGTGGAATTTTAAATGGATAGTTAAAAAAATCAGTCCCAAGTGATGGCCAGAGAACAAGCTTAGTCCTTCCCATTGATGCTGGGCTTGAATTACACCGGGCAGACTTCTGAGTGGCCACATCCCTCACCAGGCACAAGCATCGGAGTCTTCACCTGGTTTTGCAGAGCCCCAAAACCTGCTCAGAAATTCACTTACTGTCAGCAGAGAGCTGCCTGTGTGGATCTGTGGGTATAAAACAACACATGTAGAGTCAGGAAGATGTCACAACCAGTATGTTCCCACTGCTGACAATGAGTGAAAATACAGCTTTTTCTGTGTTACTCATGAGAAATACCGAACAAAAGGGTCAAATCCAAAAGCTAATGGCTGGTCAGAGATTCAGTCTGGCTAGGGTTAAGATCAAGTCTTGCAGAGTCAGGAAAGAGAAAGGCCCCAAGTGTCCTCGAAATTTCCATATGACATTTAGGTATCAATAATGGCATTGTTTGGGAGCAATAGCTCATTTTCTAAGAAAGGCAGCTTGCTCCTGCAGCTGAGGATGCCAGGCTGCTCCCTGGCAAGGAGCTTGTTAGCTCATTTTAAAAATGCCCAAATATAAATCAACAAGGTATAAATCAACACCTCCCATTAAGACATATCAAATTCAATCCTGCCGAGGACACTGACTTGAAAATATATTATGATGTCAACATTTCTAGGGAAAATTTTTCTTATGTGGAATTTCCAAGGGCTTTTGGTGCTGTAGGAGTTTATTTTTCTTTTAAAAAAAATTCCCCATCTTTTTTTTTTGATTTTTTTTTTTCCTTTTTTTTTCTTTTTTAAGGATTATCTGTTAATCTTACCCTGTTACAAAATGTATTCATAATCCTCATGGCAGTTACTTAGCAAGTCTTAAACCTGTCATTAAAATACCTCCTCTTGTTACTACAATCAGCAGTCTTAATCCACTGCAAGTCTCTCTCCCTCTCTTTTTTTTTTTCCCTTTTCTCACTTTGTTCCCAAATGGCTTAAACCAAGGTATGACAGGTAGTGAACAACCCCCCATCTAATTACTTGAAAGAAACAAATAGAGGGAAGGAACATGTTTGTGTGGCAAATTCCTGAGAGTTTGGAAACTAGAGGCCGTAGGAATGTGCCCTGGGAAATTTTAAACCCACTCCAAAGCTGTGGGTTTGAACAGCGGTGGATTTAGTCCCTGGAAGGAATCGATGGCGAGAGGTACTGCCAAAAGAGGGGGCGGCTGCGAGCGGCTCCAGACGCGCAGCCCGGGCCCTGGGATGAGGACAAGGGAACGTGGCCCTGTGCAAGGAGGATGCTAGTGGGCTGGATCCAGCAAAACATGTGTTGAGCTTTACTCAGCAGCCTGGTGTGGCTCAGCAGTGCCTGGATTCCTCTCGGCACCGAACTTCCTGGGAAAACAGATTCTGGGAGCTACGGGTGTGGTTGGACACCGGTGAGTAGGAAGGGGAACAGCGGGAAGTAGGAAGGACCACATTGCTGGAGAAGTGGGTGTAAGTACCAGGGAAAAAAAAAAACAACCACCCAACCCGGTAGCAGGATGTCTGATTCATGGGAAAAAAAGAGCCTGGCTTAGAGATGAGCAGAGGAAACGCAGCTGCTCTGCCCGATGCATTACTGGATGTGGAAGGAATAAGGTGTCATTCAGCCAGTGCTTTAGTGAGATGTGGCACTAAGCAAGGTTAAATGCATCAGACAGCTCCCACTTGTTCAAAGCTCAGAGCCTGTTCCATACCTGACCCCATCCCAAAAGCACAGCCCAGGAATGGGGTATACATAACCGCTCCCAGCATGTGCTTTCAGTGAAGGTTCCCTTCCATACTCCCCCGAGACCCCAGGAGCTGCTGGTAAACACTGCCCTGGTTTGTAATCAGATATTGCCTGTACAAAACTCTTCAGAAGATAATTAGGCTAAACTGGGATTTTTTTAAAGGCATTAAGTCAGTGAACTTTTCAATCTGAAACAATGCCACAATGACCACGTTGGGAATATGGCATTATGTCCCTTCTTGGAGATAATGTGTTGAAATTGTCTTGTTAGTAGGGAGACCTTAATGTAATAAAGGAAAGCATTGTGGCCTGGAACAGCTGGGCTTTTCTAACTGCTTGCCTAAATGCGTGTGATTAATGACCGAAATGCATCCTTGCTGAATGGCATGGAGGGTCTGGAGGTATTTCATGGTATTTTTTTTCCCTTTCCCATTTTTTGTAAGAGATTTGTTGCAAACAAAGCTCCATTGATGTCGGTCCATGGCAGATACGCAGGGTGAATACCATATTACCGCCTATCTGGTGGGTGACAATGATGTTACTTTGTTGAAGCGTGTTTAATGCTGCAGGATCTGATGCTTGAAAAACCACTTGGTGCTTTTGGAGACTGGATCCACTCAAACATTTTAATGAGATTTGTTGTCACTGTTGTTGGAAAACGCTGCTCCATCCAAACCAAAATGTCTTGCAGTGAAATAGTCCCATTAATAACATTTCCATGGGAAAGTTTTCAGAGTTTCTGGGGTCAATTTATAAGCAGAGAAGGATCTAAATGAGAACCCTGATCTTCTCAATCTGAAAACAGATGTTTCAACAGCAACAACAACAAAATAACAAATCCGTTTCAGGGAAATGTTTGAAAAGTTTGATTCTTGTTCCACACTGGAATGAAAACACGTTTCCAGACCTCAGAGACCTTCATGGAAGTGCACTGCTGATCTCTGGCTGCCCCAGCCAGAAACTCCATCATACATCAGAGAAGGGGCTGGCACTTAGGTCCTTCACTGGTCCAGCTGCACTGTGGCCATCTACCCCTTGCTCGGACTGTGGTGGGTATCTCACCAATCTTCTGCTGCTCTCTGCTCTCCTCCCCCTCTTGCCCAGCAGCCTCTGGCAGTGCAGAAGAGCTGCCCAGTGCTTTCATTTGCTTTTCTTCACCTCTTGAAATGCACAAAGTGGTTCACCAAAAAACAAGTAAAATTCCTCTGGGCCTAGGAGCAACCATCCCGGAGAGATGTAGCGTTATGGTAGTAAGGGACTGAAATTCTATTGCCAAATAAAAACACAAAGTAGGTTTACAGCACAGTTATCAGGAATGTGTGGGAAAGCTGAAGTCAAAAGCTCGAAGAGCCTCCAATAAATGTCCTTATTTTCCAGCATCCCCTCTCAATGCCTTTGTTCACTCAGGTCCTGTTACTGTTCAACACCATCCCATAGCTGCCAGCATGCAGACTCGTGTCTCATCCTTCACTGCTCCACAGCAACAACCTGGGGACTCTCGGCTGATAGGCAGTACCTGGACAGGATGGGTGGATGGATCCATAGCAGGTACTCCAGGTCTCTTCATGGTTTTTACTTTTTGGCACTGTGCACGATTTCAGGCTTGCAGACCATCTGGTGGGAAAGAAAGAACAACATTCTGACACCATTTCTGCTTGCTGACTCTTCCCTGCCCACTAGCAACACACGTGCATGACAGTTTCCTTCACCTAAAGGCATTGCTGTGACCAGGGAAGGTACACCTTGGATTTATCCAACAACCTCACTTACAGGCAATCTTTTTTTCTCTCCTCAGCCAACATGTTGGCTTTTATCATTCAGCAGGCCATGGGATTGTTTTTCCTAACATCCTCTTAAGAAGGATGTATTTTTCAAAATACTGCCATTCCCTTCTCTAAAACAGGTTTTGATGTGGCTACTTCAAATCAAAACCATGAGCTTTCCTCTCCTCACGCCCACCGACTTAAAACCTGCCCCCAGTGCCAGTGGTTCAGAACTATCCAAATAAAGCAGTTGCTTTAAGGACTGTTTGCTTTTCCTCTCAGGCTCCTTCTCCCAACGCTATATTGTTTGTGGAAAAAGAGTTCTCTGGGTGGGTCATTGAGCTGTCGTGGTTAAGAAGTTGTATTTGAAGTCTGGTTCTGTGTAGAAGAAAAACACATCAAAACAGCCTTGAAAGTACAGTTGGGTTTTTTCCCCTCTGTGTCAGGATGTTACCTTTTTCCCCTCCATGAAACAGCTCTTTCCAGTGAAAAACGGCTTCATGAGGACATTTTCTGGGTGGCTCCAAAATGCAGTGAACATAACCCTCTTTTCATACCAGGAAAACAAATTACTCCTCGAATAAAGTCGTGCCTATACAGCCCTGCATTTTAACTTTGCTTGAACACTTACTCAGGAATATCTTTATATCAGGGAAACATACTTAATTATTCCTGAGCAATTCTGCCTGCTGGACTGCAATCCCTCAAATTCATGCTATGTGGGATTTTGTTGATGATCTTGGGCTGGGTTTTGGTTGGGCTTTTTTTTTTTTTTTTTTCTTTTTCATTTGAAACGATGCCAAGGAGCAGGTTTGCCTCTTCCATCTTCCCCCTCTACCTTTTGACTTTCAAGCAGATCCTCTGTGTTCCTTAAATAAACACTCCTCCAAGACACTTTTTACAGAGTGGCATGTACACCACGAGCCAAAAATGGCACTAATGCATTTTTCTTCTGTGGCTTTGGAATGACGTGCGTCTAATGTGGATGTGTGTTGCCTCGGAGAGGGCTCTGTTTTCTATTCTTGCAGTTGATTTTCTGCAGCTGGGAAGCCACGTTTCACAGGTGGTTGGTAAGCTTATTAGATTATTCATAACTGGTTTTATTTCTTTTCTTTCCTAATTTTTTTTTTCTTCTTCTTTTAAAGCAATTAAAAACATGTGTCAAAGGAGGCCTGTGATGATTAGAAGCACTGCTGAATTCTATCTCCCAGTTACCTTTTGCTGTTTTCACTTGGGTTGTGCAGAGACTGGTGCTGGTGCTCACACAAGCGTGCTGCTTGCACATAGACATGGGATCTGTGTCCCCGTGGCCAAAGGCTGTGCTATTCCTGTTGGAAAAAAAAATTACTTAAAGAAAATAAACATGTATTTGCTGATGGTTTATCAGGGATTGTTGTGTGAGAAACTTCTGCTGCTTTCCTGGGAATGAGCAGCACAGTAATAATTACGTTAATGATGATGATGAATGTTTGAGGCATTTTTCTACTGATGATCCCAAAACAGTGACAAACTCTGGGCAAGGAGCAATTCATGAGAAGAGGAACTCCTGATCTAAGGCAGTTTCAAAAGAGACATCTACACCAAGAAGGGGAAAAGTATTGGGGGACTCACTGATGGGAAGGAGTTGAGCTGGCAGAAGAGGCCAGCTCCAAACCCCCATTAATGTGAATCCCCAGCTGAAATTCAGTCTGGACTACCAGGCTTTGCAAGCTTCCATCGGGATGGTCCCAGCCATGTGTGAGCCAGATACCAGCTCTGCATCTCCTCCAGAGGAGGACTGTGGTAGCTCTCATGTGGCCTGTTCAGCTGCTGGTTCCCCCAGAAGCCAAGGCTGACTTTGCAGAGGTGTTGAGCTTTGACTGGCTCCAATTCAGGCTGTGCATTACTCCTTGGGAATAGTCAGTCCCCCAAACAAAAAGCTGAGCTGATTTTCAGAGAGGAACTTCTAGCAAAGGGAATCCATTCAGTGTTGTACATTACAGACAGGCTTTTTAAAGTGCTTTTAAAAAAAAAAAAAGAAAAAAGAAACTGCTGGATTTTTAAAGGATTCATACATGTAACAGAAGGACAAGGGGTAAAAAGATCAATATCAGAAATGGTAGTGTTGACAGGTGGTACCCACTGTGAGAAGGTCCTGTGGATAGGCTGCAAAGATACCAGTATTCTGCCATCTTCAAAACTTCCAAACTCCTGTCTTGAGGGCAGGATTTCACAGGATCTAGTTCACAAACCCCTGTATGGGGCATGCCCGGTCCATCCCGGTACGGTTGGACTCGATCTTTTCCACCCCAGTGATTCTGTGCTTCTGTCCCAGCCCAGCCCTATGGACAGAGCAGAGAAGCACTGCCAACAAAGCCAGGAGAGGTGCCCAGCATACACACAGGCTGTGGTGACAGCACCTCTTTCACATTCATTGAAGGCAGCAGCTTTCATGCATAATCCCATGAGCCCAAGTAGAGCCACTCACCAGCTATTCACCCTGCTCCAGAGCATTCCCCATCCCCAGAGCAGCACACACCGAGTTACGGGCAGAAAGTCTTCACTGTCCTCTTCCTCAATGCATTTAAGGGACAGCTACATCTCTCCATTGGCTCCCACAGCACAGCTGCCTGTTTCCACAGCCAGCCAGTAACCCCTCTCCTTTCCCTCAACCCTTCTGCCACTAAATAATTCAGATGCTGAATGCCCCCTGGCTTATTTGTACCCTTCACACAGTGCAATTTTCTGCATTGTCTCCTTCTCTGCCTTCAGGTCATTCCTTATACACAGGAAACAAGAACAGGATGGCAAAGTTTGCATGAAATATCTATTCTTGCCTGGGAGAAAACACAGACTGCTGACTCAGACTACGTTCACAAACAGTCCAAACACTGCAAAATATATAGCCCCACCGCTCCACCAGCTGTGTGCTTTTCCACTCCAGCCCTCTGCCACGACTTGTTTGTGCAATCAGCCTCTTTGGAAATCACCCATCTTGAGGAGCTTTGAAAATATCAGGGGGGAAAAGACTTTAAAAGCATTTTGGAAGGTCAAGGGGTGTCTGAGGTTGAGTATACTCTTACACCTTAACCTCACCCTAACACAAGTTGGAGTTGGAAATTGTGCTGCCTGCATGGAAAAGGTCCCCAGTAGCAGCCTTTTGTCATGTCTGGTGGGTACATATGCACCAGTGGAAGCTGCCATGAGCTGTGCTCCTCGGTGACCTTTCCTTCACAGGCGGAAATGAACTTCTTCTCCTCATCCTGACATCTGTGAGCAATCTGAGGCTGCTCCATACCACACAGCTTGGTTTCCTAGCATTTTGGTGAGGAAAGATCACATGAGATGAACTGAACAATATTTTCCAGTTTGCCCATTGGTCTCACCTCTGGTTCTAATCACATTGTGGAAACCAACAGCATGTTGATACTGTATGATCAGAGAAGCCTGATTCATTCAGCTATTTTTTCCCCCCAAAGGCTCTTCAAACTTGTCTGAATTCCTACTTTTCAAATGAGAAACTAGTGGGAGGGCTTCATTAAGTAGTCATGGAAACACCTAAGGGAAAGAAGCAACCCAACAGCTGATTTACATGGAATGAAAGAACCAATCTGGCCTCCATCAAAGGAATCTGGAGTCATTCTGGAATTTTATTTAGCAAATACCAGTCATCTTACCCCAGAAGTCAGGTCCATTCCTACTATCTGAGACATTTCCTGGAGCATGAGGGGACCTGGACTGTGCTCACAGGGCTGTCTCCAATGCCCCACGAAGCCTCTGAAGGTCACCAGCAATGTCACTCCAAGAACACGCTTTGGTGGCTTAATCAAGGCCAGATTCCCTGGAAGGTCTGGGATCCAGCAGACAGCAATTCCAGCCTGCCTGGCTGCATCCATTCTGCCTGGCTGGGTCTACCCCTAGTAATGATGATCCTACGGATAGCAGGAATAAAGATCCAATTAACATCAATGAGATCAGGCCTTGTTCAGCTCAGAATGATTCTGGAAATCCCATTTTCCTTATCTTCTTGGTCCATGGGTTCCCCTGGGATGGTATCGCTCCCTTTGCCTGCAGTGGAGGTGGGAACATCCTGCTGTGATCTTGCAGGATCGCTCAACAACACCAGGAGGCACAAATAAACAACAATGAAAAGTTTATCAGAGTGAAGGTTGGGGTTTTAATCAGCAAACATCAGGAGAAATATGCTGGCTTGGGTTGTTGGGGTTTTTTTTGTGGGTGGCTGGATTCCTGTTAGGAGAAGTGAGAAAAACACCCTCCTGCCAACAGCCTTGCCAGGGCTTATCTCCTTTCCTCCACTTCTGTTTTATTAATGTCAGGTCCTGCTTGCCAGTGCTGCTCGTGCCTCCCTGCTCATCTGCACAGGTTGCCTTCACAAAGGGCACGATCCCTTCTTTGGTTGCTCTGCACATATTGATTTAGCTGAGTGCGTTTCCCAGTCCTCCCAGATGCACCAAAAGCAGATTCTCCTGTAGCAAGAAGTCAGTCCAAGGTTTTGCTGCAGCTCTGATGGTTAAGCTGGAGCTACAGGGAGCTGCCAGGCAGACGACATCCTTCCCTCATGTTTCACTCCTAGATCACACTTTTTTATGCAACTTGAGCTCTTTATTCTTTTCTTGCCCAGGACTTACAGCCACCAGTGGTCTCTGCACACATCCCAGCTCACTCCTCAGGCTTGGCAAAGCTTCCCTCTCTTCAGGGAGCTGGGAAAAGGATGCGACTCTCCTGTTAAACCTAAATAGAGCAGCTTATGGTAGAAACTGCAGGAAAAAAGCTTTGTCTCCTCCCTTCCTCCTCCTTCCATCCTCCCTGTGGGCACTGCTGCTCTACCCACGTTTTCCCAAGCGTTTTCTCTGCTTTATTTTCATGGAGTCAAGGAAGCAGCTCACTCTTTGGGATTTACATGCCTTTGAGGTAAAGGCAGAGCAGCTTTGAGAGATGAATCCTACTCTCTGCTGCCCGCTTTGTGGCTAGCCTCACAGACCATGGGAGAAGGATTTCGCAGCTCGAACCTTGCAGCTTTTCCACGTCACTGTCTGAGCTGACACCTTTCCTTTGAAATGGAGAACGTGGTAAGCATTTTTTTTTTTGCCCAGCATCTTGAGCCTTAATCCAACTTTTGCAAGGGATTCAAGATTTTTGCGGGCAGTTGCATTTTTATTCCTCCCCTGACCCACTTTGCTGCTGTGCTTGGATAAATAATTTCAGCAGGGTAGGAAGTGCAGCCAAAGTAAGTAGCTTAATGTCTTTTCACAGTAAAAAAATCATAAAAATTATCAGTCTCGGATTCACTTTGACACTAAATTAAAACTAGGCTTAGACGTGATGGGAAAATATCCCAAACAAAAACTGCATAAAGAGCCTGGCTCCAGCATGGTTAGTACCTTCCCGAGTTACTTAAGCTCATGCAGTAAAATAGTCCGTTCAGTTGGAGTATAAAGGCAAAGCTGGTATTAAATCTGGAAGCTGTTTCCACCCAAACTTTGCCTGGTGGCCTCATGGGTCTTATATGATCAGTTCACCTGATGCTGTCCTTGTAGAGCTGAAAGGGAAATGAGAATTGCTCATTAGAAGAGGGATGGCAGCAGGGACAGGGAGGGGATTGTCCCTCTCTACTCTGCCCTCATGAGGCCCCAGCTGGAGTCCTGTGTCCAGATCTGGGGCCCCCAATACAAGAAAGATATGGAACTGTTGGAGAGGGTTCAGAGGAGGCACGAGGATGATTAGAGGGCTGGAGCACCTGCCCTACAAAGAGAGGCTGAGGGAGCTGGGCTTGTTCAGCCTGGAGAAGAGAAGGCTGTGGGGGGACCTCATTGCAGCCTGCCAGTCCCTGAAGGGAGCTTATAAGCAGGAGGGGATTCAACTTTTTAAAAGGGTAGACAATGGCAGGACAAGGGGGATGGAGTGAAGCTAAAGGAAGGAAGGTTTAGATTAGATATTAGGGGGAAGTTTTTTACAGAAAGAGTGGTGAGGGGCTGGAACAGGCTGCCCAGAGAAGTAGTGGATGCCCCATCCCTGGAAGTGTTCAAGGGCAGGTTGGATGGGGCCCTGGGCAACCTTGTGTAGCTCCAGGCCTGAGGTTGGTGGCCCTGCCTGTGGCAGGGGGGTTGGAGCTCTGTGATCCTTGGGGTCCCTTCCAACCCA
This sequence comes from Zapornia atra, assembly GCA_013400835.1. Lineage (NCBI taxonomy): Eukaryota > Metazoa > Chordata > Aves > Gruiformes > Rallidae > Zapornia > Zapornia atra. The sequence goes on along the minus strand of VZTU01022359.1, from coordinate 15,097 downwards.
GACCATTATATGTTTCTATGATTAATGAAATAGAGGGTTGTTGCTTCAATAGCAATATCACATGGTTCCTGAGGGAGGCCTGCAAGAGGGATGGTACTCCCTGCTCATCTGGGATGCTTGGAGGCTTGCGCAGGCTGGAACATCTCAGGGGTTGCCTTTGAAGTCCCTGCAGTGAGTGTGGCTCTTGCACACCCAGAGACACCCATGAGTCATGTCCTGAGACCTCAAGATTTCCCTTTTGCATTTAAAGTCAAGCATGGGAAATGCAGCCCAGTACCTCCTTAGGAGACCTCAGTGGGTTTTGTCCTCCCTGTAGGAGAAGAGATGGGATTCCTTTTGTGATACATGGCATCTCCTCCTGTTGCTGAATAACTGAGTGTCCTCCCAGTTACAGATCTTGTAAAGAGAAAAGTAACAAGACGTGGCCATATCTGAAACTGCATGAAATCTGGAGGCACAAAGGGTTCTTCTTCTCTCCAGCTTCCAGTCTTTTTTCCTGCTGGGCTGTTAGGTGATGCTGTTATGAGGGAAGATTGGGGTTTCTTCCTGCCAGTATCAGAACTGGTCACCAGATACCCTAACCCCCCATGGCAGCTACTTGGTCGTGTCTACACACATTGCCAGCACACCAAAGTAGCCCATCTGTAGATCTTAAGAAGCCTGAAGTTATGTCTTTCTTTGCTGCCTCCAGATAATCAGGTAAAGGTCTGTCCATGCCCCAAGGACAGATAAGAAAATAAACCAAAAAATTCAGATAAACAGGAGGCAAAACATAAGCTCAAGCTCATATTCAGTTAATGTAAATAAAGACTTGTCATTAAATTTCATCTGTTCCACTGTGTTGTCCCACCTCGTCTGTCTGGCATTAATAACCATGATGGGGGTTTTTAGTACCTTTTACCAATCTGGTAAGGCAATTTAATTTATTCTAAACAACACCTGTGATTAAAAAAACCTCTTCCATAGTGGAAAAGACTGTGAAACGTTTACTCATCTCCCCCAATAAAAGTCTTTGTGGGGCTAAAGGGGAAAAGGGGAAAGTAATGTTTTCCAGTGCTCAACAAAGCTTAAATTTCTTATGAAATTTTAATTCATCATATATTTTTAATCCTAGAGACTTGATCTGGGTAGGATGGCGTTTGTATATCATGTATCACACATACAAAGTGCTGCTCAGAAGAACACACATGTTTCACTCGCCAGGGATTGTTTTCACTTGGCAATTTATTGCATCCACATATAGACTTTATTAATATACTTATATATTGAATTAATAGGATGGAGTCCTGCCAAAAGTGGAGTGCATAGCATGGTGGATCTGCACGCTCTTTTGCTGTTCACAGAATCACAGAATTACAAGGCTGGAAAAGGCCTTTGTGATCATCAAGTCCAACCATCCCTGTCCTGTTTCTAAGCCATATCATTAAGTATTTCATCTCCCCTTTTCTGAAACACATCCAGGGATGGTGACTCAACCCCCTCCCTGGGCAGCCTGCTCCAGTTCAAGCACCCCTGCACTGCCCCTCCAGCTGGGATGGCCACGTGAAGCATTGCACCCAGGTATCGGTGTCCCACTCCCCCATAAATCACCCATGCTGGGTTGGGTGTCCCAGGTAAGGTGCCACATACCCCCTTTGGGTTTTGCATCCCCTCTGCTGAGTCCAGCATATTGTGGCTCCTTGAGGAAGAGGGTTTTGTGGTTCCTTGTGTGAAGATGGTGCCTTGGTCCAGGCAGGTGCATGGCTGAGTGGACCTGAGGCCAGTGCCAGCTCTTCTCCTTCCCATGGCTGTGTGCTCACCGCTCCATCAGCACAGATTTATTTCCATGCTCGATTTGTAGGAATAAAAGAACCAGATAAAAAATATGGTTTTAATAGTGATGTCACCAATGAATGCTGAGGATCTTGATATCAGCCATTAAGTAAAAGCAGGGGTGGAATGAGCATCATTTGTCTGTTGCCAGCTTCTCTCAACTGGCTTTCATTTGGAGGAGGAAAAAAACCCCAATCATTGCTATCCAGGTAATAGTGAAATATATTTGTTGTCAGCAACAGGTCAAAATGCAGAGATATGTTATTCACAGCAAGCTGACTTCACATTTTCTGAGCTAAATGCTGGATCCCTTTCCTCAATTATTCACATATGTTTTCTGGTTTAATAATAGCCCACGTGCTGTCCCCTAAAGAAGGCTTGCCGTTTACAGGCTTCATGATGTTCAACTAGACTACATGTGTCTGCTTGGCCATTTCTTGTTCCAGAAGCTGAGCCAGGGAATCTCAGAGATTAAATTAAGAAAGGTGGCAGCATAAAGCACACTGTTAAAGTACAAAAATAAACGATTTACCCACCAAAGAGATTGCCAGTGAGGAAAGTTTTAATGATGCAGCCTCAGTGGAGCGAATGAAATAAGAAACAAAGCGAGCCCGATGGTCACACTGTAATAGCTAACTGATGTTTTCCCCCCCCTCAAGCATAAAAATGCTCCATCATCCAGCATGTTTGGAGGTGGCTGCCACTGTGTTCCAGCATAACACACTGCATTCCACGGTGAAAGAGCATACATGTAATGCTACATGATAAATGGCTGCTTAGCAAGTGCTCGGTAACTTTGATGTATAGCTTCGTCTGGTGTGCGGCGTGTGACAGCAGAAGTGCCTGGGTAAACGAGTGTGTGCTCTTCTCTGAACAAACACACCAGCTCTGTTACAAGTGCCAGAGCTGCGTGGCAGATGTCTGTCTTTCCTTCTCGCTCTCTTTCTTTCTTCCTCCCATCCTCTCTGCTTCAGGCCTTCTGCAAAGCATATTACTCTTCCGCCCACGTAGATCTGGGCTGCTTTTCTATCAGCTCGGGTGGTGCATTTCCTTACCCCTCGAATTCCGTGGGGGTGTGAGGCTTCATCCACCTTCAGGTCAGCACAGGCAAAATTAAAATAGCAAGTGTGAGCCGACCTGGTGTAATGTCCCTTTGTACACTGCTTCGGAGTTACAGCATGGCCAACCATCAGAGCCATGGGCTGGTTCTACTGTGGATACATAATAGAGAAATTATGGTCTGTTACTCCACATAAGAAGCGTAAGGATGCTAAGGGTGGAGTCTGTCTAGGAAAAAGGGAGTTTGGTGGCAGTAGGCATGCGTGGAGCTAGATAAGGAGCAATGTATGAAGTCAGGGATGTGCCCAGCAAGAAATGAGGGGTGGGAGCAGCCATGGTCAGAAAAGCCCCATTCCTGAAATGGCCTGTTCATGCATCATTCATGTCTCATTTTTCAGCTCTGTGACAGAAGGGAGGCAGCAGCTCGGGGGACACTGCCATGATGGGGGATGCTGTGCTCATCATCCTTAGAAATTCCCTTGTCAGGCGCTGGATGCAGAGAACTGGGCTGCTCACCAGCGGCGGTTTCAGTTTCCAATAGAAAAACCAAACATTTTGCAAACACAGATGTTCACATAACCAAACCCCATGTTCTTCCTGGAAAAAAAAGTTCAGTGGGGGATTTTTGACCAGCACCAAATACCCTTTCAACCAAGATAGCTTAGCAATCCCCCAAAGATGAAAGACTGAGGCGTTTCAGATTCCCCTCCTTCCAAACATCACCTCTGGGTGATGCCTCAGCAGTCAGGCATTAAACTGTGTCCTGTGACTCGTGAGCCCCCATGTTCTCAAAGTGATCACTTTCAAGTGTTATGCAGCAAACCCTCATATGATTTCCATATGTCTTGCTGCCTGAATATTTTGCAACTGATTCATGATGAAAAAAACTTATAAACACATTATCTTGACAGGACCAATTCTTGAAGTAGCAGGAGATACGATAGCAGAGACTTTGAAAGGAGGTCGTTATTATCCAGTAGCATTTTTCACTGTATGTCTATGAAATTTATGTCAGTGAGTCACATCCTTTGAAAGGAAAGAATGAAAAGTGCCCTGTAGGACAGGTGAGCTCCTCCCTAAGCCTCCCCACAACTGTTTAGCTCCAGAGCAGCTTTGCAGCCCTGCCAGCGGGTCTATTAGTTGAACAAGCCACAGATCCAGATGCCTCGGCTGGGAAAGAAAATGATCCAAGCTTCGACATATGGGTTTTGCTACAGCTGTAGCCACAAGTGCTGACTCCTTCACTGGAGGACGCAGAAGGGCCAGATGGAAAGGAAAGCAACGCCGCTGCTGCCCGCAGAACCGGACGGTTCGAGGCAGGCGGCAACGAAACGGCACGCATACTCCTGACTCCTGACAGCACAGAGCTGGCTGTGAGAGCACAGCTCCGGCGGTGACACAGTTCCTGCAAGCTCCAAGTGTGGAGCACAGGATGGAAAAGCCTGAGGGTCTGCCAGTCTGGGCCTCCCAAGCATTCTCTACAAGTCTGGAAGATGTTTTGTTTAAGCTAAGGACATCTCCCTCCTCCGTACTAAAGGACTGATTTTGATGCTCAAGATTATTTTTTTCCCCAAAATAACAACCTGTTATTTTGATGTCCATTGTGATACTCCTTTGAGGGACCTGCTTTCTGAAGCAGGCTGAGGACATGCTTCTCTGCAGCCCCCTGCCTGGAGCCCTGGAGTCACCATCACAGCATCATGGACTGTAACTGGACGATCCCTGGGGCCCTTCCTAGGCTCCTTACTCTTAGGCTTCTGTTATCAGCAGAGTAACATGTTGTGTGCACCTGCTGGACCTCAAAGATGTGGGAGAACCTGTGTAGCACAGGGAGCAGTCTAAGCAGAGACAACCTGGAGCAGCAGCACCCAGCTTGGCAGCTCTGATCTGCTCATGAAGGCTCTGGCTACTCTTGCTTCAGTACAGGGCTGAACCCCAAGCAACATCCTCAGCTGTAAATAAAACTGATGGTTTATGGACTCATCTCAAACATAGCATGGATTTCTGCTGGGTAATCCAGTCCTGGTTGGAGCTGTCTGCCTGCTGATGCTTTGCAGGTTCATTTAACCTCCCCTGACATTGTACCTCACTTTCTTCCTGTAAAAAGCAGCAAATACTCCTCTTTGCCCCTGACTTCAAATATAAGAGGTGTTCCACTTCTCCAAAGCAAGATACTTCAAATCCATCTTCTGCAGTGCCCAATCTGGAATGATCCCCAGGTGCCAATCCTACTGATAAGAGTAATTGCAAAGCTGATCAACAGCTAAGTGACAGACCTGGTCTGGAAATCCCATGCACCCACCCTGGTAGGTGGCATCAGACCTGGATGATCTAGATACCTATGTAGATGGAGGACTTCAAAAGCAGAAGGAGAAGCAGAACAACAGACCTTTGGCCTTAGTCACTGGTCCACAGCATTTCTCCCGGGACACAGATAGACACAGTTCTCATAGATGGCACACAGCTGACCATCCTTGAGTCCAGGTGGGCTTTAGTATTGCTCTGAGACAGATCACAGGAGCTCAGCAGATCTCTTGGATACCCACAAAGAAATTTTCGTTTAAATTAGCAGATCTGTGAGAAGAGCCCACCTTTCTCTCTCTCCTTCCTGTGAATTTGCTTCCCATCTTACTGAAGCGCATCCCTACCTTTAACTAGGAATCAGGAAAGATAACCAATGCTAATAGGGGGATAATGTTGCATTAACTGCTTGGAACACCCAGGAGAAGCCGGTGGCATTGCATGTTTTCAGCGCCAAGGCTGGTTCAGCTCTTTGTGAATTTGTAGTAAATCAGCACTTCGTAATAAGAACAAATGTTTCATTCTCAACTTAAAAATTACTACGCTTAGAGGCTTGTAATGTGCAGGTTTCATGCAGGGGTTACTTGACAGGAACTTAAATCTGCTCCATTTTCATCTACAATTTAAAATGTGTCATTTTGATCGATGAATTAGTAAAGGAACCCAGGATAATTTTGAAACTACCGGCTTAGTAAAGTTGTCTGACCTTGCAAATAACCTTTTCCAGTTTAGAAGCCTTTAATAGTTTAACTATTAGCTAATCTCCTGGGAAACTTCTTGCCCGGGCAAAACTAGTATGGAAATCTAACACCAGCAATAAGGTTGCCATCTTTCTTCTATCTTGATCTTTTTAATTAATTGCTACTCAGTAAAAACAAAAGCCTGGGAGGCAGGGGATAAAAATCCTTGCGAGGGGAGGGCAGGAGTTAACTGTAGGTTGTATCTATACTCTACCTGCCTTTTTTTCTTCTGTGGGCATAGATTCATTAGGTGCTGAAATATATTAGCAATTGTTAAGGCATAACTGTTGCTTGATTGCTTGACACTTTTGGCTGAAAGCTGTGAAATAGATCACTTTGTAATGGAAAAAACCTGCTCCTGCTTTTAATGAGCAAACAGTTTAAAAGCCTGAATGCCTCTCAGGGCTCCTTGGCAAGCTCCGGGGAGCTTTTGTGTTGTGGGGGTGGTGTAGTTGGTCCTTGGGGGTTGTGAGTTCTTTCTTTCTGGGGAAGGGCAGTGGGTTTTCTAAGGGAAACTGAGGACTGCGAATATGTGATTTGTTAGAGGGAGAACAGAGAGTCCGGTATAAGCAAGGAGGACAGGGAGGAAATTCACAGCCCAGGTGAAACATGGACTAACATCTAGTGTAAACCAGGTATCGAGTTCCAGAGCATCCTGCTGAATTTGTTTTTCTGAAGTTTCTACTGCAGTTTTATCTAATAGCCCTCTAATACAAGTATTATGTGGAATAGATGAGAGGTTCTCCCCATAGCTTTACCTGCCGGATAAAGTTGTCACTTTACTTTGCATGTGTTTTGTGCTATGTTTATCCATGCTGTCTGGGAGAAACAAAACAGAAAACCTGTTTTCTAGGCAGTGTGTCACCTTCCCTTTGCTCTAGCTCTGTCAGCCCACCTCCAGGTTCAGCTGATGGCAGTCCTCCTTCCAGCGAGGACAGGGGCATCACTGTGCCAAGCACCCAGGGATGCCTTGAGCCTGCTCTGCTTCAGGTGTTGCTGTCCCCACCGTGTTTCACCCTTTTAACCCTATTAACTATGGCTGTTCCAGTAATAAGAAACCAGAGGCATGCAACTGAAATGAAAGGTCCTTTCCAACCACAAATATGAATGTTTCCATTTAAAAAAAAACAAACACCCCAAACCTTTATTGTGGGGAGGAGGTGGTGGGGGTTGTGAGAGAAGAGCTTAGTGAGGCCTACACTTATTTTCAGGCACCCTGCTTCTTTTGCTGAGGTCATCCACCACACAGGTGAAGGCACAGTTTATGTTGCAATAACATGGCTCCTGGATGAAGACATGGAGAGTTTTGGTGCAAGAGAATGGAGCCACAGGGGCTTCCCTCAGGGTTTTCTTTGGCTGCTGAGGTTTATTTTGCAGGTCAGGACTTCAAGATTTTTGGCTATGAGAGTGAAGGTAAGTCCCTATCTCCACGCAGTGACACAACCAGCATCTGCTCTGGCACCACCTGTCTAGATCCCCAAACATCTTCTTCCCTGCTGAGACTGTGCAGATACCAACCACACGTGATGGACTGACCACGGGGTCCTGCTCTGCAGGCTCTGTTTGTAGTGAAAATGAGCTTCATCTTTGCTCAGGGCTTGGTGTTGCCTGGTGACCCTTGAACCAGCACTTAAGCCCCTGGAGCACAGAAATTAGACTTCAGTCTGGAAGGACCTCTGCTCCAACAGATGACCTGTTATTTTATCTTGAACAGCAGCAGCTGCGGAGGAGCGTTGGCACATGGCTTTTAGAGCTAATCACTCATGCTCTTTGAGGAGAGCAGGAATTTCACTCCCTCCCCCTCCAGCAACCTGGGACTTTATTGCATGTCTGGATCATTTCAGACTGATCCTTCCTGAACTTTTTCTATTTATTTCCCTCAGGCTCAAACCTCTGATACAATCCCTGGACCTCGCAAGCACACATGATGGAGACTCTCCGCTTGAGCCCATTGAAGCCAACCCCTTCCCTACAGCAGGTCTCTCTTATCCCCCTCCATGAACTGCTTGTCATGTGTTTCATCCTTCTGGGATCTCCCCACTGAATCCAGAGACTCCTATACCAAAATTCTGTCATCTTGCCTTTTTTGCTGCCATCATTCATCCCTGATGATGCACAGGCATCCAAAGAAGAGGTGAGATGAAGCAGCTTCCCCACTTCCTTTCTCTCCTATCAAGCCTATAGAGAAAGCCTGAGGCTACGACCAAATTATGGAAAGGAATCTCCATTTTTTCACGTCCTCAGGCTCCTAAATATTTGTTGTTTATTCAGTCCAGTTCTGTTCTACTTAGAGGGCTCCTAGCAAGGACTGACGTGCAGGATAGCTTGTGTCACATTAAAATGACAAGTGTCATAGTTAGCTGAGAGAGACCAAGATTCAAACCCTTGTGATTGAACTGTGGAAAGCCATTGGTAACGTGCTGAAACAGTCCCCAAAACTCACATGGGAGTAGTGGTGTATGGGGTGAGCCTCATGGCTCCTCTAGCACCCCCCCTCACTTCCCATTAGGACAAAATCAGCTGTAGGGTCTCTCCAGGGCTGCTGGTCACCATCTTTGTCTATCAGGAGGTCTGGGCCATGGGTCAGACCTTAAATTGGTTCCTCTGAGCAGGTGTTGATGGCAAGTTCCTTCCAGCCCTTGTGCCACTGGCATGGGGGCAGGGCTCTCAGGCTCCCAATGGGCGGGATGAGACCCTGTGAGAGGAGAAGCTGGTGCTGTTGTGACCTCCTGGTCTTGCTGACTGCTATATTGGATGATGTTACTGGAGACAGAAGAAATGAATCTGTTGTGATTGTCCAGAGTGTCTCACAGCAGTGTATGTCCAGCGTGGTGGCTGTCACTTCCTTCTCTAATCCTCCACCTCCAGGGTGATCCTGTACCTCTGCCCATGGGGTTATCATCCCTGGACCATTTGCATCCAGCAGTGTGCGCGCAGTCCCAAAACTGGATGCATACACACACAGACCTTTCTTGGAGGCCCCTGGACTAATGGGACTAGACCTGTCCTCACAGCAAACGGCCCTGCAACCCACAGGAAAGCCATTTAATGAAAATGCTGGACTGTAAAGCTCCTGTCTGATTTGGGACGTTGCAACTGCAGAAGAGAATTCATGGCCTCTCGCAGAGCGCTGCGCTCAAAGTAAATAATATTATTTCAGAAAACAAAATTCATTTTGCAGCCTGAGACCAACTGCAACAGGATACGAAGCAGGGGGAAGAAAGTAAAAATGCCTTGCCCCCAGGGCTATTTATTATTTATACACCACTGTGCCTAGATAAACTCCTCCTTGAAAGAGTAAGGCGAAAATAATTCTGCAATGCGAAAACAAACTACCTATTTAAAGTGATTTTATGCCTGAATGGCCTCATTATAAAAACAGTCTGCATGCAATAACTTTTTACCTTTTTCTACATTATCCAATGAACTGCTTTTTGTCACTCTCACCAGTTTCAGTGCTTTCATGCAACCACCTTGGTGGAAAGCCTCCGTGGTTTCCTTAGAAACGTCTTCCTTCCTGGATGTTGACCCATGGTGGTTGAGGCAGCTAAAACCCTGGAGAGGTCCTGTTCAAACAGGAAAGAGCAGACAGTTTAATAGCCAGCTTTGCAGCTCTGTTCCTCCACAGTTTACAGTAGTTTGGAGCTATATAAAAAAAAATAAATAATCATAAAGAATGTTTCTTTATTTTACAGGCAGCTTTGTGTTGGTGTTTTTTGACAAAAGCTGAATCTGTAGCTCATGGGGTATTGTCAGGAAGTGGTGGAGTAGAGATGGCTCACTTGGAAAGTGTTGGTGCTTGGGTGACAGCTCTCCATGTGCAAATAGACTCTGTCCTTTGGAAAAAATACATGCTGTTGAGCTTATAGGTGCATTCATAAGGCAGTAGCACAAGTGAGGTAGTCTGAGAGGCTGTAAATAACATCACCTTCCAAGTGTTTTGCAGCACTCATACATGAATGCTCTGCAATGTCTGAGCAGGAATGAGGCCAGCAGTCCCTCAGAGAGCTGGGAAAACACTTGTCAGGCCGGGACATTATTAAACCAGGCTTATCTCCAGCTCTGCTCATGGCCAAGCACTCGTTCCCAAGGACAGGTATCAACTTCACGTGTTCATCACTGGCATTGGCACTACTGGAGAAGTTGCTGGTCAAGTTGGGAGATGCTTCAGGGTGACCCTCATGTGAAGGGATCTGGTGAGACCTTTCTACCATGCATCTCCCACAGAATCAATCAAGACATCACTGAGAACAAGCCCATGGGCAGCTCATTTCCTTGCATTTTAATTCACTTTCAGAGGAGCTGATGATGTCTTTCAACTATACTAAGACCTGGGCAATTGGCACTGCCTGGTGCCTGATGTCATCTTCCAAATGCTGCCTGTTCTCCAGGTTCAGTGGCCTTTACACAAAGAATGAAATAACCAAGCACAGCTGAACAATCAACTCTAAGCTGCTTAACACTCCAGTGTGCACCCTGCAATCTGCTATTCTTGCTGCGTATAGCAGCCATGGGCTTGGGAAATACATGATAAGAAGAAGAGCAAAATATTGCCAGGACATTTGCAGCCTGGTCTAAACTGCCCAAGAGTCCTGTGGTGAGCATCCTGTCCCCATCCAAAGGAGGAGAAATGTCTGTTAACTTCAGTACATTGCGGTGCTGGTGAGTGGTCAGCAGACAGCCAGTTTGGGAAAACCCTGGGCCACCCTCAAAAAGCCATGCAGCACTCGCCCAAGCCATATGGTAGGGGTTGCTACCCACATGTTCACCTCTTCTGCATGCCCTCATGGATGCACATTCATGCACAGAGAGTCTGCATTCCTTATGTATCTGTTGCACTCGCATAGCTGCTCAATCTGTAGGAAAATCTTGGTTGCAAGAATTGGACAGAATCAACGTAAAGAGGCAAAAAAGGGAGAGTCATCATTAACAACAACAAAAATAAATTACACAAGGGCATTTCTCTTGAAGTTTTTAATAGCAAACATCACAGAGAGCAGGTTTTTCAAGCCAAACAGGAAGGAAAACAAACAACTACAGCTCATTCACGGGCTTTCAGAAGTCAGGTTATCAACCAGGGACCTGCAGACAGGAACTGATGAAGCCCAAATCTCCAGGGAAACAGAAGAGGTTTTCAAAGAACATAAATGCATAAAACCCTATGATGTATGTATATTTATAAATAAGCCCCGGGAAGAGCTGGGCACCTGATTCCCAGGCTGAGTGTTATGAGCTGGAAGAGGAGTCTGAAGACTTGATCCACACTGTTAAAATAGCAAAACAGGAGGTAATTTGGGTATGTATGAAACTTGGATAAGACAGATAACATCAGAGGGAGTCGCTATTGATGGCCTGGATGTGACAGCAGAAGAGGAGGGCAAAGAAAAGCTGAAGAATATCTAGAAACGTGGAGGCCAACTGTTAGGAAGCTCTGTCCTCTCCAAAGGACAGTGAGTTATGGAAGCGTGTTCCACAGCACTACACACTATCTTTAGGGCTCAAACACTGCTATTAAGTCATATCAGAAACTCTTAAGGCTTTCAAGGGATCCTAAGCTCTGCTTCAGGATGACCTGCTGTGGGCTGAGCCGCTCTTACTCCTTTCCAAACATCTCTCAACCTCCAGAGAGTTTATATTTTCAATGACACAGTAATGGATAGGGTTTATAACCTACAGGCAAGAGTTAAATGGCCTCTTGGTGATGTGTAAATTAGCAAGTAGACAGTTGCCTCAGAGAGAAATGGCAAACAAATATTTATTAGTTGTTTCAAAGAGCCACAGCCATAAAACTTTGTCGTTTAACTGCAGAAGTGTTTGTGTTTTTACTGAAACCAGTGCTAAAGGTGATGGCTGAGGCAACATCTGTAACTGTGATTTACTGCCTTCAGGTAACAGAATAAAACCCCAATCCTAGAATGTGCTTTAATGTACATTGCTCTTGCAGTATACTAGGAAGATGCCAAGAAGGAATTTAAATACCATTTTATATGACCAAAATTACTGTTGGTTTCACTCAAATGTCTGATTTTGTGACTGCTGTGCTTTTTGCCAGAGTAATCACCCACCTCCTGGGCAAAGAGCTCTGGCTAAACCATGAGGTAGTGGGACAAAATGGTGTGAGGAGGAAGGTCACAGGGAGGGCATGAGCACTGGGATGTGTAATAGAGGTTGATTTGACATTGTTCAACCACCCTGTTAGCAATCTGGAGGGTGGGACAAAGACCTCAGCAAGTTTGCAGATGACAAAGAATGGGAGGAGTGGTTGATGGGTGTGCCATCCTTCACGGGGACCTTGAGAGCTAAAGAAACAGGCCAAGGAGAATCTCTTGATGTTCAACATGGAGAAGTGTTGAGTTGGGAAGAGTAGCCCCATGAGAACATTCTGGGGACTGTCCATCTGAGAGTCTTGGTGGACACCACGCTGAATGTGAGGAGTCAGAGATGTAGCCTCATAGCAAAGGCCACCAGCGTCTTGGGCTGCATTGGGAAGGGACTTGCTTTCAGGTTGAGGGAGGTGATCCTTCCCCTCTACTTGGCACTGGTGAGACACATCTGGAGCGCTGGGTCCAGTGCTGGGCTCCCCACTCAGGAAGAAGATTCTGATGATTTCAAAACACAAAAGAAAGTGTGATGATGATTACTCTCTGCAAGAATTCCCCAAGTCTGCAGGGAAGCTGTTTTTTAGCCAGCTGTGGGGAAAAGATGGAGCTACCAGTCTGTTTAGAGGAAGGAAAAGACATTCTGTTCAGCATGCATGAGTGAATAGTGGCAAAAGTATTTCACTGCTCTGCTCTTGCTAATTCACCTCTCAGCTGAGACTGTGACAAGAAAAATGCCATCCCCACAGGAAGACCTCATTTTTCTGGGAAGACATGAATTAGCACAAATTAAAATTCTATTTGCATAATTCACTTGAAATTCTAATTGAAGTGCTTTTGCAATCTTAATTACACCATTCCCTCCTCATTTAATTGTGCAATGCTACTGAACCAAGTTAAAAAGGAAAAGCTGCTGTATGACTTTCTTATGAGACACCTCAGCCTGTGTAGCTGTTCCTGGGAAGCTTTGAGCATGTGCCATCAGGCAGCTGGTCCCAGCCTCCCAAGGTGATATATCCTCTGTTCTTCCACAGGAGACATGACTTGAAGAAGCACACTATGTCCCACCAAAAGCCAAGTCATCCAAGGAAGATTTTTCCAAATGAGAAGCAAAAGAAAGGGAGGAAGAAAAATAACTCTGGGAATAATTTAGATGAGCTGTTATTAATGATGAAAATTCCTTCATTAACCCCTCCAAATCAGCTCTGCTGCTGCTGAGGCAGGGAGGGGGAAGTTCTAGTGGTAACTGAAAAGCATTAAAGAGACAGAACTCCATAATCTGTGCAGAAAGTCGTGACACATCAGACAAATATGGACCCTCTGCATGTTTATGCTGCTTCTATATAAAGTAACTGGACTGTCACCTTTGGAGCAGCTCTGCTTTCCAGGAGTGCCGAATCTGGAGCTGAGTGACTCGGGCTGAAAGTCAGATCAGTTTTACATGGCCTCTAATCCCCCCCCAGACTACTTTCCTCTGGGAAGACTACTGCCTCATTAGTGCAGAAGGTGAGTTTTATGGCAATACCAAAGACCATTCTCCTATGTTATCTTTGCCTAGAGAATAGGACTTTTGACATAAACCTGGAAGGTAGTTCAAAGCCTCGCTGCATAAACACACATCCATTTTTTGTACTTTAGGAATAGGTAATGTAAGAGTTGAAAGGTGAAGGTTATGGCAGTTCGTGTTTATTTCACCAAGAGCCAAGAGATGGGAAACATCTGGCACTTACACACCATGCAAGTCTTAAAAACAAAGAGACCTAGACTTTAGTCCGGCTGAGCAAGCACTGGGATAAAAGCTAATGACAGGCTGCTTATTTAAAGGGATCATAATACAGAACAGCCATGTAGGGAACCAGGGAGGATTCGGGAGGGGGAAAATGTGGGGAAAATTTAGCTTTGTATTCCCAAGTTAAGGGTCAAAGCCTGACTTCAGTTACGCTCCAGTGTCAATCCTGACCTGCGGGCCTTATACAGCGTGTAGGACCCTCCAGGTTTCACCCTTTCCTGGTTTACAACATGACCAAAGATCCAAGGCAGTACTCAGAAGTGCTGATGATGTGTTTCATGTGTGAAGTTAGTCCTCAGCACTGTTTTCCTGAAGGGGAAAGGAGAACCTGAGCACAGGAGTGATTCACAGGGTTGTGTGTGAAAAGCTCATCGGTGCTTCTTGGGAACAACAGAGGTGCTCAGGCACATTGCTGAGGCTTCCTTGGAGAAGATCTTCACCTGCTTTGCATCCTCTTCAAAGGCTTGTCCTGAAAGAAGTGTTTTGTAGAGTGGGACTCACTCCTTCAGAAGAATCCCTGGCTGAACACGTTCCTTTATTGTGGCAGCTCCTCTTCAAAACACCTCACTTCTGATTTCCCATCCTTTTTACTCAATCCCCAGAATAAAATGTTTTCCTCATAAAGGATTCATTTTGACAAGCAGAGGTTTACCCAGAGAGCAGAGCAGTGATTCTTTTGCCCCTTTCCCCACTGCCCATTGATGTACAGGCTGTGCTCCCATATCAGCTCAGCCCACCTGAGTGGGTGGGCTGCATGGTCACTTTGCCTAATGTCCTACCCATATCCTAGCAGTTACATGAGAGCTTCATCTCCCACTTGAAAAAAAATGAAAGAAAATTTTGAAAAGGAAAAAGAAGGAGGAAGAAAGAGAAAATAGGATTATTTCTTCATGATATGTTATCCGTGTGTCATTTCTCAGGCAAGAACACTTTTGCCACAGCCATCCTGTTTCTTTTGTAGTCCCCTACCTGCTGCTCTGATGACCATGTGAGAACCTCAGAGCTAAGGACAGCTCCACTAGGTGCTTTTGGCAAGGTAAATTTGTAATCCCAACCTCTCAGCAACACCCAGAATTAATGTTTAATTTACCTCCAGAGTAACAAGGAAATGTAGACCTTTCCTTCTAAGATTTTTAACGCTAACTATTGAAAACAGAGCGTTCTCCACTTTGCAGCAAACCTGCATGACAGTCCTCTGCAACACGATGGTTTTTCAAAAGGCCCATCCTAGGTATACAACTAAGCAGCATTGAACCCCTTAATCCCATAACACATTGAGGTGGTTTTGGACCTAACCA